>CAMXCT020001602.1:380473-458515 GCA_947184155.2 Cladocopium goreaui | reverse complement strand
GGCCGCGGGCCCAATCCGTCCTTCACTGCCATGGTGTTTTAGCCCGACACGGTCCTTGGACTCCAGCTTGGACCGAAGCGGTGCAGAACGAAGGCCGGCTCCAGGAGGACACGAGCAGGGTGGCAGTTGGCAGTGCAGAAACGTAGGAAAAGTCAAGGTTTGGAGCTAGTTTCTAGTCGGTTCAGAAAGTGACGTTTGGCAGTCTGGGATACGGGCCGCGGGCCCAATCCATCCTTCACTGCCGTGGTGTTTTAGCCATGCGACACGGTCCTTGGACTCCAGCTTGGACCGAAGCGGTGCAGAACGAAAGCCGGCTCCAGGAGGACACGAGCAGGGTGGCAGTTGGCAGTGCAGAAACGCAGGAAAAGTCAAGGTTTGGAGCTAGTTTCTAGTCGGTTCAGAAAGTGACGTTTGGCAGTCTGGGATACGGGCCGCGGGCCCAATCCATCCTTCACTGCCGTGGTGTTTTAGCCCTGCGACACGGTCCTTGGACTCCAGCTTGGACCGAAGCGGTGCAGAACGAAAGCCGGCTCCAGGAGGACACGACAGGGTGGCAGTTGGCAGTGCAGAAACGCAGGAAAAGTCAAGGTTTGGAGCTAGTTTCTAGTCGGTTCAGAAAGTGACGTTTGGCAGTCTGGGATACGGGCCGCGGGCCCAATCCGTCCTTCACTGCCATGGTGTTTTAGCCCTGCGACACGGTCCTTGGACTCCAGCTTGGACCGAAGCGGTGCAGAACGAAAGCCGGCTCCAGGAGGACACGAGCAGGGTGGCAGTTGGCAGTGCAGAAACGCAGGAAAAGTCAAGGTTTGGAGCTAGTTTCTAGTCGGTTCAGAAAGTGACGTTTGGCAGTCTGGGATACGGGCCGCGGGCCCAATCCGTCCTTCACTGCCATGGTGTTTTAGCCCTGCGACACGGTCCTTGGACTCCAGCTTGGGCCGAAGCGGTGCAGAACGAAAGCCGGCTCCAGGAGGACACGAGCAGGGTGGCAGTTGGCAGTGCAGAAACGCAGGAAAAGTCAAGGTTTGGAGCTAGTTCCTAGTCGGTTCAGAAAGTGACGTTTGGCAGTCTGGGATACGGGCCGCGGGCCCAATCCGTCCTTCACTGCCACGGTCCTTGGACTCCAGCTTAGACCGAAGCGGTGCAGAACGAAACCGGCTCCAGGAGGACACGAGCAGGGTGGCAGTTGGCAGTGCAGAAACGCAGGAAAAGTCAAGGTTTGGAGCTAGTTTCTAGTCGGTTCAGAAAGTGACGTTTGGCAGTCTGGGATACGGGCCGCGGGCCCAATCCGTCCTTCACTGCCATGGTGTTTTTAGCCCTGCGACACGGTCCTTGGACTCCAGCTTGGACCGAAGCGGTGCAGAACGAAAGCCGGCTCCAGGAGGACACGAGCAGGGTGGCAGTTGGCAGTGCAGTGTCGTCTCGGGTCTCTTTAGGATGCCATTTAAAGTTTCATACTGCGGTTACGAACGGGGGCTTCGGGTATGGGTCTTAAGTGCTAGAGCAACCCTTTAGGTCCCCAAGACACCTGCCCAATGACGAAAGCTCCTATTTCTTGAGCCATGAAAAAGTGTCAGAGCACATAGTTGTGCGTGTCATCCTGCAGGGGTCCATGCTGCTTGCATGTGCACAGTGCCAAACGCACATACAAATGGTTTGTTTAGGTCAGTTTCTGGTTTCTTTAGGGTTCATTTCATGCTTACGACACAGAGGCAGGCATGACCCTCCAGTGTCCAGGGGTCGGCGGCAGAGGGCGTAGCCCTTTAATAATTAACATGCAGTATATGATATAAACACGGGTACATATGCATTTATTTTTGGAACCTAAGAGGTGGAGGTAGAAAGTGTAAAGATGATGGATCTGCAGCTCCCAGATCGTCTGATTGGTGGCTTCAATCTGCCATTCCAAATAGGTGCTGGAACACGCCAAATGTTTGAAACCAACCAGCCAGTGACATCAGGTACAATCAAAACTGGATACCAACACACACATATATATATATTTATACATATATTTATACATATATATATTTATACATATATTTATACATATATATATATATTTATACATATATTTATACATATATATATATATTTATACATATATATATATACATATATATATATGTATATATATATACACCTATAAATAGAGTATTATAATCATATACTTACATACAGTACATACGCAATCATATGCATATGATTTTGCATTTAATTTTCAATACATACAATCATCATAGCTATCAATCACACAGGATATTTGTCCAGCCAGCAAGAACGCACCACGCAAACAAACATACACATATATCATCATTTGTTTGTGTATGACTGTGTATGTTTATCGGTGCACAGCAGGGGGTGGCTTTACCAAATGGTTCCATATCTCCACTATGTCCCTAATGATTCACCATGATTCATCATGGTGAACCGCATTAAATCACGAAGTTTGATGTACAGTTCCAAATATAAGTGGATAATTACCCATAGTTATAGGGGCCCATATCCCAACTTATGGGGTTAAAATCACCATGGTCATCGCCACTTCTAACCTCAACTGGATCCCTTTCAGTAGCCCAGCGTTACATCATAAATCCCATGAAATCCCATGAAATCAAATGAAACGAAACCATGAAATCCCATTATAATCCCACTAAATCATAGTAAATCCTCCAAAATATATCCCGGTTCTGTCAGTTTCAGGCCAAGTTTCATCTCAGAGGGCCACATGCGAAAGTAGCCAGCTAGGAGCATAGCCGCGTCCCAGGAGCATTTCGCGGAATCGCCGATGATCAGCATGTGACCTCCCTTGGCCTTGGCTCTTCGAGCGTTTCCAACGGGAGGACTACTATGACACAGCCGTTTTTCGGATGGTGAAATTGCAAAAAACAGTCACCTATGTATTGTACTGTATCTATGTCTGTATGTATTGTATACTGTACTGTATGGTCTGGTATGGTCTGGCATGGTATGTATATATATATATATATGTACATATCTATATTTATATTATATCTATACCAAAAGCAAATTAATATATATATACACATAACAATATATTATAAACATATATGATCATGATCATATATCATATATCATATATCATATATCATATATGTATATGTATATGTATATGTATATATGGGCCTATCGGTACAAACACACAGACACACACACACATGTCATAACTGTGATATTTAAAAATAGTTATATTCATATATCAACTATAATGTATCATACTGTCATGATACTGGCACCCGCCAGTAGCTCATGATCTCCCCTGGCCCATTCTGCATGCGTAGCACGTCACGTTCAATTGCTCGCAAAGTCGAAGCCTCAGTTCAACATTTTAGGTTTTTGTCTTGTTTCGTCTTACTGTGCTAGACTTCAGTCGGGTCTAGTGTTGAAAATATTCTCATTATGTTTCGATGTTTGTTTTCTGAGGTGCAGCTCCTGCCAAGATTTGTGGGCTCTTCTTAGACCATCTTAGACCTATGGAGGGTATTTGAAGATCTTTCGAGCGAGACTGGAAAAAAGGTCTGCTGAGCCTGCTGTCATTTAGCCGGATAAGCCAAGGCACACTTCATCATCTTCCAAAGATGCCAGTGTTTCTGTTGCCTCTGGATGAGGTAGTGAAATTGCACCAGGAATGCAGCCATTGCCTGCCCCCGAAACCCATCAGAAAGTCACCATGCCATGGCATGAAGCTCGGAACGCGGCCCAGTCCAACTGGCCATCAGCGGGATGCCTGGCTGCAACCCTGCCTTGATTTCGCACATCGATGAAGGTGTAGGAGGCTTCCTTGTGCCAACCTCTCAGGTCAACACAAATCCGTTGTGCGTGTGGAGCGTGTGTTTTACCATTGGGTTGTGTCAACACGGGGAGATTCCAAAATCATGGTAAATTGCGAAATGATGGGAAATTGGGAGGTTCCATAATCATTCATAACCATGACAGAAATTTGGATATTCCCGAATCATGAAAAAATATGAACAACTTGGATTTTTGGAGCTCCACCCAATCCATGGGTGAGCTCCTGAATTCCTGATCAAAAAAACGCCATGCCCTGATTTGTTTATACTGTATAGTATGTATGCTGTCATCATATCGATACACATTGGCACTATATATACGTATTGGTAATCATATGCATACATAGGTAAAAATAGTATGTATTATATACACTTATATGTTATATACCGGGAGAACGTGTTTGGTCGCCCCAATGCAGTTGAACACGAACATTATTAAATATTAGGGGGCTTGTGAAACGTGCACAACTTCTGTGAAACGTGCGCAACTTCTGTGAAACGTGCGCAACTGCTGGGAAACGTGTGCAACATCTCTGACACGTGCACAACATCTCTGAAACGTGCACATATAGAATACTTGAAAACACTGGGTGGGGGCGGTGAAACACCTTATGCCCATATATATATATATATATATATATCTCTCTCTCTTTCTCTCTCTCTCTCTCTTTCTCTCTCTCTCTCTGTTTCAGAGAAATGAATCCACAGGAATCCTGCAAAGCTTCAGCCGAAGGGCCAATTGCCTGGCTTGCTTCTACAGATCGTGGCTCTCCCTGCGAGCTTCTCGGCAGCTTTTCCTCAGCTGCTGAGCATTTCCCAATCTTGGGACATGAATCAGTATAAATACATCATTTCTTAGTCTTGGCATCTTTGGTGACAGAATGGTGTACGCGGTAGTCTTATGCAGTCTCGGGGTTCCAGACCAAGATTGAATATTATTGACGTGCAATTGATGATCACTTACAGTAAGCTTCTTGTGCCAAGTTTCCAGCGCTTTCACATTCTTGCCACGAACATCCCATCCAGTGATCTCATTTACCTGGCTTGGCAGGGCCAGTGAGATGTAGTTGTGGATAGCTCTGCAACCTTGAGCTGATTGGTGCCTCATGATGTTTTAACTTCTCCAAATCATCGCAGCCAATGAGGCTTCATTATTGCTAATAGGATTGGGAATCAACAGTTGTTGAACCACCTTCATGACTACTTCATAACTACCAGCTTCAAACTATTACAGACTCATAACATGGCATAAAGATTGGCTACACCTCGCTCAATCCACAAGACCGTCTACTTTGTGAAAGGCTTGACTCCTCAGGCGCGATACAAAGCTGTCGGACAACAGCAAACTACCAAATTCCAACAAAGCATTGTAAGAGCTCGTTATCTGAACTAAATGTGATCCGCCTCTTGACCGAAGAATGATATTATGGACCGTCTGGACCTTGGCCTGCTATCATCGTGACTTGGTGCCATTCCGGCACAGGTTTTCCCAACCAAATGATACAGCACTTGAACCAAACAACTTTTTTTTTTTCATCTTCGAATTCCTTGCAGAATTTTGTGGCCATGAACACCAGGCAGCAGCCCATCTGCCTCTCGGGTGACCATCTGAGCTTCTTGAAGCCGTGTCTCCAATGGCCCAAAGAGCCAAATGGGCATCCTACCTTTGATCCATCCGCTGCGTGCCCGTGCGCCCGCGGTGACTTTGGGCGTGTAGAGGTTGCAGCAGACCGACGGGACCAGCTCGGTGACCTCTGCCCGCCGTCCGTAACGCTGGTAGTACTGGGTCCAGGCGCTGCGATGGCGCATGGACCAGGCGCCGGACCAAACCAGGCAGGGCCTTGGAATGGTGGGGCATGTTGGGGCTCGGTTGATAGGGAACTTTTCTGGAATGGCCAGAATGGCCAGAAGAGTTTTGCCTCCATGTGGTCCATGTGTCTTGTCAGTCTTGTCTTTTCTGTCTCTTTTCTGGTCTTTCATATCTGAATCTCTGAGCATGTGATCATGTCAAGAGCAACAGCTGCCTTCTTTCTTGAGGAAAGTCCCCCAACGTCACAATGGAGCCGCCCCACGTTCGTTCCGCAGGCGTGCCAAGAGCAGCTTGAAGGTACCGAATGCCATCCACGTCCATGTCATAACCTGTGGTCAGAACGACAAATCTTACACAAGCACACGCACACAAACCACAACAAAAACACGAGAAAACAATTCTATATTGCAAACATTTCTACTTTGAACACTATTAAGGAAACTTTGGAACATGCAATGAATCAGTGGCTTGCCCCTCTCCAGCCCGGGCACCGAAATGAGTATGTCCGAAGATGTGGACGTCTGGCTTCAACCTTAGAGCCCAACCAGGAGGATGTGGATCGACACATTGACTTGAATCGAACCCACCCTTTCCGGGTGCCAGCAGATGGTTTCCTCTAAAATGTTCAAAAACTATGGGGCACCTGGACAAGCCATCTTTGAGGAGTTGGGCCACGGAATTCTCATGTTTTTTTTTCTCACTGACTGATGGATCGCCAAACTCCCCCAGTGGTGAAGCTGAATGGCAGCGGCCCAGTCTTCAGCTTGGAGGCTCTTCGACCCGTTTCTTCAAATGCAATGAGCCCACGGCCTGCAAACTCAGCAACAGAAGGGTGTGAGAAGTCCACTCATCATATCACGCTCCTTCTGCAACCCCAGGGTCTAGCATCTTCTTTTTTGGGGGGTACGGCGGGTACAGGCTGGAGTCGTTGTGCCCTTCCCAAGGTCTTGCCTTGGCCAAAGATGATGGGATCAAATATCGCTTCTCTGGGTTCACCTCCAGTCGCGGCACGAAGTGGGAGAAGGACACAACGCCATGAAATTCGTCCCGGCGCTTCAAGGCCTCTGCAAAACCTCCAAACGACCGAGGCAGGGGGGCTTCTGTCGAACATGGTATGGGGAGAATACTGTGTCTTAAAGGCATGGGACATCTACCGGCACTTTTTATTGGCGGAGATCAAAGTTTGCAAATGGATCAGCATCTTGGCCTGCTCTGGTTTTGCCAGGAGCATCTTTATTCAAAGGATCTTCAAAGCATTGGGTGATTCTTTGGGATGTTGAAAGATCTGAGCCTGAGCCAACCGTCTAGTTTGCTTCAGGTTTTGTTTCTAGCATAGGCAGTGCGTATGTGCCCTCCATGTCTATCAAGGGGTCCTTGGATTGCCATCAAGGAAGGAAACCATGGCACTGACCATCCACATCTATGGGTTTCCTAAAGCAATCTCGAGCGGGTAATGGTGGGAATGACTGTGGAATGGTCGCCTCAAGTGGCTGTTTCCGGCCCTGGGGAAAGGCCGGAAAGGCAAAAGGGTGTTGCTGGCTTGGGATCATCGTTGTGCTTGTGGCTGATTCCCGGAAAATTTCTGGGAACTAAACATCAATATATGCTACAATGGGTGGTTTATATCCTATATTAAACAATGTTTACACCAATAAATGGGTGGTAATACATGGTAATACGGTAATACCCTACAAATGGGTGTTTTTTCATTGATAATTCGTGTTATTTATATCCAATTTGATGCTTCAAACCGTGGTTCATCGATGTTTATGAGGTGGGGCTATTAGTGTGACGCTATTGTATCCCCATGATATCTGGGCATGGGTCAAACCATGGGCGGTGTCTCGTTGACCTTTCTACAAGGTGGTACACCCCACTCGCCACAAACCGAGGTGTCATAATGGCTTCCAAAATCTGAGTTGGCCGGTATAGCATATATGATATATCCCAGAATGACATGGGTTATTAAGCATTTTCTACCTGGGATGCACGGTCGTTCCCACACAAACAGAATTAGGTGCAGCACGCTGAATGCCGACTGAGAGATCGCCCAAAAATGTCACAAACATGTTGACTTGTTGACAAATGCAGGGTGCTTTTGAGCACAACAGGGTATATGCCATACTTCCAATACAGGGCTGGGCTACACCCATGGTCACCATGGTTTTGAAATGTTTTGAAGCACTCAGGATTGGAGTGAGCCTTTGGCACAGCCACAGACACAATTTTCGGGAATGAACGCATGCACTGCCAACACAGCAGGAATTGGATGATGATCACTTGTGGATCTGATAATTACGTAGGAATCCATACAAAATGGCGGATAACGATTCAGGATACACTAACCAATATAAAAAGGCAACCGAAACAATCAAGACCTGAAGGCAAGGTGACTCGATCAAGGCTTTCGTTGAACACACCTCCCAAAGTCAAGCTTTGCAAGTTGCTCGGCAAGGTCACTCCATCAAGGCTTTGGTCAAAATATAATCCGAAAGTCAAGCTTTGCAAGTTGCTCGGCAAGGTCACTCCATCAAGGCTTTGGTCAAAATCTTTTCCGAAAGTCAAGCTTTGCAAGTTGCTCGGCAAGGTCACTCCATCAAGGCTTTGGTTGAACATATCTCCGAAAGTCAAGCTTTGCAAGTTGCTCGGCAAGGTCACTCCATCAAGGCTTTGGTTGAACATATCTCCGAAAGTCAAGCTTTGCAAGTTGCTCGGCAAGGTCACTCCATCAAGGCTTTGGTTGAACATATGGCCGAAAGTCAAGCTTTGCAAGTTGCTCGGCAAGGTCACTCCATCAAGGCTTTGGTTGAACATATCTCCGAAAGTCAAGCTTTGCAAATTGCTCGGCAAGGTCACTCCATCAAGGCTTTGGTTGAACATATGTCCGAAAGTCAAGCTTTGCAAGTTGCTCGGCAGGGTCACTCCATCAAGGCTTTGGTCAAAATCACTTCCGAAAGTCAAGCTTTGCAAGTTGCTCGGCAAGGTCACTCCATCAAGGCTTTGGTTGAACATTGGTGCGAAAGTCAAGCTTTGCAAGTTGCTCGGCAAGGTCACGCCATCAAGGCTTTGGTTCAAAGTCAAGCTTTGCAAGTTGCTCGGCAAGGTCACTCCATCAAGGCTTTGGTCAAAATCTCTTCCGAAAGTCAAGCTTTGCAAGTTGCTCGGCAAGGTCACTCCATCAAGGCTTTGGTTGAACATACTTCCGAAAGTCAAGCTTTGCAAGTTGCTCGGCAAGGTCACTCGATCAAGGCTTTTGTTGAAGATACCTCCCAAAGTCAAGCTTTGCAAGTTGCTCGGCAAGGTCACTCCATTAAGGCTTTTTTTGAACATACCTCCCAAAGTCAAGCTTTGCAAGTTGCTCGGCAAGGTCACTCGATCAAGGCTTTGGTTGAACATAAATTCGAAAGTCAAGCTTTGCAAGTTGCTCGGCAGGGTCACTCCATCAAGGCTTTGGTTGAACATATGTCCGAAAGTCAAGCTTTGCAAGTTGCTCGGCAAGGTCACTCCATCAAGGCTTTGGGTGAACGTATCTCCGAAAGTCATCTCCGAAAGTCAAGCTTTGCAAGTTGCTCGGCAGGGTCACTCCATCAAGGCTTTTGTTGAACATATGGCCGAAAGTCAAGCTTTGCAAGTTGCTCGGCAGGGTCACTCCATCAAGGCTTTGGTTGAACCTACGTCCGAAAGTCAAGCTTTGCAAGTTGCTCGGCAAGGTCGCTCCGTCAAGGCTTTGGTTGAACGTATCTTCGAAAGTCAAGCTTTTCAGGCTTTCGGGGAGGCTGCCCAAACGTGGAACATAGGTGCATCCTCCTATCTGCGTCACCCCATCCAACGCAAGATGTGGCTCAGAGACTTGGAATCCTTTGAGGTATCTCCAAGCTGCGTATAGGTCTATTGGAACATAAGTGCAGGACAGTCTCGCAGTCTTCCCTTCAATGCCTTGCTCTTGCAACGTTTGCTGGAGCATCAATGGTGAAGCTAGGTGGTAGAGGACCATCTTTGTCCTTTTCTTGGTCGGAAGTTGCTCAGAGACCATCGTGCGCACTTCCAGGCCCAGAGTGGAAGGACTGAGGCTCAGGCTACACCCTTCACCATTGAGGCATAGCACATGGAGATCAATCAAGTCAACCAGCTCGGAACCAGCCGACCCCACATAGCCATCAACACTCGACATCCTTGAGGGATGTTTGAACCAGTAATTAAAACCTCAATGTTCCATAATGTTCCCGATGAACATTTCGGGGTCTACCCCATTTTGTGACAGATCCATCCATATGATCATATGGTTAGAAGATGTAAGAAGTATGTCACTGGCCCTCCGGTTGAAGTCCCTCATCATGGCCGATCTTTTTTTAAGCTGCATATCTACTCCCCTTTTACAAAATATCGAAAGTATTCATAACAGAATAAACAACTGCCCTTCACCAATGAACGCAATATAACACAATCATCGACAATCATTAAACTACCCTTGGACGTTTATCATGGATCATGGCATTGAATTCTATAATTATGATTGGATAATAAGAAATACCATCTGGTGAACTCACATAGCAATGGAAAATCACCATTTTTGATGGGAAAATCCACTATAAATAGCCATTTTCCATTGCTATGTTAGTTCACCAGAGGGTATTTTTTTTGACCAATCTATGGAGTGCCCATGAGATCCATGATGACTCATATCCCCACATATCCCCATGGTTGGTGAAAAAATGCCCATAGTTCTCATGGCAAATCCATGGCATCCCACCATGTTCGATATCTCACGATACGTCTGCCATAAACCCTACTTTTCTGGTACGGTTACAGTAGTTGGAGTCAGCTAGTTATAGTACAATTATAGTAGTTGGATTCCCATTGAAGTCACCACTGGCCAATGAACCCTCTACATCTTTGCTGATAAGGACCGACCCTGCCTGATGCATTGAGCTTATCTAGCTCTTCAGCTACAGATCCATCGTCGATGCGAAGATCTGCGGGCCACTTGGTGGCCCAATAATCCTGGATTTTGGGGATGGTGGGTAACAGTTGGAGAGGCATCTGCCATGCGAAGCCTACTGTAGTACATCTCGCATTTTCTTAGACAGGGAACCATGCTGCCTTTAACAGTCGCACAAACTTGCGCCGAAGCTGACACACATTTTTGGCATGGTCCTCAACCACATCTCCCCAAAGAAGTACGGCCTTAAATAGTACAACCCTTCCCCTTTTTTTGGCTGGCCTACGTTGCCAAAGTGTACTATACTGCCTGTCCAGCAACTATTCATCTGCGACCGCCCTGTCCGAGTCTCCACAATTGTCTTCTCCAGCGGTGGCACGTTCCACTCCTCAGCGGGATGCCAATCGTGACAAACTGACACAGGCGAACTGATTTCAGTTTAATTAAAACATAGGGTAACATTGCTGCAATACGCTGAAAACATAAGTCGTACGATCGTATATATATATGTATATAAAGTAGTATCACTAAGTGACTACTTAAGACTTATATACTTGGTCATATCAAACCCATGATGCATGCCCCCTTTGTGGCTTACCCGCAATGCGAGGGTCCTCCAACTCTGGCTCAGTATCCCACTGCGGATGATGCCATGCGAAGATTGGCACCACCAAGAGGGGTCCAACACCTCTGCACTTCGAATGAGCACATCGACACCGGGCCAAGTCTACTTATGTGACCAGTAAAGCCTCCCCAACAAAGGCTTATTGTTGGGTGAACCCCTATTAGGGTTGACTGAATCATATTTATAAAAGGACCACTTCATTGGCCATTGTTTACCTCATTGATAATTTAATAGATTCGATGCTGGTGAAACACTTGGATTTTTTCTTGCCTATTCACCTCCAGCTGATCGAAGAAATTCATTGGATGTGTCTCCAGCACCAGGTCCCAGCCTGTGTTCACAACACCTGGCGCAGTTTCCTGAGCAACCAATTTGAATGCGTCATCCTACGATCCCAGCTGGTGGGATTGTATATTATGGTAGAATGGCAAGGAGAAAAACAAAAATAATACGTATAAATAAGTAAGTACGTCTCTTGTCAGACCCTCTTCTGCCCACGGACTGCAGATTTCGTGACCTTTGAATGAATCAAAAGCCAAAACAAACGGCCCACAGCTACCACTTTCAAACTTGGATATGTTGTCACGTTGTAGGAGGATCATTTCCTAGCCTTCTCATGCCTTCTCCCCCCTGCATCAAAGTTGCAATCCCCTTCGATTTGCAAAACTTCAGGATGGCCTTCAGCTTGTCCTCACCGAGCTGAGCATCGCTAGCTGAAGTTTCCAGGGCTGCGGCCAAGGCTCCAGAGAGTTGCCATTCTTCCAGCCCTGCATCCACAGGTCGTGGTTGCCTGAAAGGCATAGCTGGGCATGGTATGATTCAACAGCCACAACCAGAAGTGATGTGCATTGGTGCGGCTCATGTCACAGGCAATCCATCAAATCGACTAAGTTGCCTCGGTTCTTTTTTTAGGGGGCCGAACGTGTATCGTGTATGCATTGTAATAGTTTTTTTTTAAATAGATTCTATAGTCATTTATAGTCCATATTCCCATCCCCCAGTGGCGCTCAGTCGCCTGGACAAAAGAAGATGCGACCGAAGCGAGACTTCAACAGCAGCAGCGTCTCTTGTAGCACCTGTGCGGCCCAAATTTTGCGCGACCAGCCGAATACGGGTTAAACATCGGGGCAGCCAATCCCACAGAGATGGTACACACAGTCATTTTGTGCCATTGCAATACCAAGACGTACTGAATAAATCTGTGTAAAACAATATAAAACAATATAAAACATGGGTTTTGGGCCCAATCGTCTTGATCCATAGCCACTTGGGACCTGCTTCTTGGGATCCACAGGGGCCTCACATCCCCTGCCTCCATGGTGTTTGCGATATCGCCAGCCAGGATCAGAACGTCCTCTTGGAACCTCGGTGACATAAAAACATCGTCCGTTTTTTCCATCATTTTTTTTGGGCCATCGCTTTTCGGTGGGTTCCGACATGTTTCAAGGGATCATTTTTACCTACTAAAATTCCAAATGGGATAGACGTGGATTCATCAAACTGGTTGAACCCACCAGCCGGGTTTGAATCACTCCCAAATAAAGGCCATTTGATGAAGCTTCTTGTCCAATCAAGCGAAAAATAGCGAACGTGTTCTCCCCAGTATGTCACTACACTTCCTTCCCCAAAACTGCCTCCTGGAAACTCTCGGGGGTCCAAGTCTAAGACCCACTGCATGTTCTCCTTCTTGTCTGTGTGGATATCAGACATGGCCCAAAGCCGCGGGCCCACCACAGGGGGAAGCTTTCCCGCAGGATCTTGGTTGATGTCTTTGGCAGCTATTCTTGCCAGCAGCTCTTTGTCTTTCCTCAGCACGAATAGGATGTCGATGCAGAACACCTAATTACCTCACAATAACAAACAACATCTATCTTCAAATCTCTTGCCTCAGCGCCAAACTTCCGACAACAGCCTTACGTATCCCCGGAAGAAATCACATCTTCTTCACTATCTTCACTAATCAATATCATCTTCAGAATGCAAATCTACCATAGCAGCTCTGGCAGCCACATCACCAGGTGGCACTCGTATACTCAACCATCCGGTCTCTGGGCCCTCACCTGCCACGCTCCGGTTCATGGTCCCAGCCCTGGGGGAGATTTTGCGCATGGTCTCATGGTCCTACGTTCTGCATGGTGTGCCTTGAAGCTTCTTGAACTGCAGGCGCTCGCCCACCAGATCCAATTCCAGCAGTATTGCGCCATGGCAAAGACGGTCCTTGACACTTTCAACCAAATCCACGTGGAATCTGCACTGAGGAAACCTGTGAAGCAGCCCCAACTAAACACAAAGAGCAGCAATTTTTCGAATTGATTGCTTTTGCTGCTGTGGTGAACCCAATGCTGCAAAATCTGCAATTAGGAGAGAAATTCAGGTAAGGAAAAATGCAGATGGCTTGCCATTGGTTACCCGATCATGTCACATGCCATGAGGAGAATCATCATTATAGTAACCGCTAAAAAGATAGACAAGTTATGACAAGTTAATGTACCATCTATCTCGGTAGTATTTTGCCTTTCTATCTTTTTCGGGGTTGCTACTCGCTACACCTCCTGCATCTAAGCGTCGGCGGCTTCGCTATTCAGACTCTGCCCCTGGCGCACCAAAACGCTGCGACCCAGCACGCGCCAGTGGTCGCCACGCATCAGGCTGCCAGATTCCGATCTCAACGTTTGGGGAAAACGTCCACATAGGGAAATCCTCTTGAACACGTATAGTTTTGCCCTTAGTTTCCGTTTATTTTCCCGGAGATCATTGCAAAAACCACTCGAAACAAGCTGTTGCATGCTACCATATAAGCACAGGTTCGATTCCAGGTGACTTGCTCTTCCACTCCTATGTCAACTGCCGTTTCTCTGTGGAGCCTTTCAGCTGTGCAGCAGGGTGGCTCATTACTCTTCTACTTATATATATAGTTTTGATGAAGTGAAAGCTGCAGCCGGAATTGTCAACAAAGCATGCAGAACACCAAAATGGTCTTCCCAGCGACGGCAAATCTCACCAAATCTGGTGCCAAAAATGTGGTTCTGCTACCGGTGCCGGGTCATGATTTCCTTCATACCTTGACGCAACAGGCTTCAACCATTTCATTTCACAACCTCCGAAGCTGCGTGGAACTCTCGCCTGATATTGTACAGGGCGTGTCTTTAGCTGCGTCAGACCTCGGGAAGTGACTCCATCACAGCAACTTGAAGGGATGTCGGCATCTGGCACAGCCTTTCAAAAATCTCATCAGTTTGCCCCAACAGGACACCCATGCCTAGCCATGTCAGTCTTGGCATCAGCCGTTTGAATCAACCAAGGATCTCCGCAAAGTACGGCGCTTTCGTAGGTCGGAACCACGTATTTGATGTTGATGAAGGCATCTTCTCCTGCCATGTGCTTGAATGGGACCCCGAGCCGTGCCTCTTGCAGCCAAACCCTGTATGCTAGGGTCATAGGTGTAAACCCTATTCAAACATCAGCCTTGGGCCTTAAAGCCTTAGGTACTCTTTGGGAACCTGACTTGGCATTCAGAAATCCCACATTCAGATTCAGTTAATTATGAAATATTATAAATTCTTATAAACTGTAGATTAAATATTTGCAGTTGAACATTGGGATTTTCACACTTCGATCTGGCACTTGCCAACTGTGTTGTGCCTCCATGCTCCTCCAGAATCTGCAAGGTTTCCTAAGTCAAAGCGGATTTCAAGAACAAAGAGCTTTAAAAGAATGCTAATATACACATACACACAAACACACACACACACATATAAATATATATATAAATATATTTATAACTATATTAAAAACACATAGATATATGCACGCCGGTACATACCAATTGCTTTTAAAGACCTCCATATCTGGGGAGCCCCAGATGTGGTGACTGGTGATGCCAGTCGCGACTGGTTGGTTAATAGGGATTCCCATTTGATCGTGACAATCACCAATAAACTGGATCACACACACACACATATATATATATATATACAGAACCCCTAAGAGATCCCTATAACCTATAATCAACCAACAGGGGTTTATTGGGTTTAGCAGCCACTGCTCTTTGTTTGCGCAGTCATGTTTCTGTGATGAGGTCGCCCAAGCACAAGTTCTTGCGCTGACCATAGTCCATATAGTCGCCCATGTCCTATCCATGGCAGGCCTCCTATGGGGACCCCGCGGCCGTAACCAAAGACTCAAAGAGTGAGGACAGAGTCGACATACATACCCTGCTAGCAACATCTGGCAACCAGCTTCCAATCATATTTACGCACATGCGCAATCATGCGCACATGTATGGTAAACACATATACTTTTTTTTGATCAAAGGCTTCTTGCCTTGGCGGGGATGTTTCGGCTTTTGAAGAGCGAGCATGGGGGCCTGGGAGTGCTGTGAAGGTGCCCCTTGGAATCCAATGGTTGATGATCCTTTTCCCTATTTATGCAATTGTTGGGAGCAGATTCCATTTTCAGACCCAAGATACCAAGTCTACAACTGCAAAGTCTTCTCTTGGGGAGACATGGGGAGTCATGATGAGAACATGTGTGGAGAACAAAGAGTAAAATCATCTTCAACATCTACAGTGTAGAGAACTGCGATACCGTAGCCTCTGCTAGGCAGCTACCACGCTCCAGCACTTTTTTCAGCACAGTCAGGCCCAAGCCCAAGTTTCCCAATATCAATCCTACCCATCCAGATTCTCAAGCGGTCATCAAATCATATCAACTGTCAGTCCAAGTTGGGACCCAAACAGGATCTGACGATAATAGGGCACCAAAGCCTGCCAGTGGATTTTGGAAAATCAAAGTGTTTCACCCCTGACAAGGGTGAACAAATATAATCGCATATAATCGCAAACTGCTGGTAGTTTCTGGACCTGATCTTGAACAGGCATGGCGGCATAGCTTCTTTCATTTTGAGAAAGCAACAATAACACACACTGCCTGGGGTGACTAATCTTCCACCGCTTGCCTGCTTGTAGATGTCGAGTTTGGGACAACCCAGGCAGGAGGGCCCAATGTTAACACATTGAAATGCCCGTACAACCGATCTCCCATATATCTCCCATATGATATAGGAATCAGTCGGAACCAAGCTGGACACTATTCCAAGGCCAGGAGGAATCAAAATGCAGCGCCTCTCCAATCATTTCCTGGGCGGAAAGGAGGAGGTGACACATGCTTTGGTCAAGGGGATCGTGACATATCGTGACCTACGGGAAAGCACAACTGACCATTGAAACCAGAAGGTTCCTGAAAGATCCATCAAGTATATCCCTCGAAACCATGGCTGTAAAGCAATAGGGCCTGGTCGACATGTAGATCTGTGATCTATGGCAAAAGCCTCTATCTTATCTTCGAATGGCCCGTGAATTTGGCAGAGCTACATCAACCAGCATCCTGCCCAAATACCTTTGGTTCTTCTCTTCAAGGATCCTTCCTGCCCTGTGCGCAATGTTCCGCCAAGGATCGCCACTGAGGACCAGCTTCTGCAAGAGCTTCAGGGTGGTGCACATGATCTGTGGATCACCTGCTGCAGCACACTTTGGATGTCCGATAGGTCCGATAGGTGATAGACTCATGAACGGTGATAGCTGCAGCCGTAGCCAATTGTGAAGCTGGACCAGTGAGCGATCAATTCTAGCATTGTGGTAGTCTCCGTTCGCTGGATTAATCAACATGTCGAACCTTTGCCTTTCTGATACAGAAAAGTCAAGCATCAAACTACTTGGAGCTGGATACCAATCTTTTCGCTACTTTTTTCCAATGAATGCCGAGTTCACATTGGTGAACAACATTCCCTACGAGCATGACTTCCCCATGACTTCCCATATTTTCCCAATGCCAAGTCGCGAGTGTTCAGTGCTGCCTTCAATGGAATGACCAACTGCGGTACCACCTGGAATCATTTCAGCTGTGGGTTCACAGTGGTGAAAGATGCTGGGTAGATCCATTTTTTAGATTTGAACGATTGATGTTGAATTCGCTTGGATTCATTTGGATTCAAAAGTCAACTCATTTGATTTATGGACAGTTGATGTACTTTTATACATTCATCATTATTGGATGATAATGATAATGAATGATAATGATATTAGGCATTGGAATTATGTGGAATTAACACACCCGCAATGCCATACACCTCTTTTTCATTCGGAATGTAAAAGATTCAGCCGTAAGTCATCGGGGATGGTTATGGAAAAATGGGGTTTACTGCACAACAGTTCTTGAACCACACAATGATTTGTAGGATTCAATGCTAAAGCATGTCTGCAAAATAGTGATCATTTCTGTCCTTTCGGGAAAGTGCGGGTTGTATTAATCACATGTGGAACATATTCAGTTTGATTGCTTCGGTTGTCTCAGTTTCTGGCGCCGGAATATGATTATGATTGATTATGCCTCCTCAAGCCTAACCTTCAAAACAGAAATCAATTATATATTTCTTCTGCCAGAGTTTTTTCCTCAATGTTTGTCACGTTCATCAATGTGATTGTTCCAGAAAATGAATGAAAAGGAGGAAAACGTCTCAGCTGATCTGAGAGAATTCATAGGTGAATTTTTACCTCGACAGTCTTGCAATATCTTTCAATCCTCCATATATACTCATCCATAGGGGGGTTTTCCAAACCGCCCCAAATGATCATCCAAGTGGTAAGCGTCCCCGCTGGCAAGATGCGATCTCCGCCCTTTTCCAGCATGTCATAGGCCCCGGTGACCGCCATGAACCTAGGCTCCCAGTGACACCCAGTTCCTTTAAGTGGCATGTCGGAGGGGTCCATAGACTGGAAGTGCTACTAGTAAGTACCAAGCCCCAAGAAAAACACGATCAGTGCTGTGCCAAGTGTTTCGCCGTCACTCTGCGAGAAGCACTGCCTCTCAAAAGTCTTAAAATTATAGATAAACAGTACTTACAGTAGATCCACTTGAGCACATCTATCTGATATAACTGCCCAGTTTACCTAGCAATTCCTGCCCCATCCTTTCCTGGCTGGGCTTGCTGACCGGAAAGGATCTTCCTTTTCCCTCAGTCCATCGAAGAAAATGGGCAAATAGTGGTGGTAGTCCAATTTCTCCACCTGGGCTACTTTGGCACAGCAAGGGCTGACAGCTTTTCTTGGGGGGGCTTAGAGTTGCAGAGTTCATCATCGCCTTCTGAAGCATCAGTTCCTTGATTTCAGCTGGAGGTTTTGAACCAATCACTGGGTTATTTCCCAGCGCTTCCTGGTCCCTTGTCCGAGCTCCCGTGCGTCCACTTTCCACAAAAGCTTACCTGCCAATTTTTGATGCCACAGTAGAACGCAGTACTTGCAGGTCCATCAGATCTAATAAGTGGGTTACAACCCACATACAGCCGATTATCTGGGGTACAACCCCTCTCTCTCTCTCTCTATATCATCATCATCATCATCATCATCATCCTCATCCTCATCCTCATCCTCATCACCCTCATCATCCTCATCCTCATCATCCTGATCATCATCATCCTGATCATCATCATCATCATCACCATCATCATCATCACCACCATCACCATCATCATCTTCATCCTCATCATCCTGATCATCATCATCATCATCACCATCACCATCATCATCATCATCATCACCATCATCACCACCATCACCAGCATCATCACCATCACCACCATCATCATCATCATCACCATCACCATCAGCATCATCATCGTCATCATCATCACCACCATCACCAGCATCACCATCATCATCATCATCTTCATCTTCATCATCATCTTCATCATCATCATCCTCATCATCCTCATCATCCTCATCATCCTCATCATCATCATCCTGATCATCATCATCCTGATCATCATCATCATCATCACCATCAGCATCATCATCATCATCACCACCATCACCAGCATCATCATCATCATCATCATCTTCATCTTCATCACCATCAGCATCATCATCATCAGCATCATCATCATCATCCTCATCCTCATCCTCATCATCCTCATCATCTTCATCATCCTCATCCTCATCATCCTCATCATCCTCATCATCCTCATCATCTTCATCCTCATCATCCTGATCATCATCATCATCATCACCATCACCATCATCATCATCATCATCACCATCATCACCACCATCACCAGCATCATCATCATCATCATCATCATCATCTTCATCTTCATCTTCATCATCATCTTCATCATCATCATCATCATCATCATCTTCATCTTCGTATTCATATATCTATAACATTCTATAACTGGGTTATAAGTTGTATTATCGTTATATTATGGTTATTAATACTTACTAGTAACATCTAGTAACACTAGTACTAGTCACTTACCAGCGGGGATGCGCCAAGTAACATGCCGACCTCGGGCCACTGGACATGGACAAACCCTACCCAATGCCAAGCTGCCCATGGAACCGTGGTAGATCTGCACTGGCAAATCACCCCGCCTGGCAAGCTGTTCGATACTGATGCTGTTGGAAATGTTGGAATATGGAGGGTTCCGAAAATGGGATTGCCTCCAAATCATGCAGTTTCATAGGATTTTCACAGGATCGTCCATCATTATGAAGCATCCATTTGGGGGTACCCCCATTTATGGAAACCCCCATATCGTTGATCCATCC
Source organism: Cladocopium goreaui (assembly GCA_947184155.2). Taxonomy (NCBI): domain Eukaryota; class Dinophyceae; order Suessiales; family Symbiodiniaceae; genus Cladocopium; species Cladocopium goreaui. The sequence goes on along the minus strand of CAMXCT020001602.1, from coordinate 438,729 downwards.
CCAAACCACTTCACGGATTCCACGGCCAAGGTGGTCCATTGAGGTTCCGGGCTCGTAGAAGACCCTCAACATGGAAGGCTTGATGGGCTTGCGCCTGACACAGCTACCGAAGGTGGGGATATGGTCAGACCGGTCATCTGAATGCACCCCAAGATGTAAAGATTTTGAGTGGCTGTCAGTCTGAAGCAGGCTGTTTTGAAACATCCCTCAACTGTTGCGAATTGCTGGGCGCATTTGTGCGCTTGTTCTGATCCAACATCCTAGAGGGCTCTTGGGTCCAGAAAATGGGTGCCTTATCATCATGTTACCTAGTGGCCCTAGTGACATTGCCACACAATTGGGGGCCCATCATGGCCCATCCACCATTTTTTGAGAAACCACATGGCAAACTCTTGGTGATATAGTATCTTCCATAATGTCCAGATTTTGTTAATTATACATGTTTAGAACATTTTAAAACCATATTTTGGTGGTTTAATCCGTCAGCAACGCTGGAACATGTGCCCCTGCGTGCCTGTACGCCCCTGCTTTTGGAGGACCATCGAATGGCACAGTTCGGGGCCTCAGGTATCGGCGGGATGTCATCAGCGCTGGGCCAATCGGTGGCACTGGCAGTGGTTGACAGATCAAAACGTATCAACACACGCACACACACACACACACACGCGGATATATATATATTCTTTATCCATAACTATGATGTTACATTACTGTAAATAAATAAATAAATCAATAAATAAATATATATATATACATATATATGAATTATACATAGAAAGTAAGCTTAGAACAAATAATTTTTGTCACCCCAATTCTTGTGGCTCGGTGCTTTTGATGAGGAACTAGTTTCTGTAATCAAGTTCATATCATTTCTTGGTTGATCATTTCCCTGCAGGAGCTCTCCTCCCTCCCCCTTTTTCTGCACCACAGGCCCAGTCATCTTCCAGGCGGTTTCATACGCGCCAGTTGGTCTTGACGGGGCGCGGCTGCGGGGCTACACAATCAGCTGAGATGGCTGCTGGAAGTCTGGCTTGCAACCTGATGCAGGGCTTGGTCGTAACGATGGCTTTAGATGTAGAAATCTCAATCAGTTAGCCCCCAGAAAACTCACATCTGGAATTCCTGAAAATTGCAAGTTTTAATGGTAAAATCACCGTCCAAAGCCAATTTTTACGAGTTCCATGTGATTTTTCAGGGTGTAAGCGCTTGGTGGTTTCTGTTGCAGCTCCAAACCATGAAGGTTTAATTGGCAAATCATGGGGTTCATTGTTTCATGATCAGCAATAACTGCCAATGAAGTCTGATATATATATATATATAATTATATATATATTATAATTACATATTAATACACGTATCTATCTATCTATCTATCCATCTAGCTAGCTATCTAACTATCTAACTATCTAACTATCTATCTATCTATCTATCTGATAAAAGACTCTTATCGTCCACACTTGGCGTATGGGAACATGTTCAGGAGACTGTTATTTTCAAGTTTTACCGTCCAAAGCTGTCAGTTTTCTGCTACCTTTCCACGAAACCAATTCTTGGAACCATGGCAAGGAATGCCTCAACACATCAGTACTGACAGCCCCACGGCATGCCTGCTGTTTCCCATGCTGGTGTCAAAAAAAAAAAATATTTGTGAGATTTTAAGGTCACGGTGGTATTCGGAAACTGGCGAGTGGTATTCGGAAACTGGAGGTGGTATTCGGAAACTGGTATTCGGAAACTGGAAGTGGTATTCGGAAACTGGAAGTGGTATTCGGAAACTGGACAGTGGTATTCGGAAACTGGACAGTGGTATTCGGAAACTGGACAGTGGTATTCGGAAACTGGGAAGTGGTATTCGGAAACTGGTATTCGGAAACTGGAAGTGGTATTCGGAAACTGGAAAGTGGTATTCGGAAACTGGGAGTCGTATTCGGAAACTGGAAAAAGGTATTCGGAAACTGAGATTGGTATTTGGAAACTGATATAATTGGAAACTGGAAACCCGTAGTAACAAGTAACGTAGCAAGGATCCCAGAGATCTCAGCAGCGTAGTAACAAGTAACGTAGTAAGGTCCCAGAGATGCCAGCAGCGTAGTAACATGTAACGTAGTTTTAGATCCCACAGATCGTTGCAGCGTAGCACACTATAATGTACGAAGTACAAGGAACGTTGACATGCCCCCCCTACCCCACCCCACCCCACCTCATCAGCAGCGTAGTAACAAGTAACGTAGCAACGATCCCAGAGATCTCAGCAGTGTAGCACACTATAACGTACGAAGTTCAAGGAACGTTGACATGCCCCCCCTACCCCACCCTACCCCATCAGCAGCGTAGTAACAAGTAACGTAGCAACGAGCCCAGAGATCCCAGCAGCGTAGTAACAAGCAACGTAGCAACGATCCCGGAGATCTCAGCAGCGTAGTAACATGTAGCGAATATGATTCAATTGGGGCGGTACCACGTAAGTGTATCGGATGATCACTCTTTGGGCAGGGTTTACCCCTAACGCATTATATAGGCCAGAGGAGGTGGCAGTTTTGATCCCTCATAAAGTTAAGTTCAAGTCAAGACCCTATTCATCGTATTGGCCAGAGGGGATGGCGGTTTTGATCCCTCATGAAGATAGGTTCAAGGTAAGATCCTATTCAATCAGTTTCGTTAAGATCCTATTCAATGTATGGGCCAGAGGGGGTGGCAGTTTTAATCCCTCATGAAGATAAGTTCAAGTGAAGATTTTATGCATCGTATTGGCCAGAGGGGGTGGCAGTTTTGATCCCTCAGGAAGTTAAGTTCAAGTTCAGATCCTGTTCATAGTATTAGCCAGAGGGGGTGGCAGTTTTGATCCCTCCTGGAGCAAAGTTGAAGTTAAGATCCTATTCAATGTATGGGCCAGAGGGGGGTGGCAGTTTTGATCCCTCATGAAGATAAGTTCAAGTTAAGATCCTATGCACCGTATTGGCCAGAAGGGTGGCAGTTTTGATTCATCATGAAGATAAGTTCAAGGTAAGATCCTATTCAATGTATTGGCCTGAGGGGGTGGCAGTTTTGATCCCTCATGAAGATTATTTCAAGTTAAGATATGTTAAGATCCTATGCACCGTATTGGCCAGTTTTGAATCCCCATGAAGATAATTTCAAGGTAAGATCCTATTCAATGTATTGGCCAGAGGGCAGTTTTGATCCCTCCTGGAGAAAAGTTGAAGTTAAGATCCTATTCAATGTATGGGCCAGAGGGGGTGGCAGTTTTGATCCCTCCTGGAGAAAAGTTGAGGTTAAGATCCTATTCAATGTATTGGCCAGAGGGGATGGCGGTTTTGTCCCTCTGAAGATAAGCAACAAAAGTTAAGATCCTATTTCTCGTATTGGCCAAAGGGGGGGTAGTTTTGATCCCTCATGAAGATAGGTTCAAGGTAAGATCTTATTCAATAAGTTTCGTTAAGATCCTATTCAATGTATGGGCCAGAGGGGGTGGCAGTTTTGATCCCTCATGAAGATAAGTTCAAGTTAAGATCCTATGCACCGTATTGGCCAGAGGGGGTGGCAGTTTTGATTCATCATGAAGATAATTTCAAGGTAAGATCCTATTCAATGTATTATTGGCCAGAGGGGGTGGCAGTTTTGATCCCTCCTGGAGAAAAGTTGAAGTTAAGATCCTATTCAATGTAATGGGCCAGAGGGGGTGGCAGTTTTGATCCCTCCTGGAGAAAAGTTGAGGTTAAGATCCTATTCAATGTATTGGCCAGAGGGGATGGCGGTTTTGTCCCTCATGAAGATAAGTTCAAGTTAAGATCCTATTTATCGTATTGGCCAGAGGAGGTGGCAGTTTTGATCCCTCATGAAGATAGGTTCAAGGTAAGATCCTATTCACTAAGTTTCGTTAAGATCCTATTCAATGTATTGGCCAGAGGGGGGTGGCAGTTTTGATGCCTCATGAAGATAAGTTCAAGTTAAGATCCTATGCACCGTATTGGCCAGAGGGGGTGGCAGTTTTGATTCATCATGAAGATAATTTCAAGGTAAGATCCTATTCAATGTATTGGCCAGAGGGGGTGGCAGTTTTGATCTCTCCTGGAGAAAAGTTGAAGTTAAGATCCTATTCAATGTATGGGCCAGAGGGGGTGGCAGTTTTGATCCCTCCTGGAGAAAAGTTGAGGTTAAGATCCAATTCAATGTATTGGCCAGAGGGGATGGCGGCTTTGTCCCTCGTGAAGATAAGTTCAAGTTAAAATCCTATTTATCGTATTGGCCAGAGGGGGTGGCAGTTTTGATCTCTCCTGGGGAAAAGTTGAAGTTAAGATCCTATTCAATGTATGGGCCAGAGAGGGTGGCAGTTTTGATCCTTCATGAAGATAGGTTCAAGTTAAGATCCTATTCGCTAAGTTTCGTTAAGATCCTATTCAATGTATTGGCCAGAGAGGGTGGCAGTTTTGATCCCTCATGAAGATAAGTTCAAGTTAAGATCCTTTGCATCGTATTGGCCAGAGGGGGTGGCGGTTTTGAGTTGCTGGGATACCACAATCATTGCTGGGAGAAACCATAGAGTCAGCATTGAATCCGACGAAAATAGTTTCTGAATACTGCAAAAATAGTTTCTGAATACCACGAGTAATTTCTGAATCCGACGAAATAGTTTCTGAATACTACGAAAATAGTTTCTGAATACCACGAGCAGTTTCTGAATCGGACGACAATAGTTTCTGAATACTACGAATAGTTTCTGAATACCACGAGTAGTTTCTGAATACCACGAAATAGTTTCTGAATACCACGAAATAGTTTCTGAATACTACGAATAGTTTCTGAATACCACGAAATAGTTTCTGAATACCACGAAATAGTTTCTGAATACCACGAGTAGTTTCTGAATCCGACGAAATAGTTTCTGAATCCCACGAAATAGTTTCTGAATACCACGTTTATTTTCTGAATCCGACGAGCAGTTTCTGAATCCCTAGTTTCTGAATCCGGCGTAGTTTCTGAATCCGTCTTTGTCCAGATTTTAATAGGTTCTTTCGGTCAGGATGACCCGGGCCACATGGATGCGTATGATGCTTCCGCTACTTGGTGGAGTGGTTGGGAATCTTATGATAGCTTCATGGTCCGTCTGGTCTGATGCATCTGATCCATCTGATGCATCTGGACTGCTTGTGTCCATTGGTGTCCGCCCAGAAACACTCCTCACAAGGGAACGGCTGGTTCTGTTCCCAAAGGCGCTTGTTGTCCCTCTGGTCGAGGCCATTGTACCATTTCCTGAGGCGATGGATCTGGGATTCTCTGGTGCGCTGATCCATCTGAAATTGGTCGAGGGGCATTTGCTATGAGATGGGGTGGTCTGAAAATAGGATGCCCAAAAATTTGATAATCATAGTTTCCTATATATATATATATCTATATACATAACATTATTTATATGGTTACTATATATATATCATTATGTATCAAATGACCATTTAATGGGGAGGCATTTTGGGGCACGTACACACACACACACCCATATAGCCATCCATCTTAAAGCATGCTGGTCTTCAATTTCAGCAAAGCAACTCCACGGCAGTGGACACGAGGTCACCATCAATGCGAATGCTGTTCCAGGCAGCGCAATGGTGGTGGCAGCTGTCCAAAAACGCGCCAGATTTGGGATTCCTTCCAAGCAAACTGGTCAAAATTCCTAAGGCAGCCGCAGGTGCAGAATGCGATTACTTCCACAGCACATCCACCGGAACCTACCGTTGAACCTAAAGTAGAGTGGCTTCTTTGGCTTAGGAAGATTGACATAGCTGAAGTGCTATCAAGTGTCATCAATTTTCTTCAAGGGGATGGAAAGAAAACGGCCCCAAATGGACCTTTTTCTGTATGCGGTGGAGGTGTTACAGGTACCACATGGTACCACAAACACAATTCCGCAGAACTGCAGAAGGGTGCAGGACATGTCAAAGTCGATCCGTTTCTACTGCTCTTTTGCCCTCCCTGGTGATCCCTGAAGTAGCTGGATCCATGGTCAGCAATCAGCACATCCCCATCCCAATGGTCTCAGGGTCGCTGGGTGATGTTCTTCCCCAGCAGTTGGGTCTTTCGGACACCGCCTGGGCCCTGCACGTGCGAGGTCTGCCAGGAATCCTGGGGCGGTTGGCAACTGGATATGGTCGGACCGTCCTTTCTTGGATTAAAGCATGAAACAAAGCGAAACTGAGGGTAGGTGTCCATCAATTTTAGCATCTTGTCATGACCTTTCAGTCCCTTTGTAGTCTCTTTTACTGTCATAACTGGAAAAAAGGAACCTTGCAGCTTTTTCCCCATCTGTTTCCCAGCCGTTCCCATCAATCAGATTCGGCCACTCATATACATCGCATTTCCACACAGATTCGAGGCACATACTCCGACTGCAAAGCGAAGAGTGGCGTCCCAATGTGCTCTGCAGCATGCTCTGCAAACATGCATTGCCATTCCTGCAGTGACTGACATGGCTGAAGATTCTGAAGTCTTTCCAGCCATAGCATGGTGTCGTTTCATCTATTAAAGCCAACAATCAAGCTCCAACTTTTGATGGTTTATGCCACCCATTTCTGGTTCTGGCTATGGTTTATCACGGGGTTTACCACATAACGTGAGGAACTGGTGGGTGCGCCTGACCCGGATGCGCTGCAATGCACTTCTGCTCAACCCCAGCAGTGGCATTCTGAATCCAAAAGGTCCTGCGATTGAGCCACTGGGAACCAGGTTCTGGGTCACGAACAATCACCGATCACCCGTATCCGTATCAAACACTATACAGATCTATACAGTAGATGTAGCTAAACAGTTTAAAGATCAGTCCCAGTGTGATACTAATATGTGTGGGGAGATAAACCAATTTGAAACACCCAAACATCATCGAAAAAATGAAGAGACAATAACGACCTTTGCAACTCCTTGGCTTGAGCCAAAGATTGAATCTTGGGAGGTCCAATGCTATTCCTCCCCCTTCTCTTTTGCTAGGAATCACCCGCACAGTAATGGCAATTGAAATGAACATGTGACTAATTAGACTGCGACATTTGAGTAGCTGCTCATGCAAAATACAGTGAAATACATTCGCAATCTTACTACAAGGAAATCTGGAGAGTTTCAATCCGCTGGCAAAGCCATCCCACCCGTCCCACCCGTCCATTTCAAGCCACAGTGGTAGTTGCCGTTGATCGTCTCTCCGAGCAATCCGGGGCTCCATGGTGCACATTTCACACTTGGGTCCTGCCAGCGACTCTGCCCGTGAAGGCGATACAAACATCGGGGTATAACCGGGTACTTAAGGGAGTGCTAAGAGGATACCTCAGCTTATCTCAGGGTTTACTGCTGAATTCAGCAGTTCCCGTTCCCTCTAAATTTCTCTGAAAAACCACGGGCAAAACTTGCGCCCAACTCACACCTGGTTGTCAATGAAGAACCCGCTGTCCGGCAATGCTGCGCACTTGGCCGATGGTTTGTCGGCGTGGAGCCTCCATCAAATAGGGTACCCTTCAGCAGACATGGCTAGCTGGGAATTCCACGAACTAAATGGAGGTTTATAGCTGCGAAATCATCGAACTAAATGGTCAATGGTCCATGTTCCATTGTCATGTTTGATCATCGGAGATTAATGGACATTGTGAAACAACAGCAATATCATCAGCCATTTGGAAACAACTCCTGTGCCAACTTTCAACTCCCAGGCCTACATCCAAAGTCTCATTCGGCTGAAGGGAAAATCTACCCGGACACGCATTGTCCGAAAACATGGGGGTTCAATGGGTTCGTACGATTTTTCCCCTCATGCTATGGGATTGGAAAGAAAATAGGGTACCTCCACCATATGGCATGGAACATCATTCTTCCCATGAAAGAAAATCAAAATTGCCAGAAGTTGGGGAGCCATCAAATCTCTCCATTTCAGTTGGTCAAATCATATCAAATCCATCGATTTTCTTTTTTAAATCCGAAGCTTAGATGTTGAAATTCTCATTTCTGATCAATGAATCGGGGCACATCTTTGGTATAAATCCATTAGTTCAAATTTCTGTAGATTTTTGGTCGCTTTTAATCAAGAATAACCAGGATGTCACCAGAATCCCTCAACTCAGCGGTCCCACCTGTCGCACCACTGATCTGCATGAAGGAAAGTGGCCAATCCTCCGGCACTGCAGCCTGAGACCATGAGGTCAGTGGCCTCCTTCATGCCACGTTTCTCCATCAAATCCTGAGAATCAGAGCCCGGGTTCTATGGAGCAGAATAAGCACACACACTTCTGGGTGTATGTATGTGTGTATGTATATATATAATATATACATATATATATATATGTGTGTGTATATGCATGTAAACCAAATACATATTCAAAAAAAAAAATACATATAAGTATTTGGTTTTGGTTCAATTCCAGTACATAGATGGAACATATTAGGGTTTCTCACGGTGAGAAACCGGTCAAATGGAGAGAACACACTTAAGAAACACCCTATATCACACAATCTCACGCAACATCCATCAAAATGAGTATGGACGATAAGAATTCACAAGGACTGAACTGGTTGGCACCTGGGTTTTCAACCCCTTATTGCGGGGTTGCTGCAGTCACCAGCAATGTACTGAGACCAGCCCTCGGCTTTGTCCACCAATGACTCATGGGGTTAATTCTCTCAAAATCCAATCGTTTGAGCCTCAAAGAAAACGGGATAAAACATCGCAATTTTGGATTTTACATGTTTATCCCATTGAAATGGAGAAAACAGGAGAAAACCAAGTGGCATCCGGGCTTTCGGGGCACCAAAACATCCAAAACGGTCCTCCGCGATGGCTTCTCTGATTCGCTTGCCACGGAAAAAGAGCGACTGGTTCTTGTAGACTGTGACCTCACGAAGCAATCAATCCCAGGGCATGGCAGTGGTACCACATGAAACAAAGAGATGTCGAATAGGTATGCTATGGTCAAAACATGGTATAATATGACTAATTATACATCAGTGCACACACACACACGCATGTGTATATATATATTGTATACATGTAATGTATTGTAACGTATACGCAACATTATATATCGCTACTAACGGATTGATGATGATTGATGACCATCCCCCAATATGGCTATATAATCCAACTTTTTATCATGACATGTAAAGAAGATGTATCACAGCTGGTATTTTATGCTTGAGCAGAAACATAGTAAAGCACTCTTCACCAATGAGAGCAGCGAACAGAATGTAATGATTAGTCACTATCATCATCAATCCGGGTACTCATAATAGTCATCAGTGTCTTTATTGTAATTCATTATCACCATCATTTACATAATGTCACATTGGTTTTTAATATCCCCATAATGTCGCAACTCCGCAAGCAAAGATGGAACTGTGTTTCCAGGATGGCATAGACGATGTTTTCCACGTACTTTCCGAGGTCACCAACTGTTCTACCAGCCATCAAAAATTATAAGCAAACAAACAGAGTATCATTACTATCATCATGGAATTATTCCCTATGTCTGTGTCGCAGGTGATTTTCGGGATGCTGAAGCTTTACCAAGCAACTGTCTGGTTGTTGCCACTGAAGCTCCCACCGTCACCTCTTGGTTTGGCTAGTGGCTTCTATATCACAGAAAAACAAAGGTCAATTGGGATGATTTAAGAATCTCAACCCAGAAAAAAACATGAAACATGATTTGAACAAAGACATGGTTAAACATAGGTCACTTCGTTTCCTACACCCAGCTGCGTGTCAGAAGCGGGAGGTGTGTGCTCATTGGGGCTGGCGGTTGGGGAATTAGATTAACCACGTCAATATTGCAATTATAATCCCATTGTGCTTCTCAAGCTTTCTTTAACACTGTAGCTTGATAATCTTTGCTGGTCAATTGTTCTACTCCCTGATTTTGGCTGGTGGTCTCGGAGTATGAAAGTGTCTCTCCTTGCTCGACGTGCAGCAACTGGGTGTCTGGCAATATGTCATAAACACCATATTCCAATTGTGCCTTAGTGTCATGGCCAGGGTCCTAGGGTCTCCGCCAGAGTCCCCAGGGTTTCATGAAACTTTGACTTTGACCATTTCAAGTGTCTGGTTCTCTACAATTATTGGCGCTTCAATGTTCAGCCAGGAGACATCAGCGGGTTTTCTCTGGCATCTCTGGAGAAATAGCCACCTCAAGCGTCCCATTTTTGTTGGGACTATCCAGCTATGTCCAGGGCAACTCAGTGGCCAAACTGGATGCAGGTCACGGTTTCGAAATATCCATCAACACAGCGGCTTTGTGGCCCTGTTGATGGCAACACATCTCCACTATCTTCGAACCTCGAGCTGCCCTTTCGTTTCCTACTTCTGCCATCCGATGATTTTAAATCTGCGTGTTTTTTTCAAATGGAGTTTTCCCAATGGTTTTCCACTATTTTTCCAGCTTTTGTCCAGGACCTGAATCTGGGAGACTTCGGGACCCCTCCCAAGTACCAAGCGACCATAGAGAGTGCGCCTCTCAGGATATGCCTTGGAAGATCTCAGGTCCTTAGGCGGCGGCCCAGCGAAACACCCATGACCAAACAGTTCTTGTCGGGGACAATCTCGGGGAAACTCCTAAAGTTGGCTTTAACACTGTTTTATCATTGATTGTGAAATTTCGGATGGCAAGTCCTCTCCAAAGTTCGGATGTGTTTAACTGACCTTGCTGGACTTGGAGACACGTTACCAGGTTATACCATGTTATACCAGGTTACCAAATTTGGGATGATTCATGATGATCCCCCTTTTATTTCTCCTTAACATCTTTTTTTGGGTCCCTTTGAGATCAAGATGCGGTTTTGGAACGTCCCAAGCAGTCGTCCAATGATTCGCACCAACCTCCTCCTTCATGGTGAATATACCTGGTTGAAATTGGTTGAAGGCTTAGAGTTCTTGTCTACTACGGGGCCAAATGGCCCAAGCGATGAACGTGGCAACTCGGCAATTCTTTTCGGGTGATATTCAGCAGGTCTGCCATGGGTGGGACATGGTCCGAGCGGCCACTTATTGATGCCATCGCCACTACCTGCCAAGATCAACCGCGACGCAACTCCAACACCTTCACAGAACAACTTGTTTGTTTGCCTGGCCTTGAGTCGCACCACAGTAATCCCAATGCCATAAGCCATCCCAATACTCCGTCAACAACCATTTGGCGCCACATCACCAATTTCACGAACATTCATCCACCATCAGAATCATAAATGCCCAGTTGAGGATGGTTTAACCTCGCAATTTCATGCAATTTCGCCTTGTTCAACGTCCAATAACGTCCAACATGTCCAGCGCACCCGGCCTTTTTCCAGGTAATAGGCTGCAGGTGTTCCATCCAAGCAAACAGCTCCCGTGGAGGCTGCAGCCTGTTTCAGCTGCTCCAGCTTAAAGCTGCGAGTGTTTTTACCCATCACCGTCTTGCCATATCTTCAATAATTATGGTGTATCTGAACATACCTTTCAAGAAATCTATATAATCAATCTTCACCATGTTTCCATCACCAGCAACTACCTATATCAACCACCGAAGGATCTCATCATAGCGCCCCCTGAATCACCTGCCTCGGTGAGTTCGATCTTCACAGCATCATCCGCTGCAGCGACCGCCAGCAACGCCCAGCGCCACATAGCGTTTTTTCAAAGGAGCACGCAGAGGAGGCAGGAAGGCAATGGCTTGGTTGAAACATGGCCATGGGATTCATGACGGAATTTGAAATGACACCAGGGCAAAATGGTATTGACGTGGGATTCAATCACTGGATCATTTCTTCAAAGTCGAAGCCATTTAGCCATTTGATCAACAAGAACAAATAATTAAGTAATTGACTCAAGTGACTCAAGTGACTCAAGTGACTCAAGTGCAAGGTAAGACACTGAAATCATCAAGTGCTTCATCGACTTATTCATCAGGGTATTCATCCCCAAAACAGTGGAGTTGCTATGGGGACCCTCTAGCTCCTTGGCTTCCCGTTGGTGCCATAGCCATAGCTCCCAACTGATGATGAATAGGGTTCTGATATATTCCCCAATTAATCAATATGATACCCATGAAAAATCCCACGATCAGACTGATTCAAACTCCTCTCCGTGCCCATGGATTCCCAATTATCTACCGTTCCCCATCAAGGTCTCTATCAATTACATTCAATTACCATATTCCTGTATTGATCATATTGTTGATGGTTCAAACCTCTATAAAGAATTTCTTTATCCTCCACTCATGGGGAGCAACAAAGACCGAGCTCAGTTACAGGGTGGCCGAAGAAGGTCGTGTCATTGGCAGACGTCTTCCCGGAGCAGTCCTTGGTGGAGCAACGGTGGAAGTCCACCCTCCCTAAGATGGGAATATCCTTGACAAAGCCTATATTCTATCTACTTCAGGCTGATAATGCGTACATATCCTCTATCTATCTTGCTCTAAAACTAAATAAATAAAAATATACATATGATATATAGTATATATCAAAAGATAAATATAGTATATAATATGAAATAATATATATATATATAATATCATATATAATATGTTAAACAACATATAATTTATAGGATATAATACATAATATATAAATTATTATATATCATATATTATACTATATATATGTATATAATATATTATACAATATAAAAATCAAATAATATAAAAGTAAAAAATAAAATAAAATACATATATATATATATATCTCTCGCTCTCCCCATCGCGATGAAGTCTTGTATATGTTACTTTGGGTTATTATAACATGATTGCCAAGACTCAAATCATGTCATGACATAAGATGCAACTGTAGCCGTTTTATAGGACCTTTTGATGTCTATGTATTGTACCTACATGCTGCGAGCCAATGGCACGATTCGTGAGAATCATTGGCAATCCATCTGGATTCTGTTCAAATGCGAGTGTGGTCTGTGTTTTCAACCCGCCGCACAGATATGGTTCAATGTGGATGGTTTGATACGGCTATGAGTCCAAAACCTGGTAACCCCGGTCCCTTGGGTATTCTTAAGTCACAGCTGGTTTATGGATATTTATTCCCCAGTGATATGGTAATAAGAGGGTTTCACCCATCCCCATTCCAAAAATCAGCAGCCCATTGGTCCCCGACTGTGCCAGCTGGATGGCATGCCCCTGGCGCCAGGGGTCGGAAGCAATGACCTTCCACGGTTGCTACATGTTGCTACCTCAGCAATGGTATATTAATGGTGATTAATGGTACACTAATGATGATAAATGACATATATTAATGATGATTAATTAATGCTTATGATTATTGATGATGATAAATTGGATTACCTTCTGGTTAATCAAACATGGCTAGCTGCGAAATAAATGCAGGTTTATAGCCGGCAAAGACATGGAACTAAACGGGTTTAAATGGGGAATTTTCTTTCACCACCATATTTACTTACCAAAGTGTATCCATAAAACACGTCCATAACTGGGACGAAAAACTGAATCCTCCTTCGCTCTCACCCAAGCATATCCATTAAATCCCTCCATCAGTTTTGTGAATACGCCTGTGTACACACATACACACACACATATTATACACACCCTCTCACACACACATAATACATGTAAAGTATACGTATATGTTTATGTATATGTATATATATATGGAATATCATATCCGTGTCTACATGTATATATCGTATAACCCCATATATCTACTAGCGACGGAACTTCCTGAGCTCCAGCACCCTCACAGCTCCAGCTGTTTGCGGCCGCTGTCGGATCTGGAGCAGCGGCCAGGACTTTTCGGACGTTGTGACACCAGCAGGTTCCATGGTTAATAAATAGGCACCATGGGACGTGGGAATACAATGAAGATGATATCACATGGGATATACTGGGTTATGGTATGGGAGAATATGGGGTATAACGGTGTGATAGTGCAACTAACCAACAGTCAAGCAGGTGTAAAAAGACTTGGGTGTGCAGCTGGGATTAATGGAATAACCATTGCACTATAATCATTGTCACGTGTGATCAATTTCATGGTGTATAGGGTGGAGGATGTATAGGACTGTAAAGTTCTTAGGGTTCACCCAGTACTGAGCTGAAAGGTTCCTATTTAATCTAAGGGTTGAAAAAACTCAAAAAACCAAAGTGCCGAGTTGACGTGCGATTTGCATTTCAACTTTGGCTCAGGACTTCTCAGCCTGAAAGGAAAAAGGTTGAGACGCTGCTACTGGGAACCCAAGCGTGTTAACCCCGCTGACGAGGGTTATGAGCGCAACGCAGGTTCAAGTTGACCCGACCGTGCTGAAGCGATGGCAACTGGTGACAGCAGCTCTATTCTAGGATCTGGCTTGGTGAATGTGAAGGACAGCTCTGAGAGCTGTCAGAACCTTTTTTCTGCCTGTGGAGGGTAGCGATGGGTGGAGGAAGAGAGCTGGTTAGTCCTCCTAAGGAGGTGCTGGGTCGGAAGGAATGGGCAGCCCGGAAATGAACTACATGGTTCGAATGATTGCCTTGGAAAATCAGCGACTTCAACAAGAATTGGAGTTGATGAGAGGCTCGGTGGCCCGTGTGGATCGCAAAGCCTTCCTCTTGGACAAGTTCAACGAGGTGTCATGCCGGTTATGGGAGGTGGTCAAGAGGCTCGAACTCTAACTCGTGGATCGGTTCTACAGGCGGCGGAGCGAGTGGGGCTAAGCCTTCTAGGGATAGCTGGTGTGCTGACTGACAAGTGGACGTGTGGAGGGGGAGGATCAAATGTGAAGTCCAACCTTCTTCAACTCTTCGATGGGGCTACATCTACGGGCTACATTTACAACTTCGGGAAAGGTGGCGGTTCCAAGTGCACCCTCTTATCAATGTCCCAGGGACTAATGTGGTGGGAGGAGGATCAGCGGTGGAACAAGTTGCCCCTGGAGGCGGATTGCTTAGTGGTGGTGGTGTGCCGTGTAGCATGTCGTCGTCATCGGGGGGAGGAGGTGGCCCTGTAGGTGGAACCCCAGCGCCGCCTGTGAGTTTTGGACCTCCCGGAAATGGCCATCAACAAGGAGGTGGTGGTCAACAAAATGGTTAAAGCGGGGGTCTGGCGATGGGTCATGCAGCGGAGGTGGAAATCCATCAATGGGAGGTGGACCGCCTACCGGGGAAACCGCCGAAGAACTTGCTGGAGAGCCGCCCGCCATTGAAGAAGGTGGAGGGGAAACCCGGGGAGGAATGGCGGTGGAACCACCACAAAAGGGTGAAGCGACTTCGGAGGTGGATGTGGCGCCATCGGGGAGATTCGGGCGTCGAGGAGGTGAGGGCGGGGGATACACCCATGAACCCAACCACAGCCACTGAAGGTGGAAAATATGCCGCCACCAGGTACTCAACCCTCTCAAAGGTGGAATTTTTAAGTCCCAGAGTTTGAGAGGGGTCCTGGCAGGAGGAACACCAAGGTTTATTCTCATGGAGAAAGGAGGGGGATTGAAACCAGCTCGGTGGAGCAAAGGGCCATGGAGGCGAATCAAGCAGCAGAGGCGAAAGGGGCTGGAAAGATGGGAAGCCAGCTCGAAGCACTGCTGGAGTCAAAGGGAAAAGGAAAAGTCAAGGCCCAAGCCAAAGGAGGGGGGAGCAGGGTGGAGGCCTCCAGTGAAAACGCCTCCCATCAAGCCTCCTTTATCACTCCGAATGGAGGCAGTGCCCATGTCAAAGTCAACGGCCCAAAAGAGGGAGCAGCTCCAGTACCAGCTGCAGAACCTAAGTCTTCCAGTGAAACGGCAGCAGGGTGGATCATCGAGGGGGAGGTTGGTCTATCGACCCAAAAAATCCAAAAAGGTGATCGCAAAGAAAGAGGAGGAGGAAGAGCCGAAGGCCACAGGAGAACCTGGGGTAGCTGACGAAGCTCCGCTACCAGAAACAGGAGCTAATGGCGGCCCGAACACCGACCAAAGCAGCGAGCTCTGCTGTGGTCCGCTGGAGCCAATGAAGCTCCAAAGGAGGAGGTTCCAGAGACTGAAGAGCCGGAGTTTCCTGACTTTGACCATCCGGATGATGACGATGATGGGTTAGAAACCACCTGGGAGGAGAAAAATGAAGAAGAGGAGGTCAGAGAGGAGAATGTTCCGGTGGAACCTGAAACACCTCGGACATGGCCTTTGGTGGGGAGATTTGGACCTGCCACTATGATGTCCCCGCGGGACCTCATGGTCAACACACGCAGGCGAGCACTCAACGAAATGATGAGAATGGTGCTGCCTGATGAGCTCACCTTGAAGATCAACTACAAGCCGGGGGCCGGCTACGATGACTTCTATGGGTGGGAGTACAGTGATGATGTCTCTGGGGACTTGGGCTTGGCCGGGCCGGGCGTGGAGGCGCCAGTTCTTTGACTCCACTCAGGAGGAGCTGTACTTCGAGATCGATGTGTGTGGACATAGGGAACTTGGGATGGTTCACCGACGGCTACAAGTTCATGAGTCTCCAGGAGCGCTGTGGCCGACGTGCTTTTTCCGCAAAAGGCGGGCCACTTTTGAGAACCCACTGACCCAGAACAGTGGGAAAATTTGTGATCACACCAACTCGCACCAAGCTGTGAGGGGGAGCACGTGTGATCAATTTCATGATGTACAGGGTGGAGGATGTATAGGACTGTAAAGTTCTTAGGGTTCCCCCAGTACTGAGCTGAAAAGTTCCTAATCTAAGGGTTTGAAAAAACACAATAAACCAAAGGGCCGAGGTTGACGTGCGATTGGCATTTCAACTTTGGCTCAGGACTTCTCAGCCTGAAAGGAAAAAGGTTGAGACGCTGCTACCGGGAACCCAAGCGCGTTAACCCCGCTGACGAGATTATAACCCATTTAAGTTGGGATATGGCCTCCCTTCAAGTATAGTTTTATATCCACTTATAAGTGAACTGCACCACGAAGAAGGTTGCCGATGTAGCGAACTTGGTGAGATTTCTGGGTTTCAATCAATTCCAGCTATACCAAGCTATACCCAAATTTCATCCAAATTTGATGGTGATTACTGCGGAAGGAAATATATTCAGTGCTTTGCTATCGTTCTCCTTGTTCCTGAGAAGCCACCAACGGAAGGATCATATCCTAAACTCCTCGATGCTGGCAACTTCCTGCTGAATCACCCCGCCTGTGGGTCGCTCTGGCTGCGCGTTAGCCTCAGGGGAAACCATCAACAGGATCTGTGACTTGCTGGGGCCTGGGAAGGGGATGTATTGCCATGTTTCATGGACCTACCTCCAGCTCCCACGTGGTTCTTGAGCAACACTTTGCGAATACCTTCCGGTAATCAAACGTGGCAATGGAAAATCATCCATTTAGATAATAATTCCACTACCACCATTGTAAGAAACATCCACATGTGCCTGACATTTCCCGAAATATTCTGACTCTAACTGGAGGTTTTAATATGTTTTACCCCCAAATCATCAATTTTAACAAGCTTTCCCATGAAATAAACCCTCCAGCTATTGGGGTACCCCCTGGGCTGTCCCAACTGCCGGGGATTTTGCATGACTGCTCCCGCAGATTGCGGCCTGGCCTCGGAACAGCGCAAGAACGTTGGGATTCCAAACGTCAGAAATCCCAAGCGATTGATCGTGATTTGATCCATTTTCTGGCTGGTGGTCAAGCCACCCTCCTGAAAAATGGGGAAGTCTGTCATTGAGGCGGGTTTAGATAGATAGATAGATAGGTAGGTAGATAGATAGATAGATAGATAAATAGATAGATAGATAGACAGATAGATAGATAGAGAGAGATATATATATATTATAATTATATATCATTATAATTCATTATATATCCGACCAGTTTTGTGTTCATCGTCCAACTGCAATCAAGTTGCACGAACCTTGGGCCTGACAGCTCAAATCGTTCGTTTTCGCTGATCGAAAGTTGTGTTGGTGATGCTCAGCCGGGTGCGCTTCTGAAGAGTTAGTACATCAATAGTACGGGTCAGAATTGGTTGCCCCCAATGTGTAGCAATGTCTAGCGCCACAAATGATGCAAAGCACCTGAAATTCAGGTCGCACATTTGGATCCATACAGTAGGATCCCATAGTCCAATCCTGCAGCTCTCTCCATTTCAAGTGCCATTTCCTCTCCACGGAAGCACCTCTTTTTTCTCACCGCTTTCGATGGTCCTTCGCAACATATAACTTGTTATATGTCACTACCCCTCGAGCCGGTCAACCCCAAATGGCTCAGCACCCCTTTTTTTGCCTAAGGTCTGCTCTTTCCTTGCGATTTGCGGGATACTTCTGGGATGTACATCCCATAGATCAACGCCTTTGGATCTCTTAGTCTGGTTTTTTTCGTCGTTTTCATGGCAAAGATCGCTTCACAACTTCACACCTTTGGCAGACCACAGAATGCGTCCCTTGTTGCACATTGCTGTGGCGGCTTGGGCACCCCATCCCCGATCTCCCCGCCGCGTCCGCTCAGAAATCCGTCAGGACGCCCATCTGCGAAGTCTTCGCGCGGAGCTCCTCTGTGGAGGTCTTCTCCAAGTGCTGCAGAAACTTGGTCTCGAAGTAGTGCAGGTAGGGCTTCCTGAAAAAGTGTGGAGATCTTGGTGAAAGCAACATGCTTGATGTTTGATGATGTTGGTGTAACATACTTTAAGAACCAATTTAAGATTTATGAAAGGCCTAAGATGGCCTAAGTTTCTGGTAGAATATTGTTTTATTCCCATATGCTGCCAACTGCTGCTACAGAAACTGACAGAAACCGTCCCAAGGGTTTCTCAAAAAATTCAAGCTAAGACAACAGGACTCGCCAGGTCAGCTTTCAAGATTGGAATTCCACCAGTTTTCCCGAAGGAAGTTGTCCAAATTACGATCGGCCAAGCTTCAAGGATGTCTGCGACACATCTCCACCATTTGCTTGCCTGGGTAAGGACGCTACGAAACTGAGAATCTTGGAACCAAGAGAAACACACATATGCACAGCACTCTCTCTCTCTCTCTCTCTCGCTCTCTCTCCCCCTCCCTCCATCCCTCCCGCTACACACAGCACTCAGTGTGAACATTTGCGATTGAAAAACCTAGAAATCATGGAGCATATGCTAGATGCGGTTCCATGAGCGAATTCTAATTCGATCTTGGCAGCTCCCTCATCTATGACAAACTTCAAGGAGTTCTTGGCGTCAAACTTCCCTCCATCTAACATGAAAAGGACACCTTAGAATCCCATACACCTTTGATCCTTTGAGGTCACAGCGAGCTCTGGATTGCTACAAGCCTGGTCATCCCAAATACGAGTACTTCCTGACCCATCCCGGATCCATCCCCATCACGTGCCCGATGTGTTGACAGGCAACAGCTCCTCTACCAGTTTGCCAATGGTGGGAACTTGGGCCGGATCAAAGGCGTTCACGCCGTCTGGATCGATGGGTACACAGACCCTGCCAGTCTTTGGATGCACCACGAAGGGCGACTTCAGCAGATGGTTCATCCTGTGGGGGTTTCCGAAGACGTCCCCCAACAAGAACAAGACTTGTACAACACATCTTAAGACAGGTCCCCAATAGATTCCCCAGGATTAACACATTGAACCTAACCAAATCATCTTCAAATCCAAGGATCTGTTTGCTGACATTGATATCCAGCCTTGGAGCAAGCTTGGCAACAAAAATGTGTCTCAATTTCGCACCTCCAAAAAGGAAGGAAAGGCAGGAAGCCACAATCACCATGTAATCTCAAAACAATCTATGACACGAGTCAAGTTTCGCCCTCAGGCAATTGAACGTAGTTTTGCGAACTCAATGGGCCATCTATACCCCCGCCACTTCGCAAACTATGTTATATAAATAGTCAAAGGGTAACGGCAGAACATCGCAGAAAAGTTCTCAGTTCGAGCTGCCGTGGGTAAGTGAACTGAATGGTGACATCCTTCAACAAGACTTTGGCCTCCAACCGCTGCTTGCTGCTCAGATCACCTGGTTGATCTGGTTGGAAATTAACAGCGACGAGCCCACGACCGGTATCAAGTGGGGCATGAGGATTTATGTGTATTCAATTGTTTTCATCTATTCATATCCATTTCACCTCCATTTCATATCCTGTTGACATCCATTTCATATCCAGTTTATATCAATTTCATATCATTCATATCCTTTCATTTTATCTCAATTTTATCTCCATTTCATTCTGATTCGATCCATTGGAGAGTCACCAAAAAAAATCGCCGGCCCTTCATGCTACAAACATCTGGCTCCTGGACCTATGACTATCTATGACTAGCGTATCACAGGCTGTTGCCCATCGTAGCTGAGGACCTTCAAATAGCGAACTGGAAGCCATGGCCCATTCAGGTCGACGATTTACCTATTAAAAGCTGGCGAGTTCCCACAGACTGCTTGAAGCCCTAGGTCCTAGAGGATACTCATTCCCCTGACTTTTGTTCAGTTCCGTGGATGCTACTTGACCGCATATTCTTCTGCATAGACCAGCAGAAAGGAAATCCATACAGTAACTCATAGAATATCATATTTATCAAAGGACATCAATCCTCTTTCACAAGTTGTGAATCCTACCAGTATAGGATAGAACTGATAGAACATGATAGAACTACGTATAGACATAGAGCTGATATCATAACTCTCAAAGGATTATATATCCACCCGCTTCACCGGGTCACCACTCTTGCGCTCATTGGCGATCTTCTCGATCTTCCTCCAAATCTGCATGGAAGTTGCCTGAAGCAAACACGACATCGGCATCTTGCTGGGGAAAAATAGGGAAAACATCCACCATGTCCATCTTCAGTAAGTTTTCCGATGGAAATTCTGACTGCTTCGCAGACTGAAGCCCCAGTTGCAAGGCAAAAGCGAAGCTTTCTCCATACCGCACAACTCGTGCGAGTTCAATCGCACGGCATATCTTTTATCTGTTTTTTTCATGAAAGTTCCTCAGGTTTCAGCTCAATGTTGAACGCAGAAAATCTACATGGACTACTCCTTATCAGGTGAAATGACCAGCAGTCTGGGGACGTCAATCACCCGTTATATTCATTATATTCTTCCATAATCCATGGTACGAGGGTACGAGTAACTGCCATACTACGGTGATTTCTTAATGAATCCACCATGGAGTTATCCCCACACCACCATGGTGGTTCAAAATTCAGTGGTCAGTGGCCACCAGTGGCCACCAGTGGTTCCAAGTGCAGCAGGATGACTGTTGTATTCTCCTCGTTGATGTACTTCTTCAAGGCCTGCTGCTCGGCAACCTGGCCGTGATCTGACAGCCAGTTCTCTTATTTCAATTTGGCAAACGGCAAAGCCCAAAAAACAAATGATCATCCCAATGTAATGTAAAACCATTCGTTCATGATGTTTGAAACGGAGACTTTTGCAATCATGTTTTTTTTAAACATCTAGCTATTTACAAAATTGGATGATCAAGCCAGTGTTGCTTCGGAGTTTGATTCTTGGCGAAATATTTCAATATACCGTACCCACCCACAAATAAACACGATCATACACATCATGAAAATCAAAGCTTTTGGACGATATTCTTGGAACGTCTGACAATGTCTGACCATGTCTGACACGTCTCAAGATTCTCAAGCAAGGAACTGAAAAGGGCTCCAGGATTCTTTCCAAGTGTGGCAGATCCTTGCGCAAAATGTCTTGGCTCTGCAAGATCCCGTTGGGCTCTTCAAACCACTTCCTGAGCGCCCAGCGTCAATTGATGCCATGAGCTGAGCTGGGGGCGAAAATCGACAGTTGAACCAGGTTTTCCAAGTAAATATGGAAGCGTCACGTAACATTTCCCATCATCCAGTATCATCCAGTTCTGGGAATGTCTTGTAAATTGGAAACATGTTCATCTTATTTCCAATGACTATAGGTATGATGTTTAGAATTTGCCTTGTCGGCCATGCTTGTCTAGGACATGGGCAGTAAATGGCACAAAATTATCTATAGGTAACATTAGGTAACCATATTATGGAGGACCACGTCATACCCGTCTGCCATGCAGCTGCAATAGTCCCTTCCCCTGTCCCACTGGGGTCACTGGGGGCTTGATGGGGAACCGACCAAAATGGATTGAAACCCAAACTGGTCTTGGACGCTTGGTAGCCTCACAGGTCACACACACACACATATATATATATAGAATTATATATATATGATTTTCCTGCATTTTCTGTCTTGTTTTTATAGGTGTGCCCCAATTGTACAAATCCAAAGATGAAGCAGCCCCAAACCCAGTAGTTCATCATCATTTTCCGCAACAAACACCTGATGAATATTTAGAATGTACATGAATGTACTATGTTTTGAATCTTCCCAACAAAACAAAACACACGGTCAATTTGTATCCATTTGTCATATGGTCAGTTTTGAATCTTTTGGCTTTTTCCATTCGGTCGTGCCATGCATCTTGCAGATCTTATAGGCTTCCTCCACGGAGGGATGAAGTTCATCGCCTGGACAAATCATCCCAAGACTGGGTGGTTAATCACAGGGGATTGTCATTGGATGTTATTGGCAATCCTGGCAATTGGTTTTTTTCCATAATTTTGGAAAAGCCCCCAGGATTTTTGGAAAAACTCAGAAGGGCCCAAACTGGAAAGTATTGGAAAATGTTCGCTCTCTCTCTCTCTCTCGTTTTTTTTTTAATGGTTGAACCTCAACCACAGAGAGACTCAGCCAGCCAAGGCACTCCCAAAGAATTTCAAATCCTGGGCTCGGGTCCCAATGGACCCATAAGATTGGCGATCTCGTGTCATCTGACTATGTCTAACCATATCCAGCTCATATTGAACCGTTCTTTTTCGAGCATATATACGTATATATATATATATATGTACATGTGTGTGTGTGCGTGTGTGTGTGTATGTGTACATCTATTTCTATATGATGTATGTGTATAATTGACTATAATTGTGTATATGTAATTAAACATGTGTTTCATATAAATACAGTATAAATATGTATAAATACAATTACTGTATATGAAACGCCAAACCTTGAACATACCCTTTTCAGAAACCCACTTAGAACGCCTTTCAAACGCCTTCACAAACACATCAAAACACATCATCAACATCCTGGTCCTGAGCCAAGGTTCTGCTCGGCACTTCCCAGCACCACTGGAGACCAGTGTTAGATACTCCGCCACCGCTGAGCGCTGCTCGTTGCTGAGCTTCCGTGCTTCGGTGTCACAGACCCAGCAGTGGACGCCGCGCCGGCCCGAGTAGACGAAGAGAATGTGCTGAAAACCAAAGTCCTGGAGTGTTTGCCGGTTTGTTTTGGGTCCAACAAGTTTGAAACAAGACAAGGGGTGTTTTTTGTTTTTTGGCAACCATAACTGTAATCACTAAAGCACCTGATTTATGGCATGAAACGTACAGCTACGATAGCAACGACACGAATTCTCGCAGGCCTTTAGGGATTTCATGGGATTTCAATGGATTTCACATGATTTTTGGGATTAGTGTGATGGTTGAATGACCCAAACATCTGGCAGTGGCAACCCTGGATTAGATTATACCGCGAAAACATGTCTGTTAAACAATGGGCCCTTTGATTGGAGGAGGACTTTAGTATCGAAGTATGCCTCGGAGAATCTATCAACAGTTTATTATCTATGCGGTGACTGCCATAGGATTTTGTGCCAAAGTTGGGTAGCAATCGGCTTGCAATCTGCATCGTTTGTCATCTTAGTCAACCACTTTCACCATCCTTTGGGGAGTCAATAGCTTTTCCCCAGCTGGGTGATGGTTGATGGTCATCAGCGACTGCTCAGGCTAAAGGGACCACAAAGACGTTGCAAAAGAGGCTCATCAAAAATTCATCAAAATTTCATCAACTAACATCAAAATAGATCCAAATAACCTGCTTGAAACTCGACGCATACCATATCATACCATGTCCATGGGATCAATCCGCAAAGGTAGTGACCTTTGCCTGTCCTGCTCCAATGCTCTCTTCAAGACTTGAATGGCGGCCTCAACGGATCAAGCAGTGAGGTCAGGGATACGACTGGGGATATCAAGATGTATCAAGGCAGCAAGCCGCCTGATGTTGCTCTATTGACTCTATTCAATTCTATTCAGGGGAAACAAGACTCCAGATTCCCAGCAAATCTGCTGACCGTGGCCTTCATGAAGGTCCAACATTTCAAGCACAGCTTGGAGCCGGTGCAGCAGGTGCGGATGTCATCATAGTCATCCATGTCGATATCAAAGACCAGCTCACGTTCCAAGGGTTTGTATGCCTTGGGCAGCAAGGGTTGGACCCATGGTGGTCAAACAGCGGGGATGTGTTGGATTCAAGACGTATTCGAGTCTCAAAGGAGCAATTTTGGATTGAAGAGTTGAAGACTGAGGTCAGTCACATTTGAGGATGAAGCTGAATTAGGTGACTACCCTGTGGCGAAGTCAGTGAGCTTTGAGTTGCAAGGAGAAGCTTTGCACCAATCCATGAATGCACCAGAAGCGGCCGGAATCGGCACTATTAAAAACTGAAAGAAAAGACATCCACCTAGATCTATTGAAATCTCTAATATTCTCCAACTATCTTGGGCACAAATCTGACCTATGGATTGGAAGGTTTCTGGAAATCGGAGCCCTCCTCAACATCCCACGATTCCCACGAAGCAAAGAGGAGTTACGTCCTTTGAGACCAGGTTGTGCTTCGATGGTGCATGTGAAAACACCGCCCCGATCTCCATACGAATCGGCTGGCGCTCCAACACTTTTGCCTTGTACTCCTGCCAGATCTGCCAAAGCATGTGTTGGATCTCCATAAAGCAAGGGCCTCAACAAAGGACCCTGATCTCCAGATTTTCGATCCATGGATTTCCCTCTCTTGCTTTCGCCTGTTGTGGAAGTCACAGAATATTTGGAATGATTTGCCCAGCTTAGGCAGTCCTCCATGTCCTTGAAACACTGGTACCTGCAGAAGATGTCCTGAAAGGCGCTGGGACGCTAGGACGCTGGGACTGCACTCAGTGCAGCCGGCCCTAAAGGAAATCCGAGTGGCGCCCTGCAAGACGAAGGTGAACTCCCGGCGCTGGAAGAAATCTTTTTGAACTCCCTGGCTGGCACTCTTGGGGTCGTTGCGATAGCTCAGCCACCTGGCACAACAAACTTTGGCAAGAGTACATTTATGGCCTGGAGAAATTTGAACCATTTTACCAACCTGAAAAGTTCGGCCACCAATCTTCTGTTCCTCCTTGGCCATTCTTGGGGTGATGGTTTCAACATGTTTCAACCACTTCAAGAGATCAGGATATGAAACTAGCATCAACGGTTCTTGCACTGCCCCACCTGAACATCTGCAGGAATGGAAAGAACTTCTCCTTAGTATCAACTGGTTGGAGATGAATGGCTGCAGCCGATGTCTCCAATCTTCGGAATTGGATGTCGGCTGTCTCAAAAAGGCGAAGCCAATGGCGCTGAAACACTTGAAGGAATGACCCAGGGAAGTGATGGGCATGGGATGTATGGTCAAAGTTATCACCAAAACTTGGATGATTCAATAGCAAGCATGACTGTTCTTTGCTGAGGAAACAATATACTTCAGGCATGCTGAAAACTATTGAACCAAACTGGCTGTCCAAGCTGCGTAGTAGATCTTCAGCAGCCTTGGTGCCAGGAAATCTAGGGGTTGATGCAGAATCGGGACCCTCAACGACAACCACCCACTACTAAAATCTACGACACTGTTCCTCTATGAAGAAACAGGGCTGAGGTAGGAAGGGGGGCATATCACGTCTGTGAGAAACAAACCTCTTGAGGTCTCTTTGAGAAGGCCGCAATCCAGCTTACGTGGCTTACGTCCTGCATGTCAGGCAACAGTTTTACTAAAAACACACGGCAAGAAAGTGGTGTAGACATCTGTAGACCAGAACGCAGGGGCCAACTTTGTTCTTGGCTTTGCCGCTTTGCTAGAGATGGGGCACACTCCAAATCCATAAAGTCCATTAAAGTCCATCGGTTCATCGTATTCCCAATGCAAATTGCAGTACAGCTTATGACATAATTTGCCATGTCACTCTGGGCTGAAATCCTCGTTTTTCATGAGTTTTTCCTGGCTTTCCATTTCCATCGGCTGCGGGCCGTTGTTCGACATGGCAGCAGGGACAAAAAAACAGCAGGGGTTTCCCAACAAATGCGACGTCTGGAAGATTTGGAGTTGATTGACCTCATGTCTTGAGTTCTGCCTCTTGATGCTGTGGTCCCAGCTTGTCATCTGGGGCTCATTGTAGCTGGTCTCCTACTTTGATTCAAATGCAGCAGGAAAATCCACAATGACATGAAATACTGACCAGAACCTCACCCCACGGCTCAGCTGCTCCGGTGGTCTCAAGGTAGTCCCACTGGCTCACAATCTGCAATCACACCTGAGTCTTTCTGGTAGAAGATCTGGTGGAAAGTCTCCAAAGCACCTTGGTGAAGTTGAAGATCAAAGAGATTCCGTTTTTTCTGTTGGGCAACTCAGGGCAATGGTACATCTATTGCATTTATCAATTTGGGGTCTTGAAAACCTTCATCGCACATCTGGAATAAATGGGTGCAATTCCCATGCACTGCATTCCTTTAGCCTAGGGTTCAACCTGACGAAGCCGACGTCCAACGAGTGATGCAAGCTAAGCTGGATATGACATTAATATATAATATAATTATTCACACTTAAACCCATAAACAGAACCATCAGAAACCAAGAATTGGTTTCTCACAGTCAGCCCAGAACTAAAGGATCTTTCGGCTCCTCAGGGCTCGGCGAATGTGAGCCCCGTGGAACCAAACCTTTGGCCTTTTCGGCGCGCAAGCTCCTGGAACCTGGGAAGCAGAGCCATCAAGCTGGCAGCTTGGACGAGGGGTTAATATATGTTAATATGTTGGCGCCAAATGTGGATTGGTGAGAAAGGACATTTTGCTGGAAATGGATGGAAAGCCAGGAGTTTCAAGCGCCACTGATAGAGGTTTATTTCCTGTCTCTATTTTTTGTTCCTTTCACCGATTCTGGGAATACCCCCAAAAAAGCACAAATACACAGACACAAGATGAATCCAATGGATAAGACAAAGATTTGGCAGCGGGACTTTTGTGATCCATCTTCACCGTTGAGGGCGATGGGCATTGTTTAACAGCATTCTCAGCCATCACCACGGCATACTTCACACCCAGCACAGAAGAAAATGGGAGCCGTTCTCCGGAGAGCAAGCCAAGAACTTCCACCCCAAATATGGTAATATGCCTTGATTCATCCCCATCTCACACATGGTTAACAGGCCCCCAATAGAATTCTCGTGGATTCTCCCTTCATCCGTCATGCAAGGTCATCCGCCCCTGCTTTCAGTGATTTGATCTTGGATCCCCTGCCATCTTTGTACATCATTTTGTTCAGGGCATCCTGCGATGTCATGGCTGATACCCAACAGGGAAGAATCCCGTAGTGCTGCAAATGTATTTGGCTCTCTTATTTGGGGTATTGCCTGGTGTCGATTTGGATGACACAAGATGAGACAAACACACTTGATATGCCAAGTCCTGATCCAAACCCTGCATTCTCCCACTGTTTGTTCAATTTATTTCAAATTTTCAATTTCTATTTGGCTTGCACGTGCAAGATATTGGAAGAAAATAGAGACCACCATAGAAAACCAGCATTTTCACCAACCATATCCATCCAAAATGCAGTGAATTTTCATCACCCCAGCGGATTGCCCGGTGGGCCCGATGGGCCCGATGGGCCCCATGCCTCCATCAGCAGGATGCCTGCAGGGCTCATAGATCCCGGCATGACTAGGACCTCGAGATTGCGCGGTAGGGAGACCCCGAAGCAATGAGGCGCCTACTGAGGTCCCATCCGCAGGAGACGCTCGGCCAAGTGCTACGGCTTCTATGGCTGTGGATGGAGGCAAAGTGCTTACAACTTTGGCAGGGCATCGCTCTAGTGATGATCACATATCACATATGACATATGACAACTATTGGGAGATCAATGTGGATCTATGTCCTATCGGTCCTATCTCTCTCCTTAGTTTGTGATGTGTTTGTCATCTTCTCCACCCCTCTCCCGCAGGGGAGTTTCCTGAAGCCAGCAGTGTCGCGGATGACCCAACAGTGACAAATGTTGGGAGTCGCAAACGTGCTCGCCCATTTTTAGTTGCCCTGATTGGCTAGAAAATGCAAGAAACATCTGTTAGGTCCTGCCAAGTTCTGTAGATTTCGTTGATGCAATCTTTTGTGGCCAAATTCTGTCAGCGGGAGATATCCAAATCTGACCAAATCTGCAGCTACTGCAGTTTCGCCAAGGTCATGTGCGATGGCGGTTCTTGGCTTAACTCCGGGTATATGTTGTGTAACATGTATAGTATATAATTACCCTCCAAATTGGCAGCATTGATTGGACAATCGTAAAAGATCGCAAAATGATGCAAAAACATTATTTTTTATGGGTTCCCCAGGTCTCTATTTTTTCTGGACCCATCTGTTGCTTCACCGAGAGAATTCCTGCGCTCCTTTTGCCGATTCTGCACCTTTGCAGCACTACCCTGGACTCTGCGCGCGCAAGTTGCACGCTACCGAGTCGTCCCCAGCTGCTGGTCATTGGCATTACGCCCCCAGGTAAAACAGAGGGCGGGCTTTGGGCTCCCGCTCCCCCTGAACCCCGAAACAGCTCCTCTTGACTAATTTTCCACATTTTCAACCAGTCTTGGACACTGTATGGCTGAAGTCTGCCAGGGATGAAAAGTGCGGTATATCAATCTCAGGACATCATTTCCCACTGGAGACACTTCTGGAAAAAGTCTTGTCCACCCTGGCTTCGCTCTTGACGTGTGAAGGATGGGATAACTTTATTATCCAGTGGTAGCTGTCGAAAATGACAACTAACCGATCGGGTAAACAAATCAAACATAAATAAAAACACGTGTGGACATGTCTGGACATGTTGTGGTCTCAGAATCTCACGAGTTAGCGGCCTGCCCATGCTTCTTCCTCCCAGATATGTCTACCGAAGCGGCGCTGCGAAGGTGGCCCCTCATCCTTGTGCCTGGTGCTGGGGCCAAATAGCTGCATGAACTCAAAGAATCAAGGGATTGGATGGGTGATGGGATTGGTAAAGGTAAATTTCCAAATCTATATGATATATATATATATATTCATATATACAAATGTTATATATATATATATATATTAAAAAAACAAATGCATGAAAAGCTGGCTATTTTACAGAAGTTTTACACATATCAATGATATCCCAGGATCAATTATCACTCGCCTGGAGTGATTCAGAGCTGGATCCCCAGTAGCATTAGCAACTCATACTTTTTCCGTGGTGGCGTTCTTCGGCAAAACTTCCCAGTCCATGAGTCATAGATTCAACAACAAACTTGTGAATGTGTCTGAATATAACTCCAAACTGCAACCTTAAATGACCTTGATACATGGGGAACATAATGTTCAACCATCAATATTTTTTGGTACCTTGGATGGCTGAAAGCCTTGGGGTACCCGTGCCCTATGACTCTGGCACTGCCGTGCTAGTGAACTGTAGAGAACCTAGCCAGCTAAGAGGGCGTTGATTGTGCTTGATGTGGCCGATGACATCCAGTTGCCCGCAGCAGTTACTTGACATGAATCATCCTCAAACATATCGCGAAACTGGGAAGGATGCATCATGGGGATGCTGGTATTGAAACCGAAACTCATGTTTTCTGGTTCGTGGTTTCAACGGTCAACGCGTCATCTGCGCACATTGAAAGCGAGTCATCTGCGCACATTGCAAACGAGTCATCTGCGCACAGAGAAACCGCGTCATCCGCGCACAAAGAGCGGTCATCCGCGCACATTGAGGCTGGGAACCAGCCATTTCGGGTTTGGTTGGGGGGGTGGGGTGGGGTGGGGTGGGGTGGGATGATAACGTTCATGTTCCTATGCACACACAGGCACAGCAACCTCATCATCTTTCTTCCCGTAGAGCAGAGACAGGCACAGCTCTTTCATGATCAGTTACCGGTGGGGTGGGGTGAGTTAATAAGGTTCATGTTCCTATGCATACAGACGCACAGCAACCTCATCATCTTTCTTGCTGTAGAGCATTTACACGCACTGCTCTTTCATGATCAGTTACCCGTGGGGTGGGGGGTGGCTGTGTAAGATGAGGTGAGAGATGACTTGTGTGAGATGAGTTGTGTGACTTCTGAGATGAGTGGAGTGGTGTGAGACGAGTTCTGTGACTTGTGAGATGAGAGGAGTTGTGTGGGATGAGTTCTGTGAGTTGTGTGAGACAACTTGGGTGAAGTTGAGAGAGAAAGAAGCAACTCAGGAGGAGAAGGAGGAGAAGGCAAGGAATACAAACCTAAAAACAAAAGCCCCACACAGAGATGTGAGGAAAAAAACATAACTTGATGAGTTGTGTGATGATGTTTAAAAAAAAGCTAGAAGAAGAATCATGTTACAGAGATACAATGACAAAATCACACAACAAAAACGTGCACAGACGACCAACCGTCTGACGTGCACAAACGACCCACTTTTGACGTGCACAGACGACCCCCCAACCGGTTTCAACCCCCGGAAAAATAGGAGTCATTGGGGACCATCCCATTTTTTTCCGAGTTTTGGTTAAACATTTATCTTTTAAACATCAAACATGTTCGAAAAATCTGGAACCCAGCCAGGAAACCAAACATGACAAGACAATTTGAAGCTTGTCTGGCTTGTCTCCTCCTTTCCTTTCGGGCCATCTCTAGTTTTGAACTGCTGCTATACGTCATGCTACGTCCAGGACTCGGCCATGTCTGCCCGTTTGATGCGAATTAAATAAGCCAAACCGGCAGATCTGTTGCAACGATGCGCTCAGGTCGGGAGACTCTCGTGTGACTGAACATGATTCATCGATAGCTCAGGAATGATCTAAAGAATTTGGCTTCAGATGTTTGGTCCATGCAAAAACGCATGATTGAATAGAGCATAATTCCCATTCAAGCACACATGTTAGTCACTTTTATAACATACAATTCTATACAGTATATAGTATACGCGCACATATATCGATCTAGGTCTGCTCTTATTGTTGATTTGCGTGCTCTTGATCACTCTGCGATCTAAGCATGCAAGAAGATCCTTGCTACTTTTAGGCCGAAGCTTTCCCAACATCTGTGTTCGGCTTAGCAATTAGCCTTCTCTCAGCCAAATCCTACATGTCCTTAAGCTTTTTGAGCATGTCCAATAACTTGCAATAACATTGCCCAAACCCAGGCAACCAGCAGTAGCTCTCGACCGAAACTTTCGTCGCTTCCACTGACCAATCTATCACTGTCTTGGCCTGTGCATTGCGATGATAGCAGTACCCTGATGATACAGTACCCACGCAAATGCACAAATGAACGGGATTGAACGCTTACCACATCTTGCCACCAAATGACCTCAACACATCTCAACACCTCAGTTCCTTGGCGGTTCAGAGTGCGGGTAGAGCAAATGCTTCGATATCCTGGACATGTCATGATGGCACGTGGCTCTTGGAGTTGAGATCATCTTCTTAATGGCTGACCTGGCATCCGCGTGGAAGCTCAAGCTGCTTGAAACATGCGCAACATCGCGCAGCTGGTGAGGGACACGGACTGAGCATAGGCTAAAATTCTACGCCCTGGACTCAATGAAGCTCACAATGAATTGAAAAGTACTTGGGATTATGATGGATTACTGTATGTGGGTTTAGAACTGGCAAGAAGTGCGCTGAGTATCAGTAGTGGTAGTATGTGGTGGTAGTAGCAAAGGAGAGGAATCATATCATCATGGGATATCATGGGGAACCCCTCTGCATGTTGGGACGGGATAAATGTGTTTCAAGCAGAGCTTTCCACGGACGCCGATCATTCAGGAAAACTTATGTTTTAAAACTCTAGGCGCTGCGGCGATGGCTGGCGAATCGGAAACAAATAAGAAACACCAATTCCACTGCTTGTTGTTAAGGAGCTTTAGGCAAATTCAGGCCGGTTGCATAGCTACCAACCTGTCTAGGTATGGTGACATACCTTTAAAACACACCCTGAAATGGCAATGTCTTAGAATGATTGACCCAAACCAACTTGGATGCTTGATATGCTGGAGAGATCTGGTGAGATCTGGTGAGCATGCTCAATTTCCCTTCCTGTGGCCTTTTTGCAGCTCTTACCAGCTACATGGCTATACCAACTTGCCACGCGTTGCATCAAACTTGTTCTCCGCAAGATCCGTGCGATTCTTGACGTCCAGATCCAAACACTGGGCCCCCAATAAACAAAAAATCTCACCGTGAATTTGCGTTCTCGCCGCATTTTTACCAGCTATATATATATTATAAATATGGGAATTATATATATATATAAATATATATAAAAACATACTTTTTCTTTCACATACATCTAAGCACGGGAAAGGAAGTCGGAACTTTATCGTGAAGAGTGTTGAGTTAAATCAGCTTTACCTTGTTACCTTTGTGGTGCCAAATGCAGGCGATGGAGCCCCGACTCGCCAAAACTGATCCAACATGATCCGGCGTGCACATCCCTGAGTGGCCGCACACTGCCTCTATGCATCAGGGCAAGAGCAACTTGCCAGCAGCCAGTCATGGGAGTCCCAGCGTCCCAGCAAACTACTCCCAGTGGTCCGCCTGTTTGGCGTGATCACCGTTAATTAAATATATTCATTCTGGATTATTCTAGTGGCATGCCTTCTGCATGACGGAATTTCCAGGCGTCCTGAGAAAAAGCGGAGTGATCAGAGTGATCCCAACTTGCCAGTCAAGTGTTGGCAGTGGAACTCTTCTCCCACGCTCTCAAGTCAGCATTCAGGATTGTCACCCAGCACTGGAGCCCACGTGGGCCATGAGGTGGCTCAAACAATCCTCGGCGCTCATAAAGAGAGCTTGGTCGGAGATGCCTCAACCTTTGGCTGCAATCCCGGCACACGAGGCATGGCGGGAGGAACCACCACCTTGGCACCCCCTTCGGCCCTGGCTTTCATGATCTCATCAATGTTTGGAACCACCTTGGATTTGCTTGAGCCCCGAAGAAACTCCCCAATATCCCCCGGTCATCGTAAATTTAACTACAGGGACAAGCAACTTACTGTACATCAACTTAAAAAAACATCGGCTCAACAAATCCAAGGCGCTGCTTTCAGAAGGCAACGCATGTATGGGCTCCGCTCCGCCAAGCGTTGGTACGCTTCCATCTTCTCCTCCTGGCCATGGCATGGAGTGGCATATCTATCCTGGCATTTTAGCGAGGCCACTCAGGAACAACGATCCATTGACCAATTCATCTACAAGCCATGGCATTGCAAGTACAAGTACTAGGGTTCTGGTATCTTGGTGGGGGTACATATGTCTACCTTTCCACTATAAACACAAATCAAGTGGCTTGCAGGTAAAGCTTTGCCTAATGACAGCCCCGGATGAGTGAGTGCCCGCCTCGAAACAAATGATTCCATATTCATATGCTACATAAACGGATTGCCCTCCCAATCCAACCAACCACGGGTCAACATAAATTCAGGTTGACATGACATGACATGACCAATATCCGGTGATAAAATCACCAAGCGAATCTCATACAATCATGAAACCACCAAATGAATCCCATAAAATCATAAAATCACAAAACAGAAGATTTGAACGGGTTGCGATCTGATGAGAGTCACATTCCCAATGGATCTGGTTGAATAAGAACACTTCCCCACGACGAATCTTCTCTCCCTTCTCCCTGCATCATTTAATGGCGGGCTCTTTTTTGAGGTCGTGAGAATTGGTCCAGAAATACATAGGTACGGCTGTATGGCTCAACATGGCTCAAAATGACCCAGAAAATCATAGGATTTTGATCCATTCTGATCCATTTCTTCCATTTTAGGATCGTTTTTGCATCGCAGAAATTGGTCGAGTCCAATCCCAATGACTTGACCATCCCTGATCGCCTGGGGCATCTCTGCCTCGACGATCTGATTCACTGCTCTCTTGTAGCCCGAGCGCACGCCTTGGGGATCCCCAAGGATGATCCCACTATGATCACTGGATGTGATGGGATGATATGGATAGATATGGTGGCCGTGGGATTGCTGGGATGGGATCTTTGCTGATTGCTGGGATCACATCCTGCTGTGAACAGCAGTTCATTCAGCTGATGCTGGATGTTTGTCTCATCAGAATGTCCCAAAGATATTGATATCAGCCGTATCAGCCTATCATGCCCGAAGCTGATGTTTTCAAGAAACCTGCCTAGTGCCAGTCTGCCACTTTGATACATTATATACATCTAAGATCATCCGGGTACCGCAAAATTGGCGGCATGATCATCATTTAGTCGGCCAACATTTTGCTTTAATTTTCGCCAGGAAACCTTTAGATGGGCGATGTGTCTTGGTGCCAGAGGTATCATGTTCTTCGTGGCAGTAGTTGCAATTGCTTCCGTTTCGACATCCATCTGCCAAATGAATAAAGCGGCAAGGCTGACCTCATTTCGGAGCTCAGGATCCCACGAGATCCTGAACCCGACCCCCTGAGGGTCATTGGGAACATTCTGGAACGCTCGAATTCAGCCTCAATAGGACTTAAGGAATCTTAAGGATACTTAGGGGGGATTGGCATCACCCAAATGTTACAGTCATTTACGGCACACCTTTCCAGCGCCCCAGATCATGATCAGTTCATGTTTAAGCTAAGCACAACCAGCTGTATGGCTTCTGTATGGTTCTGCGACAGTCACCAACACCGGTGATATTCGCCAAGTCGCATTTGCCCTCCCAGTGGCCGACGGAGCCAATTGATGGAAATTCGTAAGCTTCCTCTTCCTGCTGGAGCTGAACTCTGACAAAACACATTCGACTGGCCAGATTTGGCAGCTTCTACGCGAGCCTGTCAGTTTCATTCAGTTTCTATCCTCTTGCAAAGCGCCAGCGCCATGGATTTCACTGAATTTCCATATCTAAATCCGAATCGATCAAATGGCTCCTTAAATGGTTCATCAATTTTCAGAGCCGAATCCAGCATCCCCAAATCCAGCCAAACCCAGCCAAATCCAATTTCATGGATTGGGTCCTGCAGCTGTTGAACATTGTCACTGAGCTGCGACTGCTGCGTCCCCACGGGGGTCTGTGACGATGCCCTGAGAGGCTGGCGTTCCCTCCCTTCCCAGTTCGAAAACCACCGTGTTTTTGACGATTCGGATCGACCATATCATACAGTACGGATACAGTATCCGCATACAATTTGCTTCATGAAGGTGTTACGGTGTTATGCATATATAATAGTCATATATAACACACACACATATATATATATTATATAAATAATATCATATAATGATGATGCTGATATATGGGAATGTGTCAAACACCTGGTACTCCAGTGACCATCCCAACGCGAACAAAACTTTTGGCGCTCACATCCCAATTCCGTGGGTGATGTCTAGACCCACAATTCACGAAACTTTTGAGTCAGTCGAGCCCTTGATCTTTTGGTTTAACGATGTTTAACGGTTTAACATGGTGCAAAAAACATGTTTAACCCACTTCTGCTAGCATCTGGTGCAACAAGAAACCGCCCCATCATACCATCATCCCATCACCCGCCAGCTATCGCCAGCTGACTTCGAGCTATTGGAATTCAAGGAGGTCAAGTTGTAGACCCGATGCGTGGGCTGGAGCAGAGAACCGTTGGGGTGGGGACTGGCCGGCAACCAACCTCGGACCGCAGATCTCCAACAAAGGTAATCGAAGGTAAGCGGGAAATGGATGGAAATGGGAGAATGCAAAAACCCTGTGCATCGTAAACCTATTCTGGATAGGTCTTTGAAGAAAGACCCAAACGGGAATCCTGGGACCTATCCAAGGAAGGGTACTGCAGCAAGGGTTCAAGATGTGCACAGCCAAGAGGATCCAAGAGGCATATCATTTTATTCATTATTTTTACAATTTCTTGAAAAGAAACAATCAAGAAACAAAATGATTTGGTGCACAATTTATGCACAATTTCAGACCTGACCATCTTGAATCATCTTAAGATCTTTTGTTTTCTGGCCTCCAATCTCACAAATGTCTAAATCAGTTGCGATCATCATCCCAGGCAAAGTGAATCAAGAATATTTCCGACCACCAGCTCAAGGTTGAACCTTTAGCAGGATAATCTAGGAGCTGGTCATCTTCAATTGTCTTCGAATGACTTGGGGACCCAAGCGACAAAGACTGTCCCAAGCAACAGCCTTTCAAGATGGATCTTTCATGATCTTTCTAAATTCAACAGGTCTTCATCCAGATCTTCCAGCAAGTCTGGACTTGAAAGCTACATGTTTTTCCATGTTTTTCCCGTTTTGTCTAAAAAACCACCCAGAGTTACTCACACCGAGGTCATGGTGCCTGAAGGAACAGACTGTTCAGAGGAATGGTTGCTGCTGGTCGATGGCGTCCAACTCCGACTTCGGGTCACTGCCGGCGCATTGGAAGACCGAACCGTCACATGAAGAAAGGTGTTCCTTGGGACTTGGCATTTCACTCAGAAGGTCAGAAGGTTCCAAGTTTTATTGATGGCATATCCAGTAGCTTTGGATTCCTGTGTGGGAGCATGGCTTCATATGGTTCATATGGTAACAACCAAGAACTAAATACACACAATTACAGTAAAGCGATTTGATTTAAGAGAGATGCAGGAAACTTGCTAGCTGCCAATGCTCACCTCCAAAGCATATTCGTTCTTATTGACCAGCAAGTGAGCAATCACTGCATGCATCCGCAAGCCAATGAGCACGATCTCTAAAACAACACCAGCCACAATTCATGTACGCTGCTAGATCCTGCTAATAGCAGATCTGACAGGTTTCCATTAGTAATTGCGCACGCTTTTCCCACCAAAACAATTCAAACAAATCCCTCGGCTTCCGAAGTAACTGGCGCTTACAGCGGACCGTGACACGACATGACATTTCTCACACTCCAAGCACATTGAATGTGCGCAATTCCATTTGGCCAGAATCTTGCAACATTAGCAAAGCTTGACATGTGTAATTACAGTGGTTGAACTTTGTCATGTGTCGGGGCTGCATTGTCCATCGCGGCGTGCTATTAGTTTTCTCAAACTTTAAGAACTCTTTAAGCACGTAATCCTATGGGGAAACATTTGGACCATATGACCATAGTAAGTTTTCTTCAAAATTCATCTGCGCTGTGACCAAAGCGGCCTGTTT
Source organism: Cladocopium goreaui (assembly GCA_947184155.2). NCBI lineage: Eukaryota > Dinophyceae > Suessiales > Symbiodiniaceae > Cladocopium > Cladocopium goreaui. The sequence continues at coordinate 401,592 of CAMXCT020001602.1, read as the reverse complement.
TCATTATTCCTGTTTCAACATCAGGTTTACTTTCAGCAATCTCTTTAACGCTGAATAGAACTCCTTTGGAGTTGCAGGTGCCACAGACTGTCGGAAAAGAAATTGGAACACCGCTTCGGATAACCTAAGTGCAAGGAACGTTAACACATCCGCCTAGCCCATCACCCCTCCCAGCGTGCTATCATCACCGAGACGTCCACCAACCCACGGGCTCAGTAAACTATAAACTAACATATACACTCATATGCATAGCTATGGAAAATGACCATTTGTAGATGATATAATTACCTATTCAAAATTGTGATTTATCATATCATCGCTAACAAATTACCAGAGGGTATCTCTGCGAAGGATCCTGGCTTCAAAATCAATCTCATAGTCCGGATCTTCCATTGCTGCCCCTGCGGCTCCACCGCGTGGACAAATCGCGCGCAGATGGAACCGTCGGAGTTGTTAGCGGCTTAGCCCGGCTTAGCTGCTTAGGCTGCTTAGCTTGCCCCCTGGAAGGTTCCATGAAGTGAATTCCCATGTCAAAATCCCAGCATTTGTTGCTGTCAAGCGTTACAGAAAACCCATTCCCCCTGGAAAGACTTGGACGTATTGGACAAAACCATGAAAATCAATTCCCATTCAAAAATAAGGGGGTTTTCAATTTCCGGTTCGGCCGGCGACTGAGCCAGGTGGAGAAGCAAAGAGAACTTCAGCGTGTCTATGTCTGCCCATATCCAGTTTCTTCACATCGTTGGACAATTGACAATTGGACGCTCAGATGACTTTCGGTTGGGGGACGCAGGGGGGAACTACAAGCTCCACACCATTCCACACCCAAATACAGTACAGGTTCGATACATCATGATACATCCCCATGTCACCCTTGCTGCAGCGGCTGCAAATTACCCTTTTGTCTGGCATGTCAACTACGTGAGAGCACGACATGCGATGATGTCAATGGACTATCTAATGGCAATGGCAACTTTTTTCCTTGCCATTTTGCTGAATTTGATGCACCAGGGGAGTTTTATTATGGAAACGTGGACATCAAAAGCTGCAGCTGTGATTTTCGGGTCCACATAAAACGGGTGCCCTTTGGCACTGGTCCTCCTGGGCACTCGGCCGCTCAAAATCTGGCCAAGCTCGTCGAAGGGGCCAAATCAGTCAAGCTGGCAGCAAAAGGCAGTGTTCCTGCCAATTTCGGCACAAACATGCGAAAGTCAGGGAGAACCAAAGAAGGACATTTAAGAGCTTGAACTTGCCGGTAGCAGTGCCCCACCCTCTAAATGTTTTGCGATGATGCAATCTACTCAACTTTTGGAAAAAAAATAAGTAATCACCGTCATACCTTAGAATTCGAAGCAACCCAGCACAAGCGTTGCTTCTCATATCAGCTTCCGGACCCTCAGGAAAAATTGTGCTGTGGCTTGTGGGTCACGGTGCTCCGCTTGGTCTCTTGTCCTGTCCACCAAAAGGTGGACGACTCCTTCCCATCCCGTTGCAATGCAACGCTCACCTTCGATCACCTTCGGATCCATCAGGCAGGAATGTCTGCTGGACAGTAGTATGTCACCTTGGAGTCTCACAAGGGCGGTGGCAAACTTACTGAAAAAAGGCAGCCGAATTGAAGTGGGAGGAACAGCCAACAACATGTAAACCGCCTGTAAACATGAAATGTCGTGAGATGTTGTGAGATGATGTCGGTCCAAAGTCCACAACGAAGTTTTTGCTTGGCACTGATCACTCCCGCGATGCCTTATGATATCTCACAGGCCTCTAATCTAGTCTCCTCATCTTTGATGTTCCTTTTCTTTCCCTAAACTCAACAGCTGAACTTCACAAAGAACGAGACGTAGCCCAGCATGGCCCATGGCCTGTCACTTCTAGCGCTTCGTTTGGTCCCTTAGGTCCCTTAGGTCCCAATTGCAGCATCAAAGTGCTGGGATTCTTAGCATTGGACAGCGAAACATAGCGAAAGCTAGGGGTGATCCTCACGATCTTTTTCTATAGGGTCTACCCTCTGGTTATGTCAAAATAGCTATTGAAAATGGCCATTTATAGTTGATTTTCCCATTAAACATGGTGATTTTCCATAGTTATGTTAGTTTACCAGAGGGTATATGGTTCGGTCACCTTGGCCCATCGCTCAGAAACCATCAGAAAGGTCTGACCACGTCAAGGTGCTGTGTAATGAGTCGCTGAAGAGCAGCGCATCAAACCCATTCCATCATCATAGGCATATCCGTAGACCTGTGGAAAAATCACGGTCGAATCATCTTAATTGCCAAGCTCTCCATATATTCCATATCACAAAGATTCCTAAACAGTACAAACTGAGGTGGTTTATAAACCCGATTAGATACACCTACCATAAATCCATGAAATCATAGTTGAGATATGTTGATATACTTCTCTACTTGTAACTAACCCAACTTAGCTAATCATGGGGCATCACCACAGTCACAATGTGACGATGGTCACCACATGGAGGATGATCTGGCGAGGCCGCACAAACTCCGGTTGTAATCCCTCGGTCACATCAAAGACATTCCATAACAATTAAGCATACAGTATAAATAGATAATATAATATATAACTATATGTTAGATATATAAATGTGTGTGCCTTTTGTATGTATATACACACATTAGTTGAACAGCACTGCTAGTCATGTTCGGATGAACCCCCTTGCACTTCCCAAAATTCTCTGCGAATCGCAGGGCACGGCACCCCGCAGTCCCAAGCGCAAACCAAGAAACGCCCGGGCACTTCTCGTGCACGGTCTTCAGGAAGCTTGTTCCAGTGATCCTGGGAGGTATCCACGTCAATTTCCACGTCTATCCTTTCTGGTAAAAGGGGGAATCATCGATTATCCGGTTTACAACGTTACCTACCTATGAAAGCATGGCTAATTAGTAGCAACAGGATGCAACAGGAACATCCTCTTCTGCATGTGATTGTGCACTTCAAGGGCTGCTTCACGTTGGGTATTTGGGATTGGTAAAGGAAAAGCAACGTGAAAGTGACGTGAGGACAATTGGGAGCAACTTTGGATTCCAAAAAGCTTAGGGCTCAAAACAACTCCCCTCTACATATTGCCACATATGGCAAGTCAAACTTCGGCAGTTGCAGCATTTCTCACCATCTCTCAACTATGAAGCCTGCGCAGCATCCTGGAATCCAAGAAATCATCCGACACCATTTTTGAAAAAAAAATCATCAAAGATCTATGAACACAAAGCATGTTGAAACAAACATCGCAAGAAACGAGTCTTCTCTCCGTTATGCCACCATCCCAATCATATGAAGCCAGCCCTCCGGCCGCTGCCCGCTGCCCAGTTTCGGCCCTGCCCTGCAGCTCTCAGGTGTCTGGGGAGGTGTTGGACAACAATAGGGCGACACCTCCCGGCATGGCCAGGTCGACTTGGAATCCCAAGTCACCAAAGGGACATTCAAAACATGGAAGATTCATGAACACCTAGATAAAACATGATAAAACATGATAAAACATGATAAAACATGATAAAACATGATAAAACCATGATAAAACCAAGGCTTTAGCCTAGTTTAGACCATTCATTCTATGCCAGGAGTTGTTTTTTCATGTTTTTTCCATCACAAAACGGATTACCCGCCTCACTCTCTTCGGGTCGGCGTCCAGCAGGCCTTTCCTGTGGATTCCATCAAACCCAGCTTTGATATATTTTGATATGCTTTGATCCTGGAGAACCACTTTCAGAATTTCATGTTCCATTCTGTTATTTGAATATTTGAATATTTGAATAAACTTCGATAATACATCTAAACATCCATCAACAAAAGCACTGCAGCTTGCGGGCCTTATTGCTCCATTTGGTATCCAACAGCTTGCTACATGGACTGTAGCATCCAGCTACCTGCGCCAGCCATCTCCGCTGTTTTGCGCCAGGAAAGGGCTTTCCATCTCTACTTTAAAACAAATCTTAGCTGTTAAGGATGTTTCCTCTGCTTTGAACATTTCTGATGTTTGAAATTGTTTGAATATCTTAGGTCACCTGTTTTTTTTCAAGCCTTCCACTTAAAAACATATGGGCATACTGTGGACATGTGTCTATCTGGCGGGATCCAAGATGCAGTCCCACCTTGTGCGTCTTTGGATTGATGGCGTGAAGGTCGGCGAAAATTCCTTGCCACCGCGCCGTGGAACCCATGGGAACAGTCAAAACATTGAATACAGGTGGCTCAGATCCAACTACATATTTACAAAAATGTGTGCATATATATGTATATATAATTGCACAAATTTATGCAATTAGAATTATATCGTATTACATCATATTATATCATATTATATCTATAATTCTGTGTTTTTCTGACACTTGCAGCTTGCATCATGAGGCTTGTGAGGCCTGTACCTGGCATGTCATGCTCATTACAAAAAGCTGGAAAAGGCCCATCAAACCTTCGGTCAAAAATATAAAGCCCACTCTCAAGTAATTTAACATATTGGACAACCCACCACCATTTTCCGAACAGGAAACCTGTGGAAATGTCTATATCTATGTTGATTTACCTATATATCTTATTCGAGCCTTCTCTGGAGACTATCTTCAATGGATCAGCCGGCACCTGCGGCCGTCAAGCGCTCCGCAGCTGGGCATAGGCCCAAGGACAAGCCCTCGCAGTCCAAGACCTAGGAGGATGGGGAGGGATGGGGGATAGGCCCGGGTAGGCTCAGGGGATGTCAGGGATCATCATTTGATCCTGACTTCGTTGATGAAATGCCAGGCGTTGATGGGTGGCATGACAGCACGCAGTCCAAGGACCTGGTTGCCATCAAACGTCTCTGGTCGGGCTGGACAAAAAATCAAAAAACATGTGCGTTCCGATAATATAAATATATGATGTATGTATGTATGTATGTAATGTAATGTAATGTAATGTAATGTATGTATGTATATATATATGTAATATGTATATATATATACACATATGTATAATATATATATATATTTGTAGTACCCCCCCCAAAGATCTACAATTTTGACCTACCTTTTTAATATCTTATGGTTTGGGATGGTATATATATGTAATATGTACATTATATATATATATATATGTGTGTGTGTAATGTGTGCATAATATATATATACATATACATATGTAGTATGTACATATAATATGTACATAATATATATATATATGTGTGTGTAAGATGTACATAATATATATATATATGTGTGTGTGAAATATGTACATATAATAAATGAATATACATATATATATATATATATTTAAATGTGTGTGTAATATGTGCATAATATAATATGTAAATATGGATAGATGCCTTATGTACGCAATACATGATAATACATGATCATATCTCTATTTAATTCTATCTATATATATACACCTGAAATCGCATGAATATGATCATATAATATAGGTTTGAAACTACCAACCAGTGTATCATCGATGTCATGAATGACAGTGCTTCTTGGATGATGTCAAGTGGATATTTTGGGAATCAGGTGGAACCATGCACCTTGACTATGATGGCAAAGGGAGGCTGCATGCACCCATGCAATCCATCCAGTCTTGGGGGGGGCATCTTGACCCATCGCGATACAACATCTATTCTTCATGGCCCATTAGCCAAAAGCAATGGAACGACATGTCACAATGTGTCAAATTTTCTGGGGGTGGGAAATGCACCGAACATCACCGAACATATTCAGAGATCTCCTTGTTGTAGATCCCTAGACAAGTCGAAAGCAGCAGAACTATGACACATCCCACTTACTCCTCCTGCGACCCATGAAGGGTGCCAAATAGAAAAAAACACATGAGGTTTGAATGTCATGGTCGGATCAATTTCGGAAATTGACGTCACTTACTGACTTACTGGCTTTGGTTTTTGAACCGACAGGTTGCGTGCAAAACAAACACTTGCCAAGGGGAGGAACGACGAGGGCAGCAAAACGACATATAAGAAGAAAAACCAGAACTACATATGTTCACTGCGCCTGCTTCAATTTCAACAATGAAAATACACAACATAGATCAACATAGATCAACATAGAAGAAATTTAAAAAAACACGAAAACAGAGACCAGCCATATTTCTGGAGCATATTGGAGCATTTTTCATGTGAAACCCACAGGGCCTGTGTGGCCCCGTCACACTCTGAGGCGGCCGCGTTCACTTTTTGGTCTGTGGCTGTGCGACCTTGGCGTTCATGAAACATATGACACCATTACATAAGTTGTAGCATAAGTTGTAGCATGCGCTATGAGTTATATATAATTATATATAATTATATGTATATTATATATATATAGCTACATAAGTCATATCATTATATACGGCAAATATACACTATTCATTGCTATTCCATGTTCATCTCAAGTGTGTATACGTGTTTTTGGCATAGGTCAGTATACCATGTGCATCCCCCCAACAAATACGATACACATATCAGAGTTATTTCACTTATTGAGTAGGATGGTAACTAGTCGCTGGCATACTGCTTCGAATAGTTTTTAGGGGGTCATCAGCAAAGCCGGCCTATGGGAAGCACCACTACCTCGCCACAATCGTGAGCGACCATCCGGCTATATGTCCTTTGATCCTTTCATGTCTCTATACTCCATACTCCCATCCATCACATTCAAAAAAGTAATAGTACCTCCCTGTAGGATTGCAACCTGGAAATGCAAAAGGCAAAGGGAAGAAAGGGTACATCCTGCATCCACAGGTCCACAGCTATTGTTTCCTTCATTTGGCTTTGACTGAAATAAAGGGACACCCAAGGCCCAATCCCATTTCAATAATCGTTTTCCCCAACTCACATGGCCACCTTCTGACATGCACCGGAAAGCCCTAAAACCTGCTACAGAAGAGTCTCACCAACACAAGGGGAAAGCGCAGCTGCAAATAGATGAAAGAGATGTTGAACAGTCCTTGCCCGAGCAAAGGACAAAGCATCCTTTTCCCGCGCGGCCAGGGTCAAGATCCTTTCATGTCTGCAACAGCTCCCTTTACACGACCAGCATCCTCATCATCCTCAGACTTCTTCTTCTCCTTCTTGCGAATTTCAACTTTTTCCTCATCGATTCAGTGGATGTAGCCCACAAAGCCCTCGAAGCGATCGACATTTCGATTCTGCCTGTCGTTCATCTTCGCAGTCAGATTCATGCCACGCCCATGGTGGCACAGGATGGGCTTGGCAAGGACGGGTTCGCCCTCTGGCCGATCTCTGTTGTCGCAGAGACACCCCAAAAAAACCTGCGCTTGATCGCACATCTCAAAACTCCACATGCAAGCAATCACCGGGTGTGACCCAGTGTTCGACTTCCTCTCATAGATCATCCGCCGGATGCATTCATTACAATAGTCAAGCTTTTCAGACACTTGCCAACCCGTTTTTTCCGAGGCAGTTGTTCAGAAATTGTATTTTCATATCGTCAGTGGTGGCAACTCTTTGGATGAGCAGCCGGTCTCGGCGCCAAAGATGTGGTGCCTTTTTTTTTCCCTCTTTGAACCTCTTCCGAATTCCTTTCTGACAGATCCACACGAATCTTTAGATTTGAAACTCCGAACTCGCGTGACCTTTTGGCGGAGAGCATCTGATGAGCACCTGATACTTCCCACAGCTCCACATCAGCACCATTTTAGGCCCAACTTGGAGACAAGTCGCACGATTTTGACTGGTGGAGTCAGCACAGGGTGGTTCAATGTTACAAATGTGCCCCCTCAGAGTATATCCTAGCGTATCCCTCTATATCAAATTCTTTACATCATTTATCCCTATATTTTGCATTATTTAAGGTTGTTCCTATGGTGTAAAAATGTTATAAATAGCTTAATACAGCAATCAGGATAATCTATAACGATTGGCTAACCTGAACAAGTTTGGCAATTTGGGATAGTTGCCCCACTCATCCACAATCAAGTTCCCATCACTACAGTGACGTCACAGTGATGTTGGTATAATCCGTGAAACATTGATCATGATATGATATTCGCATTAAATATCCGCCCATCAAATGATGTTCCCATGATTCACCCATGATATCCACCGCTCCAGTCCCGCAGTCCCAGTATGTCCCAGTGACAGTCACCCTGGATGTCCAACTTCACAGGCAACGTCCAGCCATCCACCAAGCTGATGTCCACGTAGTCGCAACCTTTCCTTAGGTTTCGAAAGCTGCTAGGGATATTGATATGATGTGTATTGCATATAGGTGTATATTACTTATAGTTATAGTATGTAAATGCATATATAATCGTACATATATATATGGGACCATGGATCTATATCTATTGTCAATTATTCATATTCATTCGCAAAACAATCTCAAATGCCACGTGATTTTGGATGGTTTTGGATGATTTTCAATGTATAGTTGGTCTTTGTAACTTCCCGTGACAGCATTGGTGAGGGAAATTTCAGCCCACAGAGGCATTCAAATTTCCAGGTATGGTGCATCCTTAGCAGCACAAATTACGAAGGCATTTGGATGGGATACTCGGATACTCCTTTGGCAAGTGGGACCATGCACCTCTCATCCTTCCCCTAGGCCCTAGCCATCCTAGCCTAGGCCTCCCCACATCTCCACCCCTCCTGGGGTCTTGGGATTGCAAGGCGCACCGTTCTCACCAAAGCTCCTTGGTACCATCGCCAGGCGATAGCCCAACAAGCTCGGCTGCAGCTGGGCAGAAGCTAACAACTGGATTTGACATGCATTCGCTAAGCCAAGACTTGCAAAACATCTTTCAACCAGCATCTTCCTTCAAAAATTGGGGGTAGAACGCCGAAGTCCGCCCATTTCGCTGTTGGAAACGTGTGGAAGCACATTTTTGCAAACTCCCCGCGCCGTCACCAGCCCAGCTTCGCTTCGAACTTGGTATCGACCGGTGGTGCACAGTTCTTGTAATCCTCCTGAGCCGCTACAGCCATCGACCGAAGTTCCTCTTGGTATGTCTCAAGAGATCTGGCCAACAACACCAGTTACGGGTGTATCCGGGCAGAAGGTGCAGCCCAATTTGTGGCAATTTTAGTGGGGACAGTAATGAGAAACCATTGAATTTTCATGAATTTTCCATGGATTTGGGGGTACCATGGCGAATCCTTCAGACCAACCCTGATCACAACCAGACCTGTCTGGCCCCACCTGACCAGTGATGGGGTTGAACTGACAAATTTGCCCAGGGCCTCCACTGCTTCCAATGGCACCTTGGATGCATACGGCTGGTCTGGAAAAGGGCTACCCACCAAACCAACGGATGAAATATGTACATAATACCTGATCAGATTTGATTTATGAGAGAATACCGTGTGAATACTGTGTGAATACGACGTGTTCCACGAATGGCTTGGCCCAACCAAGATTGACTGCAAACATCCATGATGCTTGGCTTCCGGCAGTTATGACCCGAGTCGTCACAGCCCATCCTGAGTGCTGCAGGAATGGTCCGATTAGATCCAATTGGGGCCATCATCAATACTGTAAACGAGAATGATGGCCTCATGGCAAAAATGGAGGCCCCAAAGAAAATACAACCCCCCATTCCCTGGTTCGAAGAATATGCATGTTCAACAACATCCAAAGATGGTGGAACACGACATACGATCCCAAGCAGTTGAGGTTCATGGTGGTTCCATGATGGCTTTTTAAGTCCAAGCATCTTGGGCCAAAATCGCGTAGCCGACAAGTGGCTGGGAGTGGGAAAATCATGGAACTGACCAGGCAAAATCTTCACCTTATGGCGGTTTTGTTGAAGTTGGCGGGAATAGGAAATCGTCATCATGATCATCATGATCGATGATTGTAACTGATTCCATTCTTTCAATGGATCCGATTTTATTAAAAAAATACCCCGCATATGACATATGAGACCCCGAAAAGAAATCAAAGGAATAGATCCAATATACACCAAGGGGTCTAGAGAATATCTATTGTGAGGGGGGACGGGATTAAGTTCAGATTTGATGCGATGCCAACTGAATGCAAGACCTGACCGCCCCCATATCCCTGATGCTCAAACTTGGAAAGAAATCCAAATCGGTCCAAGCCTATTGCCATCTTTAAACTCTGGACGATTGGGCTCACAAAGACAAGGACATCAGCGATAGGATTCTCAACCCAAAATATTAGTAGAATCGCCTTCAGGGAAAGCTTAAGAGGAAGAAACATCATAAAACCCAATAAACCATCATACGAGCATGGCTTGAACTTGTTCACGCACCGAATGAAACAGAGTTTCATTCTAAAAAAAGGGTGGGTCCATTGGTACACCATACAACGTACCATACTTAAGTGTTTCTCTGAACACAGGGCACCCCCAAAATCCAACGATTGATTGGGGGTAAGCTGGTAAGCACCATATCCCATCCCATCCATGATATGGCGATTTACCAATACTTAACATAATGACTTAACAATAGAAGCCATCGACCATTTTTTAATAGATGATATAAATAAATAAATAATAAGTAAATTTAAATAAATAAATATATATAATTATATATACTGTATATATAAACATGATGATTGACCGTGCAAACAAAACATGGTGATTTTCCACTTCACTCACCGAACTGGTCATTACCAGAAGGCAATCGCAATGACTGAGCAACATTTTGATCAGGCCCGCTGCCCGCACCAATGGCGTGAGCTATCCACATCCTCAGTTGGCGGGTCAAACGTGGCCGTTCCGTAGCCGTTCCAACACTTCGGTGGATTTTTAATGGGATGAATTCCGGGATTAATGGAACTGAATGGGTTTTTTCTATATTTTTCTGGGGGGGTGCTATCTGTATACATGATTTTGGTGAATCTTCAAATTCCACAACTGTGATGGAAATCAACATGCCACCACGCAAATACAGCTAGTTTTTTTGTTTTGAGTCATCTGCCTTTACTCCAAAAGCATGGAAGTCATCTAAAGCTAAAATTTCAAGCGACACCAGTTCCATCCAGTTCCAACATCTTCCAACCATAAAACGGCAGCTGAGCGACGGTTTGCTATGGCAACCATTCACAATCCTCAGTCGACTTCACGAGTCACGCGGGTGAGCATTGTGAGTCTTGAGGCTTTAAGGGAGAACATAGAGGAAACCAGATTTGTGTACAAAAAATGGCGGCTTACTGTCAATTTTATTCAATTTTCCCATCATTTCCCATCATCTAATTCTGGGAACACCTCTGCAGTTGCAATCTCCCCTGCACGGCAGTGCCTCGTTCGCCCCATCCCCTGCAACATCCCACAGCGGTAGCCATGCCAAGCGCACAGACTATGCTAAGCCACCTCAGTCTCTTCACTTCTGCGCTGTCTGCAGCGGCGGTGGCACGTCCTGTCTTCAAGTCTTGCAGCAAATCAATCTCATTAGCCATGCATGAAAAATCATCGCTTCATCTTCACAACACTCCAAAAAACTCTTACCCTCTGGTAATTTAACGTAGCTATTGAAAATGGCCATTAATAGTGGATTTTCCCATTAAAAATGGTGATTTTCCATAGCTATGTTAGTTTACCAGAGGGTAAGTAAAGACGGGCCCATTGCGCAACAAACCCATCATTCTTGAAACATGAAATGATCACCTCCCAGCATGTCGTTCCACAGTTCAAAGGCGTTGGTAGCTGCCTGCTTTTGTCTCCAATGCGACTTCTGCTTCCTGGCGGCTGTGGGTCTTGCTGTGTTGTTGTTGCTATTACAGATGTGGAATCCTGACCTATCATGGCACATATAGCAATCCGCAACAAATCGAAAAGTAACATCCTAAACGTTCTAAACTCGAGGCAGTTTACGCGTCTCCATTTTCTTGAATATGATGTTATACTTGTACACATGTTTCAGGTATTTATATGTATTTCATGTTATATGTATCAGGCTTGTTGCAAAACACCCGCGCCTGGCTTGGCACGCTTTCCTGCAAACCTCTAAGCCTTGGTGAAAAAGATTGCAGCTCTTCATGGCCTGTTAGGGAATCAGAACTGACAATGGAAAACCAGCCGTAAAAAAACAACATGCATTTCCCACGAAGACCTGAATTTCTAGGGGAACGCCTGAGGCTACTCCCACCACTGGCTTTCTCAAAGGGGCTGAGCCAGCGAAAGGTCGCAGTCTCCTTATGCTGGGCACAAGACTCATAGGGGGAAGTGATGGAACATGCAGGGCCGAGTGCATGCAGTGAACCGAAGGACTCTGCGCACGGAAATAGCGAAGTGACACCTACAACTCTAAATTCTTCAAAATGAAGCATGAATTGGAGTTGGAACATTCCAGTTTCAATTTTGGCATGATCAAATCCGCCAAAGTGATGACAATTGATGATGTGTGCATCACTTCCTGAAGGCATCATTAACATGTGCATCAATGAAAGTGCACACCCAACCCGCCAGCCTGAATCTGCACAGGTATCCTTAGGTTGGTACGCAGAGGGTGGTGCACGACCCAAAACAGCACTGGACCCGACATATAGTGTCATGTGCGATTCTTCTGTTCTTGTCATTATAACGTGTAGTTACTAGTATTGTCACCGTCACTATGCCATCATTATTATATATACTCTTTATGACCAGCACCATCACCACTTTCATCACCATCACCATTAGAAATTATCATCAACGTCTATTCCCGTCATTTCCCATCTCCCCACCCTTGACATAGACCCCAAGAGCTGAGCGGCATCCCGTTGCAACGCCTCAAGCACGACCTCTGCATGGACGCCGCACAGCACCGCCAAGGCAACCGAGGCGGCCGCCCAGCCTGAAACAGCCGTTGAGTTATGGTGAGTTACTGGTTGATCCATATTTTCCCATATTCCCCAGTGGTTTATGGATGTTTCTCGGCCATAAATTGGGGATGACACTTCATGAGCCAACCATAGCACTTATGTACACACACATATATATATATACAATTATATACAGCTATAACAATTCCAAGGGCGGACATCCCTTCATCTGCTATTCAAAGATCTAATGATGTCCCGATGTATATCTCCTGGATGCCCTTTTGGAAAAACCATATGTGGTTGCATTTGGATGCACCTTCGCCGTGCAAGGGAAACTCCTGCACCCATTATGTATTTATTCTCCGTCCATGAAAATACACACACAGACACACAGAGACAGACAGATAGACAAATAGACAGATATACAGATAGACAGACAAATAGATAAATGGATGGATAGATAGCTAGGTAGCAAGGTAGATAGGTAGATAGGTAGATAGGTAGATATAGATATATATATATATATATATATATCTATATATATATATATATGTACCCCAAACAAACTGGAACTGATTTGTACATGTGCTGTTACACCACTTCTGATCAAACATATCAATCCCTCACTCAGTCCCATTTTCTCTGCACCACCGCGTGCCTCTCATGTTGCTCAAGAGGTAGAGTTGCTGGGCGGAAGTTGGAAGACCTAGTAGTAATGGCGTCTGAGCCGAAATGTGCGAGCACCTTCGTTTAGGACGAGCACATTCCATAGCATATGCTGCTGGATAAAGTTGGTGACACCAAACTCTTTCATTTTCCAAGGAACCCCTGTTGAGGTATTCTATCCTCAAGTCCCATGGTGTCTCTGACCCTTGAGATCATATCTTCATTGGTCCGCTGCGTGAATTGTGTATTTTTCCCCAAGATCAAGGCTCCGCTTCCTGTGGTTTTTCCATGATCTGTTCATCATCCCAGGCCCCAGGTCAGCTACTAGTAGGACTGAAAATAGCATCAAATAACCAGGTAATGTCAGGATTGAACATGACCTGAAATCATGGTGTCCATTTGGTATCCCACCTCCACTTCGCCGCTTCGCCTCATGACTTGTCCTTGGAAGACTTGGAAGCGCCTGTCTTTTTTCGATAGCAGCGGATAGATGCCGAGTCCGCAGAAGGGAGATTGAGGTCATTCAAACCATGACCATTCTCAACATCAAATCATTGAAGCTCAGATAGTGTGGCATGGTAGTGTAAACCGGTAAACCCAATAATACCGCATAGAGGTTTATTTTTGGGTGTGCCCCGATGACTGAAGTGATGTAAACACATATTCTCCATCTCTCTCTCTCTCTCTCTCTCTCTCGCTCTTTGTCGCCAGCCAAAGGCTCTAAGCTCTGCATTCTTCTGTCAATTCAGACATGAAAAATCATAAAGCATGGGCCTGGAGGAGGAACGAGGAATCAGGATCCGAATCTTGATGGGTGGCCTGGTCCCTTACCTTTCACCATTGCTACTTCATAAGCGGCTTACGAGATCTTACGAGTACCATGTGACCAGCCAGGAAGGTGTTTTCACTTGTTCATCTTCTGACCTGTGCTCGAGAGTTTTAGCACTGCCGTTGCCCAGAACACATCGGGCACAGCTCAGTGATAGACCTGTGTCAGAACGAATGTGATAAGCCCAAAAGAAGCAATACTTTTAAAAAAAAAATAAGAAATGTAATTCATCTCATTTTCGAATTATCAAATAAAGCTAATAAAGCATGTCTAATGTTTTTTTTTGGTGGCCATGCTAGGAAATCATGGGGGCATGGCCCGTCCAGCCTTTACTCATGAAAGCTGCCAGAGTCTTCCTCAGCATCTCACAGGACAACATCCGGAGGAAACCTGTGCTGATTCACGTTGATCATCATATGAATATCATGGAGAACATTATATATGGCATTGATATAGCAATCGTTGATTTTAAATGCACTATAATACAACAAATATCATTCACAATTAAATGAATCAACTATTTAACATCTTTATAGATTGTCCATAATGTTTCAAATGATTTCGCAATCTTTGATCCTTGTCGAAACATGCGGAGCACTGGCAGCAAATTGGCCGCGGTTATCACGTTCCAAATCTCATTGTGCCACGTCCTGTTGGGCACCCCATACCAGTTTCTACGGACAGAACCAGAACAATCTTTCTTTCATGAGCAACGGAAGCCGTAGAAAAAATACCAGGAACTTGTAGATCTACGTAATCCCTCCAAGAACCAATATTTTCTATAACATCTTGCAACTCACAAATGGATCGCTTAAGTGGATCACTTAAATGGGTACTTTTTTCAAAGAATCTTCCCTTGACGATTCCAGCCTGGAGGTTTTCATGCACCCCCCACTGGTTTCACTGCTTGATGCCCAGCTACTGCTTCTTCTCTGGAGCAGGCTCTGAAGCCTGCATCCATAAACCATTGGCTTTACCACACTACGACGCACTACAGCTTTTCAGATTAGTACACATGTTTGATGATGCTTGATAATGTTTGATGATGATGATGTTTTTTGTCAAATCCACACTTAAAATGTTTAAGTCATCATCTTTGTTCCATCCGCAGCTGTGGCTATGGCCTCTGGAGCCTCTGGAGTCTGCCTCACCTGGAGGTCGAAATTTTCGGCAAATTTTCGGCAGCTAAGAAGATGTGAGCGAAACAAACAACATTATAACGAGAACTAAATGGACTATATTGCGATTTCTTGGGAAATTTTAACTGAGGATTACTGTATATATTCCAAGATTTGCCAAGGATTCTAGATATCATGCAATGGATTCCGTCCGAAAACCTACGGAACACCATAGTATTCTTGCAATCAAATATAAGGGTGCCGTGCAGATTTTCCCCTCAACCAATGATATTGATATACAATGAGACAACATGCCATGAAACGATAGTTAAAAGCGACTACTTGCTACCCCCATTCTTCGCCGTCTTCGCCATCAGCATATACATGTAAATAACTACGTATATATAAATATATAGTATATGCATCACATTTTTCTTTTAATTTGCACTTATATATTATTAGTTAAAATTATATAATTGAGGTTGGCCCAAATGACACTTCAAACAGGGTTCTTCCAAACAAAACAATCAATCTTCTTTGCAGGACCCTCAATTATTACATGAAAGCTCATCATGATGCACTGGAAGTTCGAAGGAAAAAACAGCATAAAACAGAAAATTGTCCAACGCGATTTTGTGTTCTTCCGCCTCAATTTGATAGGTAAACGTTTGCCGAAACTCTAACCCTCATGCCGCTTCATGTATATTTAAAAATATATCAGGTATTAGGTATGCATGATATAATGCACACACACACACACGTACACACACATATATATAAAACATAACATAACATATACATACACACACATATATATATATATATATATACATATACATTACATTACATTACATTACGTTACGTTACGTTACATTACATTACATACATATACATAATTTTACAATATTATACATATTTCAACATATTTCAACATATTTCCAAATCAGTATAATCTTTCAAAGGCAATTTCTTCAGCAGTACTGCAGTCGGCCTTTGAGAAGAAATTCTCCAAGGTGGGAGGAGTTGATGACCTTGGCATCGGCAGGGCATCGAGGGGTTGGCAGGGCAGGTTCAACTGGCGTTTTCTGGCGAAATGTCTTTCTTGATACCTCCATAAATAAGATTCCAAATAATTGGAAACTGTTCAGTGCCCTAAGCAAAATGTGCTGAAACATCCCTCTCTCTCAGCCAAATTTCGCGCATGATAAAAGAAAGGGCTCGGCCAAGTCGGACTGGCGCATAGATATGGCCAGTATTACAATGGGGAAAATCACAAAGTCGACATCATAATCATATTTCACAATCCATGTGGGAAACCATGGGAAACCTAATAAGTCAAATAAACCCATATAAACCTCCAATTTTGGGGGTTTGTACCACCTATTTACACTGACATTTGGGGATTCACGAGGCATGAGCCGCCCACTTTCGCTTGGATTTCTTTTCGCCTCGGAATGTAACCCAGCTGTGCGGACAGCTGCCATCTGGCAATTGATTCATTGATATTATTATTGAACCATTGGTTGCGTTATCATAGAAAATTCCATCAGAAAGTGCCATGATTAGAACATATCATTGAATAGAATAATAGCAATAGAACATATCCAATCATCATCCCATTGTTTCATCCCGTTTTCTACTGGTTGATAGATTAAAGTCGTCAAAATAATGTTTTTTTTTAGTCACCCATTATTATTCACCCGTAGTTCGGCCTAATACAGTAGGCCCTTCAATTTTGAAGATTCCATTTCCAAACCGTCTCTTCTCAGAATTGCTTCGTATTGGTTCAAAGGAAAACTTGCTGGAATCCTCATACTTGATATGCACACACACACATATATATATACCTATATAAAATAAATATGTGACATGTGTATATAATGTGTATATATATATATATTTGCCATTTATTTGACTGGTCAATTCATGGCTTCCTGTAGATTCTCTGTCCATTCCAGGGCCATCGCCTTTACCACTGGAAGCTGCAGCTGGTGCAGCCGCCTCGCAAGTCAAGGTGCGCCCTGATCATGAAAAACCACCGTTTTTGGAATCCAAAAATGAATAGATCAAGTGTGATCAACTAGACACCACTAGATTAGATTCCACCCGGGTTTCTGGGGTCTTTCTTCAGAGGTGGCAGGGGTTGATACGCATGTTGAAAGTTTAAAGACCGCTATCCCCTCATTCCATTATGCCCTTTTTCAATCGTTTTTGTGATTTTTTGGGCCTGCAAGAAAGACATCCGAGTTTGAACTTCATCCAATGATGAAGTGACTGCCCCCCGGAAAAAAAACACAGTTTGAATTCCTCAATGCATGGACAAACAATGACAAACAAACAAACAACACGTCACCTTTGGTGGAGAAATATTGTTGCCAGTCTTGTCCATCACAAGTTCAGTGGAACGAGTAAAGAAAAAGTAAAAGGGCATAGCTGCTGCACTCAGTTTCAAATCAGGTCGGTCACCCAACAACTTTCTAGACAGCTCTCTGCTGCCATCTGTCCACTGCATTTGCAGTGTCCAACATGCTTTTAATAATTTCACGGAGAATTCATGAGAAAACCCGTGATTTTCACGGAATCTTCACAGAATTTGCGGCTTCCAGATCGCCTGATTTCTCTTACAAACCGGTAAGCCTTAGCATATCTTAGCATCTCGACATGGGTTGTTTAACCATGTTTCAAAATGTTGCAAGTTATACCAGATATACGCAGTGGATTGCAGTGGATCATCAGTTTTCCAAAAAAAACATCGCCTGGGCGGCTTGAGACTTTGAGCTCCTCGGTCTTCCGCGTTTCTTCTGGCCGGACCTTGGGTGAAGCATTTTGAAACCAGCCAGTGAACTTTGATACAGTTGTGGCCTGTGAGAAATAATCAACTTCAAGAGTGCGGAACAGGACTTTTTTCCTCAGCCCCAGTCATCCTCAAATCTTTGCAAATGTATGTCTTGCAGGAAGGTCACGCATGTTTTCTGACTGATGTTTTGAACCTGTTCATACTCTTTATCCCAGGTATACCTTCGAAAGCAATCATATGTTCAAATGCCCAGTTCCAGCAAGTCCAGCAAGGTCTTGCCATTTGCAGGGGCCAAGCGCTGTTCAAGAAATCGAACCAATGAAAAGTGAAGGTTTCACCGCAACATGGGAAACCCATGGAAATTCTCTGCGGGCCCCTATTCCACTTGGGCATTCTGAAATTCAGCAGGACGTTCCATACCAAGGCCAGTTCGATGTTTTCATCCTGGGCTGCCACACTGAGCTTCCCCGGATTCCTTCTTCTTTTTGGCCTGGCTCAGATTGTGACACAGGGGGTTTGCCTGAATCCCCTCTACCGGATGGCCTCTGGTGTGGTGATTTCCTTGTCCTTGTCCTCAGGCGCAACACCTTTGGCGTCAGCTGGAGACGGCATATGACGCCATGCTTTGTGGGTGAGGACATGGTGAGATTGGAGGATCATCCTTCTCCTTCTCCCTAAAAAAATTAGCTCGGTGAAATCCATTGAAATGCCTACATGATCCATTGTGATCCCATATGTGGTCTCAAAAGATCTCAAAATTCATGGAAGTGAGGAGAAGAAAGTGATGCTTGTTGATTTCAAGCTCGGACTTCCAGGGTCAAGTGAACCCTGGCTTTCGACTCGACTCGCGCGCTCCTAAATATCCTGAAGATTCTTGAATGTGGCCCAAAGAAATCTTCTTTTTTTGTTGAAATGCGAGTTACACTTTCTCATTTCCAGTGAGAAACCAGACAGCACCTCTATTTAGCACCGCCCCACAGCTAAAGAGCCAAGTTCCTTTCAAGAGTATTAAATCCGCCGACCCTGCCTTAGCCAAGGCAGGGGCGGCGCCTGGGACCACCGCAGGTGTGGAACTTTTTTTCGTTCCCAATGCTTTGCACTTTCCACGAGCCACCCAGGCCATAGCACCCTCCGTTCACCGCCCAGGAGCCACTCAGGCCACAGCAATTTCTGTGCACTTCCCACGAGCCACTCATGCCACAGCAATCTCTGTTTCTACGGCGTTCCAAAACGCAACAGGCCGCGGCAGACCTTTCCTGCAGCTCCAACAAGTCCCTGAGGCCCTGGCAGTGTCCTTTTAAGGACGTTCAAGGCTGCCGTTTGCCAGCCCGCAAAACTCGCCAAACCCTCCCTGCAGCTCCCAGGCGCCACTCAGGCCGCGGCAGACCTTTCCTGCAGCTCCAACAAGTCCCTGAGGCCCTGGCAGTGTCCTTTTAAGGACGTTCAAGGCTGCCGTTTGCCAGCCCGCAAAACTCGCCAAACCCTCCCCTGCAGCTCCCAGGCGCCACTCAGGCCGCGGCAGACCTTTCCTGCAGCTCCAACAAGTCCCTGAGGCCCTGACAGTGTCCTTTTAAGGACGTTCAAGGCTGCCGTTTGCCAGCCCGCAAAACTCGCCAAACCCTCCCCTGCAGCTCCCAGGCGCCACTCAGGCCGCGGCAGACCTTTCCTGCAGCTCCAAACAAGTCCCTGAGGCCCTGGCAGTGTCCTTTTAAGGACGTTCAAGGCTGCCGTTTGCCAGCCCGCAAAACGTTCAAGGCTGCCGTTTGCCAGCCCGCAAAACTCCCCAAACTCTCCCCTGCAGCTCCCAGGTGCCACTCAGGCCGCGGCAAACCTTTCCTGCAGCTCAAGTCCCTGAGGCCCTGGCAGTGTCCTTTTAAGGACGTTCAAGGCTGCCGTTTGCCAGCCCGCAAAACTCGCCAAACCCTCCCCTGCAGCTCCCAGGCGCCACTCAGGCCGCGGCAGACCTTTCCTGCAGCTCCAACAAGTCCCTGAGGCCCTGGCAGTGTCCTTTTAAGGACGTTCAAAGCTGCCGTTTGCCAGCCCGCAAAACTCGCCAAACCCTCCCCTGCAGCTCCCAGGCGCCACTCAGCCCGCGGCAGACCTTTCCTGCAGCTCCAACAAGTCCCTGAGGCCCTGGCAGTGTCCTTTTAAGGACGTTCAAGGCTGCCGTTTGCCAGCCCGCAAAACTTGCCAAACCCTCCCCTGCAGCTCCCAGGCGCCACTCAGGCCGCGGCAGACCTTTCCTGCAGCTCCAACAAGTCCCTGAGGCCCTGGCAGTGTCCTTTTAAGGAGGTTCAAGGCTGCCGTTTGCCAGCCCGCAAAACTCCCCAACCCCTCCCCTGCAGCTCCCAGGCGCCACTCAGGCCGCGGCAGACCTTTCCTGCAGCTCTAACAAGTCCCTGAGGCCGTGGCAGCGTCTTTTTATGGACGTTCAAGGCTGCCGTTTGCCAGCCCGCAAAACTTCCAAACCCTCCCCTGCAGCTCCCAGGTGCCACTCAGGCCGCGGCAGACCTTTCCTGCAGCTCCAACAAGTCCCTGACGCCCTGGCAGTGTCCTTTTAAGGACGTTCAAGGCTGCCGTTTGCCAGCCCGCAAAACTCGCCAAACCCTCCCCTGCAGCTCCCAGGCGCCACTCAGGCCGCGGCAGACCTTTCCTGCAGCTCCAACAAGTCCCTGAGGCCCTTACAGTGTCCTTTTAAGGAGGTTCAAGGCTCCCGTTCGCCAGCCTTCAAAACTCGCCAAAACTCCCCAAACCCTCCCCTGCAGCCCCCAGGCGCCACTCAGGCCGCGGCAGACCTTTCCTGCAGCTCCAACAAGTCCCTGAGGCCCTGGCAGTGTCCTTTTAAGGACGTTCAAGGCTGCCTCTTGCCAGCCTTCGAAACTCGCCTAACTCCCCAAACCCTCCCCTGCAGCTCCCAGGCGCCACTCAGGCCGCGGCAGACCTTTCCTGCAGCTCTAACAAGTCCCTGAGGCCGTGGCAGCGTCTTTTTATGGACG
>CAMXCT020001602.1:140000-380373 GCA_947184155.2 Cladocopium goreaui | reverse complement strand
CTTTTTATGGACGTTCAAGGCTGCCGTTTGCCAGCCCGCAAAACTCGCCAAACCCTCCCCTGCAGCTCCCAGGCGCCACTCAGGCCGCGGCAGACCTTTCCTGCAGCTCCAACAAGTCCCTGAGGCCCTGGCAGTGTCCTTTTCCGCCGACCCCTGCCTTAGCCAAGGCAGGGGCGGCGCCTGGGACCACCGCAGGTGTGGAACTTTTTTTCGTTCCCAATGCTTTGCACTTTCCACGAGCCACCCAGGCCATAGCACCCTCTGTTCACCGCCCAGGAGCCACTCAGGCCACAGCAATTTCTGTGCACTTCCCACGAGCCACTCATGCCACAGCAATCTCTGTTTCTACGGCGTTCCAAAAGGCAACAGGCCGCGGCAGACCCTGTGCAGTTCCAACAAGTCCCTGAGGCCGTGGCAGTAAAGAGGTTCAAGGCTGCCGTTTGCCAGCCTTCAAAACTCGCCAAAACTACCCAAACTCTCCCCTGCAGCTCCCAGGCGCCACTCAGGCCGCGGCAGACCTTTCCTGCAGCTCTCACAAGTGCCTGAGGCCGTGGCAGTGTCTTTTTATGGACGTTCAAGGCTGCCGTTTGCCAGCCTTCAAAACTCCCCAAACCCTCCCCTGCAGCTCCCAGGCGCCACTCAGGCCGCGGCAGACCTTTCCTGCAGCTCCAACACGTCCCAGGCCGTGGCGACGTTCAAGGGTGCCGTTTGCCAGCCTCCAAAACTCCCCAAACCCTCCCCTGCAGCTCCCAGGCGCCACTCAGGCCGCGGCAGACCTTTCCTGCAGCTCCAACAAGTCCCTGAAGCCGTGGCAGTGTCCTTTTAAGGAGGTTCAAGGCTCCCGTTCGCCAGCCTTCAAAACTCGCCAAAACTCCCCAAACCCTCCCCTGCAGCTCCCAGGCGCCACTCAGGCCGCGGCAGACCTTTCCTGCAGCTCCAACAAGTCCCTGAGGCCGTGGCAGTGTCCTTTTATGGAGGTTCAAGGCTGCCTCTTGCCAGCCTTCGAAACTCGCCTAACTCCCCAAACCCTCCCCTGCAGCTCCCAGGCGCCACTCAGGCCGCGGCAGACCTTTCCTGCAGCTCTAACAAGTCCCTGAGGCCGTGGCAGCGTCTTTTTATGGACGTTCAAGGCTGCCGTTTGCCAGCCCTCAAAACTCCCCAAACCCTCCCCTGCAGCTCCCAGGCGCCACTCAGGCCGCGGCAGACCTTTCCTGCACCTCCAACAAGTCCCTGAGGCCGTGGCAGTGTCCTTTTAAGGAGGTTCAAGGCTGGTTTGCCAGCCTTCAAAACTCGCCAAAACTCCCCAAACCCTCCCCTGCAGCTCCCAGGCGCCACTCAGGCCGCGGCAGACCTTTCCTGCAGCTCCAACAAGTCTCTGAGGGCGTGGCAGTGTCTTTTTATGGACGTTCAAGGCTGCCGTTTGCCAGCCTTCAAAACTCCCCAAGCTCCCAGGCGCCACTCAGGCCGCGGCAGACCTTTCCTGCAGCTCCAACAAGTCCCTGAGGCCGTGGCAGTGTCTTTTTATGGACGTTCAAGGCTGCCGTTTGCCAGCCTTCAAAACTCCCCAAACCCTCCCCTGCAGCTCCCAGGCGCCACTCAGGCCGCGGCAGACCTTTCCTGCAGCTCCAACAATTCCCTGAGGCCGTGACAGTGTCCTTTTACGGAGGTCCCAGGCTGCCGTTTGCCAGCCTTCAAAACTCGCCAAAACTCCACAAATCCTCCCCTGCAGCTCCCAGGCGCCACTTAGGCCGCGGCAGACCTTTCCTGCAGCTCCAACAAGTCCCTGAGGCCGTGGCAGTGTCCTTTTAAGGAGGCTCTTATTTCTTTTTTGTTTTCGTTGTCTTTTTCTCGGGAACGTGCCACTGCTTGTTGTGACATGGTTTTCCCGATGGCATGTCATGCTTGACAGCAATGCGGCCACATGACAGCGATGACCAAACAACAGTGGAGCAGACCGGGCAACTGTGCGCATGACGCCGTGTCTGCTTGCTGACTTCACCGTCCTTGACGTAAAATTGATTGTTGCACACAGATCGATGGTCGATTCGCCCTGTCTTCACGTTGCTGTTCACAAGTCCATTGCAAAATGGGCACTGGTAAACAAAACTTTTCTTTGCGACAACGCCGTCCCGTACCGAAAATTTGTACCCACAGACACCCCGATGGTTGATTTTCCCTGTCTTCACATTGCTGTTCACAAGGCGGACATGTGTAAACAACAGATTTCTCTGCCACAACACCGTCTTGCACTTGGAATTGGTTCCCGCATGTCCGGCGATGATCTACTTGCCCTGTGCGTATGCTGCTGATCACTGACTGATGGCAAGCAGGACAGACATATTGGAAACTCTGTCCTCTCTGCGTTGCGTGTCGTGTATTTGCCGGCAAGGTCTTCTCCTTGCTGGC
The DNA here is from genome assembly GCA_947184155.2 of Cladocopium goreaui. NCBI lineage: Eukaryota > Dinophyceae > Suessiales > Symbiodiniaceae > Cladocopium > Cladocopium goreaui. Next base: position 377,967 of record CAMXCT020001602.1, on the reverse strand, counting down.
CTTGTTGCCTTCCTGCCTTTTACCTGCTTTCAAGGCTTTATGCTTTTCTTCGGCCTTCCCTGTTTCGTCTTTCTTCTTTGATGATTGATGGTGATTTACCCTCTGGTACTGCCTGACCCACCCCCTTTAAAGGGGGTCGGCGGCACCAGGGCGTTAGCCCATTTTATAAATACAGATGGATTTTCCCTTATAAACCATCCAGCTATTGGGAATCCCCATTTTCAGGCAAACCCCCATATAAATACTGTTACTGATGTTTACCATTGTGGGTCCATTGGTACCCCATTTTTGAACCAACGCCATCTACAAAACACCATTGTTCGACCTTCGATCTCCCCGTTCTCCACGGCGAGGTCGTAGCGCTTTTGCCAAACCTGCGGTTGACGAAAACTGAACAAAAACCAAATTGCCATCGGGGAACAAGGGAAAACTGGAGTTCAAAGATGCTTTGATCAAGTTCTGGCCTATATATGATATATATATATATATGATATGATGATATATGTACATCTCTGAATGTATAGATATTAATTATGCATATGTACGCATAGGTGTCGTTTCATGGATTCAGTTGGGACCCTTTTGATGTGGTTTTTATTTGGATGTTCTTGGACTCCCTTCCGGCAACCATTTTGCCGCGACATGGATCCCAATATTCAATGATGTTTCAGTGTTCCAACTTTGTCCTCCCTGCTGACAGACTGCGACGCCCCATCGATCACCTATCATTATCTATCTATCAATCGATCGATCCCTCTACCTATGTTTACATAGTATGCCCAATCGTCTACCTTGGTAGAAAGAGCTATAAACCCCGCTTAAATCCCTTTGGAGAATACTGAGAATATTAAAAAGATATGAAGAGATAAAAACAACTCTTGGTACATCTTGGTACAAAGAGGTATAATAATGGTACCCTCCTGTTTACTAATTAATATAGATGTGGAAAACCAATGAAAACCCACCATTTGTAGATCATTTTCCTATTGAAACCATGGCTTTACCCCAGGGGATAAAGAACCTCAGCAGTTCCACCCTTCCTGGACCCCGGAAAGGACCCCATCGGTGCCGTCCTGCTGTTGCAGCCGAGCCAGGACAAAGGCCATGCGCCAACATCCCCATGTCTTCACGTTGAACCTGGCTGCGTGCCGTGCATATGGCTGCATCAAATATCATCGAATCCACCAGGAACATATCATGATAGCAATGATCATATTAATAGTAACCATGATACCACTAATAATACTATATGAATGATATGGAGCCATCAAACTTTTATCATTGCAAAAAACAGGTTGCTAGGTCTGCTTCTAGCGGCAACTCTGCTGCTTATAAGCCACAAGACTCCACGACCATTTGGTTGAAGAGTTTTCACAGCACCGGCTGAAATAGCAAATGCACATGAACTATTATATATATATATACAACTTGGTTGCCTGTGGTTTTTACATCCAGTGCACATTCCGTTCCGTGTGCCAAAGCCATCTGAATCTTGAAGATGGATGCTGATGGCAGGAGCTTGTTGCAAGAGTGGTGCAACGGCCACAGAATGGGCAGTGTGGCAGCTACAGCACTGGGGGCTTGGCCATTTGCTTTGCCTCTTCTTATCTTCCTCAGTCACAGCTCAGCCCAAACTGGTCCTGTTTGACGTCCTACGATCGGCAAAGGGAAGGACATGGAAAAACATCGGATCACTTTTCCAGTGAAACCTGGACCTTGGACTTATTATGTCTGTTGGCGCATTGCTTTCCAACCTTATGCATTCATGTAGATTCAGAACATTCCAAACATTGGCTGAGAAATGTTATCCCCAGCACACCCAGAAAATAAGGAGACATATTGTCCACATACCAAAGGAAACTGAGAGCCACTGGCCGCTTTGATCGGAGACGCAATATAACCTAAGCAGGAGTTTCCCCACCGAACTATTGCAATCGACTATCTTGGCATATTTTATGTTTTTAAATTCCTCTCCACCGATGATATTTAAACACCCAGGTAAGATGTATTGGATCTACTCTCTGGTAATCAAACATGGCTTACTGGAAAATCCTCGATTTATGCATAGACATACATCGTTGATCTTCCATGATTCTCCCATTAGAACCTCCAAAAAATGTGGGCTCCTCTCTTCGGTGTAACATGGTGTAGCATTAGCACTGAGGACACCCTGCCTGCACCCCAGGATTCCCGTGAGTGCACGACACCTGGCAGTGAGGAGCCCAGTTGATGATTTGAAGCTTCCGGTAAAATCACACATGGCAACGGAAAATGAGCCAATTGTGGATGATTAACAATGATTTACCATTTATATACCTGGTGAAGAGGTAAAAGTGACACCCCATAAATCCTGAATCCGTCTTAGAACTCTCAAACTCGCTGTCATAGTAGACTGGCGTCTCCTATGGCTTTCTTTCAGCCAAAGCCATGTCATGCACCCGCAATTTTTGGCGGAGCCATCTGCTTCCCAACTGCGGCAGTTTTTGACCCGGTGCTTCCCAGTGCAACAGCTGTCAGAGAAGCCAAAGCTGTCAGATGTAGGAGGATTGAGCCGCTCCCTCTGGGGCAATGATGATTTAGTTTAGATCTGAAATCGGAACATGGTGGAACCTGGCCAAAACTCTTGGCTGTTTTTTGCGCAATGTGCTTGAGTTTACTTACTGCGAAGGATTCCGTTGCTGACATGGTAGCTTGCGGGTCCAAGTTTTTCCAGCTGACAAATGGCTTCTCATCATTCGCAAGCACAAAGGAGTCACCGACCGATCAACAGCCGAGCTAAGGAAAATCTGCTGATGTACATAGCCTGCTAAGCTTCAGCGGAGCATGGAATAAATTAAAAAACTGCTCCTGACTTGTGGAACGCCTCTTGCTGCGACCCACCGCCTTTCTTTTCCAAACGAGAAAAGGGGTGCTTGCGGTTTGGTTCATGAGGATCTTTATTGATGACCCCTCTGTGGATGGGAACGCAACATGACATCTAGGCTGTATGATCCCTGATACCGATACCCCCGAAATAAAGATGCACAAAAGAGGGCTTCGCCACTCCACATATATATATATAATTATATAATATTATATATTATATATATAATGGCTTCCACCACTCCACCCCAGATCTCTCTGATCTGCAAACGTTGACAGGCTACAGCTCTGAGCCACTCGCCTTCAACCTGGGTTAGTGGAGAGATAGCAACAGGTGACATTCATCTTCCAGCCCTTCTGATGCTTGACTAGGTGCTCTGCTTCTTGTCCTTCTCTCGGGGTGCGATCTTGTGGGGTGCATGGCCTTCTGTCTGCAGTTTCCATTGGAATGCATCCATTCTCAGCCGCCAAGGGGCACTTCAGGCACCACCTGCTTGAGGGCTTCCATGGTGCCGGCGCCAGCCAACCGTGAGACTGAACCTTTGGAGAACTGCGCGAAACAATGGGAGGTATAGACTGGACCAGATCCATTGTTTTTTTGTGTGAGCCAGTGGTTTCAGTCTCAAACTAAAAAGGAACATGGGAAACCACCAGACAATTTGACTAATTAATTAATTATATATATATAAATAATCATGAGTTTGACATGCGCACCCCCTCTCTCCGCCAGCAGCGGAAGAAATAAATCCAAAAACACACTATGAATTGCGGATCGCCAGGTCTTTTACCGCAGATTGCCATGCCTTTACCAGGGTTTCAAATGGCTTTTCATCCACCACAATCCACCATGTGCCACCAGAGGTTGCGGTCTGGGGGCATTCGGTGTCACCGCATTTCACCACGAACTTAGTTTCGAAGTTCCATCGCGTATCCTGGAGCCCCATTTGCAGCTCATGCCATGTCAGGATCATATCTCATGTATGTGGCGAGTTCAGGTCGATGTCCTTCACCCGATGGACTTTCAATGAGTATGAGATAGTATGAGTAATGATATGATTCACGTTGATCGGCATGATGTTACAAGAAATATCAAGAAATCATCCCACAAGACCCTGCTGATCCCTGCTGCCTGACTCTGAGTCTTCGTGGCTTCTTTCAAAGCCATCCATGCTGCATCGGTCTTCGGACCATTCACATTCACCTCGCGCAGCTGCAGAAAGCAATAGAAAGACAGCATCCTGCTGATTCTCATGCCCCTAAGATCCTAAGCAAACCCTTGGCACCTTGCTCATCAAGTGGAAGTTTGACTCCAAAGAAAGCCCTTTGGCCTGCCATAGCAAAACTATGCAAACATGAATGAACGTGACGTTTTCCTGGCGGTTTGATCAGTTTGCTGATGCGTTTCTAGAGACTTTCCAGCCGTTGGCCTGTGCAAACTGCTGGATCTCGGCATTGCTGCCGGGTTCTTGCTTTCCGAACTGGTTGCCTCAGTGACTACGCCAGAAAGCCCGGGAGTTTCCTGGGAGATGTTTGCAGCTCTCACATGGTCTTACGAGGAAAAAAGAAGGTACCGGCGCCAATAGCGACCCTGAGGAATTTGAACATTGTTCAAAATGGCAAGGGCTCAAAACCTGCATTTCGGAGCATGTTTATGTGGAAGTCAAGATTTCAAGGCTTTAAATTTGTTGGTATTTTCAGGAAGGCAAGCCTTTTTTCATTTTGGGCCAGTGGAATTGCGGCTTTCAGGACGCTTTTTCTTTTAAAGCCAAGAACCCAAGTTTATCACAAGATATCACAAGAGAACTCTAATTTGAAAGGAAGCTAACGTTAAGTAGCGCAGGATCATCTATGTTGCATGAAGTGAACTTCAAGTAGCATAACATTTTTTTTTGATATGTTATGATATTAACATTAAGCAGCCTGGCACAATCTATGCTACACAAAGTTAACTTCAAGTAACATAACATCTTATTAACAATTAAGTTAACGTCAAGTAGCGTAGCAACATCTATATATGTTACATTGTGTGCTTGATTTAGCGAAGCATTACGTATGTGACAAGAGGTTTGTTTGAAGTAGCGTCACATCACATCTTATTCGAACTGAAGTTCGCATTAAGTAGCGTAGCATCTTGTATGTATGCAAGCGCTATTGAACGTTATTGCAACCCCCCCAACTCCCCACCCCACCCCACCCCACCCGAAACCCCAACCATCAAAAGCAAGTAGCGTAACATCACGTATGTTAGTGCAGGTCAACCTCAACGTTTGTGCAATCCACTGAGAGTGCAAGACATGTGTGCAAGTGCAAGATTTGTTTAAGCGGCATACAATGATGTATGTTAGTTCAACTTAACCTAACATGGCAAAGCATCATCTATGTTCGGAGAAGTCAACATTCAATACCGTAGCAATCCGTAGCATAGATTACATTAGATGAAGTCACCTTGCAGTAGCGCGGCATCACCTGCACCTTACAAGCAACGTCAAGTAACATTGGATCTTCCATAAATGCAAATGCTATTAAACGTTATTGCACCCCCCAACCCTCCCTAGCCCCCCACCCACCCGAAACCACCAAACACTAGAAAATTATGTTTTCCTATGGGGTCGCTAACAGCGCCGTTAGCAAAACCATCAAAAACCAGGCAGGCAATCATATTGTCCGCCAAGCGACAGGGGTAAGCGATGACATGCACATCCTGGAGCCAAGTGCCAGGACGCCCCAAGAATTATGTGCGTTGCAAGTGGGGTTCGTCAATGACAAGTTGAACGCATCAATTTTCGTTTAGGCTTTGCAAGATCCTTTGAAGAGAATATCGAACGAAACCTGCGTGGATTCCAAACCCTGGGGCAGGCTTTTGGATCCGGAGCGAGTTCCAGTCACTAAATGCAAGGATGTGTCAATCTGGAGCGTTTGTGTTTCAGTTCTCCCGTATTTACACTTCAGGGGGGTTCTACTGAACTCCAATGATCATAATGATCTTTGGGGCGATCCCTGCAGGATTTGATGAGGCTATTGGACAGGTCTCGCCGAGCCTCACCTGGTATTTCTTTTGGATGGTCAGAAAGTCAGCATAATTCACATCAGTCACCTGGAAGTGAAGCAGCACATGAAGAAAAACCAGAAACTATGAAATTGTATAGAATTTCTGTGACAGTATGACCGGTTCGCAAGCTCTGGACGGGGTCCAAGGTGGGAGATTGGCACATATCGCCGGCCAACAACGATCGAAACCCCTAATTAGTTCCCCAACCAAAGTCATTTTTCTCACACAAAGCACACCGCTAAAAGCTTTGAGGACTCCTTCACAGGAACCAACGTCTTGTAGCAATCCCCATAGCACCCTGACTAAAATCCCAGGAATGGCAGTTCTGATGTTCGATTTCGATTCGTTATCGTTCCAGGGGCCCACACTCCTCACTCGCTGGCCACGTTGGTGATCAGCACAGCACTGGCCCCCTTGACGCTGGCGAAGTTGAACACGCCGCCTCTTCACTGGTTGAAGGATGGGAAAATCGACCGGAAACATGCGGAAACCATGGATTTTCCATGTGGATTTTCCCTAGATTGATCAGAGAGAATTCGGTACATCTATGTGAATTTGCCCTTAAACCAATCGTTACCCGCTTGAAGAATAGGAATGTCAAGGTTAGAGGCAACTGCCAGCCGCGAAATTTCACTTACCAGGTTAGTAGTGATCTGAACAATCATTGAAGCGTGAAAACGCGCGCCGCGCCCCTGCAATTTAAGAATTGCACAAACACCAAATTCTAGCTCTATTATGCTCTATTTACCTATCCATGTAACCAATCACTTCAGGATACAGTATTTCAAGGAGGGATGGGCTGAAACTGGTCAATTCAATGCTCCCAAATCTTAAGATACATGGACTTTGTCGGAAAATACTCCAAAATCCATGGCCATCATTGGGTCCTGTTGAGTCCTTCGCAGAGAGGGCATAAAACTTGGACGCCCTCAGCACGCCAGGCATGAAACTTGGGATTGGTTTATGGCGGTCATGAAACTTGGGTGATTGATTCTGGTGTTCATTCACCTTAGGTGTCAATTCCTCGCATCTTTGAATATCTTTCAATTATCAATCATTATCATGAACTTTCCACAAGGTTGCGAAACTTGGAGCAATGCTCACATCGATCATAGGACCTCCAGTGGTGTTTTGTAGACCCAGCCTTGTTGACTGTGAGTCTTCCTTCCCAACTTGGGTGAGCTAGGTTACCAATATTTACCTTTAAATACCATTACAGTACATCCTCTGATGCAAAGATTTCGCAAGCGTTGGCCTCACTTTTGAGCATACCAATCTCATCATTTCTTTCAAATTGCCTATCTCCTTTCTCCCCATTTTCTCAAATAATATGGATACGGAATTGCAGGTGACCATTTCATCCAAAGTCCTCCACAAGTTGGTTTTGTTAAAGTAACAATCCTCAAGTTCGTTGTCCCTCCCAAGGTTTCCAAATGTTTCCAAGCTTTCCAAGGTCCCAGCTCCAAAACTCCAGAGCCCAGCACAGCTGCTTGCGCGGCACCAAAGCCAAACAAGGCGCTGAGCCACCCCGTCATGGCGCGAGTTCGAATCCTTCAGCCCAGTTCAATAGCTTTCATCAACTTTCATAGCACTTTGTAGCTGTTAACGATATTTCATAAAATTAGACCTCTTGAAATCCTTCACCGTGGCCATTTGGCTTGGTCTGCCAACTGCCAATCATTGCCTGCCTATCCCTTCAGCAAACGCCCAATGGCTGCGGCGTTGAAACTCCTCAGCTCCAGCTCCATGCCATTGGAAACTCCTCATTGACGACATCTTAGAAGCAAATATGAGCAAATCCCCAGCAACATCCAAGATCACGACGAAATTCACATCGAAGAATCATGATTCATGATGGGTTCTCCAAGTTATCCCGCGGTTTTTCTCCCACTTCACAAGAACCCCCCCCAAAAAAAATCGCCAGCTGCACCTTTCCGCCGGCCCAGCGAGTCGTCCCAGAACTGAGCAGTAAACTTCTGGTAGTCACAAACATGGAACCGGGAAAACACATCATGGATTATATATAACATGGTAGATATGATATGATATGATGTGATATGATATGATATGATTTGACATGATAGATATGATGTGATGTGGTGTGATATGATATATGATATATGATATATGATATATGATATATGAGATATGATATATGATATAATGTATAAATTGGTTTTTCATTCTATCAAAAAAATGAACACAACATGTAATACTAATCCTTGAACCGCCTCAAAGTAGCATGCGGCACACCGGTACGCAACAACCATGCTTGTGGATTCAATCTTTCAAGAAATAAGGTCCTGGAATAGTATGAAGGTCAGCGCAGTACAATGTCACCTCAGAAGCTCCTGAGCACTTACTTAGCCCAGCGGAAAAAACTGGCAGTGTCCTCAGCATCATTTCCGAAGGTGACTATAGTCTACTAAATCCTTTCTGGTTCGAATAATCCCATCCCCGCCAAAAAAATAAACACCACCATATGGCCCCAACATATTAGATGCAGTATGACCCAGTACTAAATCAGGGTTTCGTTTTTCCTATTTAATAATAGCCGGAAGGGATTCTTCAGGATGTGAAGTGTCTGAGTGGCTCACTCGGACGTGCTCTGGAATCTCTTCGCCCGGGCGTACCTGAGGGTCGCTGAGGTTCTATGGTTCTCACATCTGGGAAACAGGGCGTAACTTTTCATGGCTCTTTCTACATGGCTCTTGGATGGTCAACATCCTAATATTAGCATGCAAATTTTGAGTATTTCTTGAATTTCTTGGTATTAAAAACCATATATATACATACATACATACATACATACATACATACATACATACATACATACATACATACATACATACATACATACATACATACATACATATATATATATATGATATATGTATATATATAATATATATATATATTATAAATATTATAATAATATATGGTCAGTTATCCTTTTTTGTTTCAAGTGGATCTTGGGCGGAGGCCCCTGGTCGCTTCAAGCCGGTTGGCCTCAGCTGCACCAAGCTGTTTGGATCAAAATTGGGGAATACCCGGTATGATACCATGCTTTTGGAGCAAAATAACTCAATATGGGGCTATCAAATGCTATCAATATCTCCCTCTCAAATATTGATGGATATTGATGGATATTGGGGTATCTACAATATCCATCAAAATCCCAACACAACTGTCTCTGTGATGCGTGTGAAAAGTATTGTCTCTGTAAAGTGTAAAGCCTCTGGGAGGCCGGGGCGCTGCCACGTCTGCCCGGGCCTAGTGGCCAGAATTCCAGGGGAAAACGTCACCATTGCTGTGTGACTGTGAGTCACCAGCGATATGCAGCCTGCGTCTGTAAGTTGTGAGGGCCGAACTTTCTCCGCATCCTTGAAGGCTTGGATGAAGCGTTTATAGTAGGAGTTCCTAGGCTGATTATGGTTGGAAATGAAACTCGTGCGGAAAAAAGACATTGGACAACAGAAAATCTTGAAAAAGTCTCTTGCTCAACGGATTGGTTTCACCCTGGCTGCAACACCTTCACCCCAATCCCGGACACAAAAAACTTCACACTTTCAGCCAATGCTGGATTCAGCGGTTCATATTCAATGCACTTACACCGCTCGGAAAGTAGATGGCGCAAAAAAATAAATAAATAGCGACGGTAGATGGCGCAGCCTGGCCGTAAAATCGCTATTTTTGGCAGGTGGCGCGACCCCGAATAGCATCGCTATTTTTGGAAAATAGCGATTGCTTTCTTTTTCTTTGGATTCTCACCACATTTTGCACCAGGCAGGGCTACTGCCGGTGGAGCTGCCATCTTCAAACACAATGCAGCTATATTATTGAAGCAAATGTGGCTCACACAGACATACAGTGGTATGCACGCACACACATACACTAACCACGCACTGTACATGGCGCAATTCTCTTTGGGAGGCATCAATGCACACAGCGAGCTGTAAATAACATTAAATAACACGATTCACCGGGAAAAACTTACCGAAATTAAGCAATTGACCCTAGATCATATGCACGCACACTCATACACTAACTGTGCACTGTAGATGGCGCAATTCACTTTGGGAGGCAAAAAATGCACACAGCGAGCTGTAAATAACATGATTCGCCGGGAAAAACTTACCAGAATTGGGCATTTGACCCAAAATCATATGCAAGCACACACACACATACACTAACTCCTGTCCCTTTCTCCTTTCTCCTTTCTCCTTTCTCCATTCCATTTCTCCTTTCCCTTTCCCTTTCTCCTTTCTCCTTTTCTCCTTTCCTTTTCTTTTCCTTTTCTCCTTTTTCCTTTCTCCTTTCCCTTCCCCCTTTTCCCTTTTCCCTTTCTCCTGGCCCCTTCTCCTTCCCCTTTCCCCTTTCCACTTTCCACTTTCTCCTTTCCCCTTTCCCCTTTCCCTTTCCCTTTCTACTTTCTCCTTTCTCCTTTCTCCTTTCCCTTTCCCTTTCCTTTTTTCCTTTCTCCTTTCTCCTTTATCTCCTTTCTCCTTTCCCTTTCCTTTTCCTTTCCCTTTCCCTTTCCTTTTTTCCTTTCTCCTTTCCCTTTCTCTCCTTTCCCTCCTCCTTTGGGAACCTATAGATGGCGCAATCCACAATTATGGTTTTCAAAAAAAAATGGACCCCAGATCTTAAATACTAAGTTTAAACTAACCTAGAGGAAACATGAGGAACACATGTTGTTTTCAAGGACGTGTGTCGGGAACCTATAGATGGCGCAAAACACCCCATCCCTCAAGTGGTCTATAGATGGCGCATTGCAAAAATCTGCGCCATCTACTTTCAGAATGGAGTATCTTTTACGATGTTTTTTGCGTTATGACTGAGGTAAACCATAGTAAACCCAATAACCATCCCATAAACCCAATGTAACCCAATGACATCCAATGACCCAATGTTACTGCGGTAAATCCAAGTTCATAAAGCCATACATGGCCCATAGACCAAGCATTTCAGGGACATGATCCCAGAAGTCGCCAGCTTCAGCCGAGGCACACCAATGCTCCGTTGTCGTCCACCACCGCACCTTGCCGCACTTGGAACCATCATCCCCGTAATCAATCTTTAACAAGATCAACAACACAAAATCATACTAAATCACTAAGCACAACCCATAAATATCCATCAATCAAATGGACATCCTGATAATATGGGACCCTCAAATGAAGGAATACCAGCACCAAACCCTTTGGCCTTCTGCCTGCAGTGAAGGATCCTGCAGCATGAGGCCATGGCGTTACTGAACCCGGCAAACAGACCCCAGGTCTTGAAAGGGACATCATCTACATCATCCACTTCCATCATGTTCTACATGCTTGTAGCATAAGCTTATGTAGACGATTCATGAAGATCCCTTACCCTCCATTTCATTATCATGACTGATCTATTTTCACTTGTTGGATCTTATTGGTTGCTGGAGGGCACCTGCTAAAGACTCATGACATTCATGGCAGCCTGAAGCACCCCTTGGATCCCCTGGAAGCTCCTCTTCCAGCTTCAACAGGTCGAAGGGAGCTTTGGGCCCTTCATCTTCCTGCACGCCCTCAGCTTGAAAAATCACCTTTATGGTTGCTGGGGGTAATGGGAATGTTTAGAAGTTTAGACCCTGGGTTGCTAATTTTGACCAACTGACTGTAACTAACGATTTTGCTGCAACTTATACCAATAAATACAAGTCCGGGAAGGTAGATTATTGGAGAGGTGGGACTAGGTTATATGAGGCCCGGCTCCCATTGTCCATATCCTCCTGAAAAGAACTGTAAAAGTTTATGTCCAGTCCCCCAAAATCCCCTAACCTGGGACATCTCAGGTGGTGAATGATGCTGTCATCTGAGATAGCAGCTGCTGCGGCCTTCCGCCCGCGCTTTCGCTTGCCTGCAGAAGGCTCCAGCACCCGTTGGGATATCAGGTTTCAAATTGGTCTTCATGATCTTGCACCCGAAAAAAAAACAAGTAAACTATCACTATTCTTGTAAGATTCTGCTTTTCTGACCTTTTTCTTCGGGGTGCTATGACCGCAGAGTTCAATCCGTGAGGTCAAGAAACTGAGCCCCCCGTCCTGCAACTTTGGGTGCCTGGCCAGCAAAGATACACAGGTGCATGTAGCTTGCGACATCGAAGGCAAGAATATAGCTGGAATATGTCATCAGTATATCATTCAACTGTCCCAAAAAAAAACAGTCCCAAGAATTCCTGAGATAGAGTGCAATCATGGGGCACCTGCTATAACTAGTTAGCAAAGGTGTGCGCATGCGTCCATAGCCAAAGACTCTGTCTATTGCCAAATCTTAACAACTTGAGCATGTCCCATAGTTCCAACAGTCAATGGGTACCCCCAAATATCCCTATCCCAGTGGTCATTATGGGTCTAGAACTTGGAGAACTCACAGCCACACACTCCCTGACACCATCTGACACCTCCAGTGCTCCAGCCTCCACTCCAAGGGTCTCAGCTGCCAACTGTTCCCCACTGAGGCGGCTCAGCTGATGAGCCTGGATGCGCCACACTTGATGATATTGATATAAAACTATGAAGAACTATTTCCAGTTATCTTGGGATGTCTTGGGCATCCCCCCAATAGTGACAGTCAGGGTGCAGGTCACACACCTTGCTACAGCCCTTGTTTCGCCGCATGGATCGAGGCCAGTCACTGTACACGGCGCCCAAAACCGCTTGGAGCTCTCACGTTTCCGCGGCCTGTACCTTGAGAGATGTCGCCTTACAGGAGCCGAAGCTGCACCCAGCTGCACCTCTTTGGAATCTGGTTTTTCCCCAGCAATTTGCGGAGTTTGTATAGTTTGCCAAACTTTGATATGTTTGATATAACTTCGTCCTGAATGCTCACCTAATCACCAAACATCACCTTCCAAATTGATCTTTTTGTACATCCTTGTTACCAGTGCTTTCTCACTCATCTGCAACTCCATCAGATCCTTCATAGTTTTTCCACAGTTTTTCCCATCCCCAACTCCCCAAGTCCCCTCGTTCCTGGACCTCACTTCGCTCGTGCCGCCCGCTGCACAGCGGCCGCGGCCGCGGCGACCGCCAAGGCGGTGGCCACCAAGTTCACGGCCTTGGAAACCCACGATCTTTCAGCCACCGGGATTTTCAACCTCTGGTATCATCCCTGAAAGGATCTGAAAATGGCATTTCATGGCATGAAATGTCTACGTCATGGGAAAATCACCAACAATTAATGTAACTTGCCAACCATTTTCATTGTTGAATGTGATTCAACCAACCAAACCACGGGTTTTAAATAGGATTTGACGAAAACAGGGATTTAACATGATTTCACATGATCTAACCATCAAACATGTGGCCACCATGTTTAAGAGGTCCATCTATAAAGGGGCCATAGCTGCCATAGCCATGGGCCAACTCTGCCCAGTTATCACCTTAAGGGCCCGGCTGTTCCGGTCGTGGTGTCCCAATTCTGACCTCAGGGTTTTACAACTTTTCGGGCCCCCAGTATCAATGGAGTGGTTCAAGGGAAACTTTACAGGAAACCATCGTTTTTACCATTAAATATAGGGGTTAATTAATGGGAAAATCGATGGTTTCTGGTTAAGATTTTCCCTTAAAGCCTTAAACCAATCCATTGACAGCAATAATGGTCAGTAATAATATGATTCATGGTCGCATAATCATCAATATTTTCGGATAACCGATGGCCAGGAATATGATAAATGGATATAAATGGATAGATGGCCAGTAATTAATCCTGGATATATGGCAAGTAGATTCTCTTACTGGTGGATTAATATGATTAACGGGCTGGGAAAACACAAACTAATCATCTTCAGTAAATCCAGACGTCGCAGGCACATCCTCCACTGCATCGAATGGGGTGATCATGTTGACCCAGATCATATCCATCCATAGCCACTTCAGTTGGAAAAAATGGCCCCTCCAAATGTATCCATCCATCCTGTCCACTCTAATCTACACAGGATCACATGGATTTGTCTGAAAATTGGTAGTATTCTATCATTTATATATATATTACAACCCCATTTTATCACAATTATCTCCACATACTCTGTTCGCTATATAGTAGGATGTTCATGAGAGATAGAAGGATATCCCATTGTATCCCATTAATATCCAACACATATGTATGTATATATATATATATTCATTTAAATAATTGGCATAATGTATCTCCATTAATATTGTATATATATATATATCCATTAATCATTAATATCTATATCTCCATTAATTAATCGCCATTAGTGGTTAATGCATCCATAGCTTTTTCGTTTCCCCATTTTAAGCCATCCTTTACCACAGGCCGAGTTTCTCCAACGTTGCTTCACAGTTTCCTTGGCGACTTCGGCGGCCAGACCTCCCTTCGCCAAACCTTGCGTCAGGGCCTTTCCAGCACGGGCGATGGGACAAAGGTCAAATCCTTGGTGCCATGCTGCGTCCAACAAAACAGAAACGATTGATGGAGCAATGGATATTATATCCTGTTGAGTATAGTATACACTCATGCCCACACACACGCACACACACACATGTATATATATATAATTATATATTATATATGTATATTATGTATTGATGTAGGTAGGTAGGTAGGTAGGTATGTAGGTATGTCGGTATGTAGGTATGTATGTAGGTAGGTATGCATGTATGCATGTATGCATGTATGCATGTATGCATGTATGCATGTATGCATGTATGCATGTATGCATGTATGCATGTATGCATGTATGCATGTATGCATGTATATGTATATGTATATGTATATGTATATGTATATGTATATATATATGTATATGTATATGTATATGTGTATGTGTATGTGTATGTGTATGTGTATGTGTATGTATGTATGGTAATGTAATGTAATGTATGTATGTATGTATGTTAGTTATGTATGTATGTATGTTAGTTATGTATGTATGCATGTTAATATGTATGTATGTATGTATGTATGTATGTTTGTTTGCTTGTTTGTTTGTTTGTTTGTTATGTTTGTTATGTTTGTTATGTATATTATGTATGTTATGTATCTTATTTATGTTATGTATGTTATGTATGTTATGTATGTTATGTATGTTATTTATGTTATGTATGTAATGTATGTAATGTATGTAATGTATGTAATGTATGTAATGTATGTAGTGTATGTAATGCATGTAATGCATGTAATGTATGTAATGTATGTAATGTATGTATGTATGGATGGATGGATGGATGGATGGATGTATGCATGTACGTATGTATGTATATGTGTATATGTGTATATGTGTATTTGTGTATTTGTGTATATAATATATACACGGGAGAATTGAACACACACGCACAGACAAAAAAATATGAAGATGTACCCATCAGTAGTTCTTTCATGTTGGTTACGAGTCGAACTGGTCCCAGCTTCTGGAAGATCCACCTTGGCTGCTCCACTCTTCTACTCCTCAGCTGCGGCTGCTGGCAAATCCACCGAAATCTGTCAGTAAACTGAATTTCTGGGCCATTGGAATGGAAATAATCGATGATTCAAAGTTATAGAATGGGACAATTGCAGGAATCCACAGGTTTTCCATTAAAATATAAGGATGTCCTATAGATTTTCCTTTGATCCAATTCCGGAGAATAAATCAATAAATAAATAAATAAATATATATATAATATATCACTTGTCAAATGTTTGACCCCCAAGTCAAAGAAGCACTTGCCTGAGCCTACACGGCCAACCTTCCTGCCCAAGACACGTTTCATGAATTCATCCAACATCTCACGATGGCTCTCTGTGAGATTGGGGAGTGCCAATCCCGCCTCACGCTACGACCCACGTCGACCATAAACATCAAAACTGGTGCACAAAGCAACTCCAAAGCCGCGGTGTACGGATTGATGACCCTCTGGTTATCAACATGGGAAGCTGCATTTGTAGTCTGATATGGGTACGTCCAATTGATTTATCACCGACTTGTCCGGGGCTGTTATGAGACAGTTCAAGGAATGCGCATGCAACCTATATTCACCTACATACCATGTAAATCATCATATAGTGATATAAATGATATATGATGATCGTATGCACCCACACACTGTTCAGGTGCAGTAAAATAACCCTCGGAGCTTGTACCAAAAGCATTCAAATTCAAACACAGTTTTGGATGTTTTTTGATCCGGTCCCAATTCAAAAAAAGCGAATCTTTCCAGTCATTTTCCTCCGGGAAGTCTGACTGCGCTGGTACCTCCGATGCGAAATCCACTAGGAAAGATGCTGTGGTCGCTTTACCTTGGATCTGCCGAGAAAAGTTTGCGACGCTGCGCTGCGGGGCGACGGTGGGTCACTACCATCCAGATATGTCCAGATTGCATCAAGATCTGTAAATCCCATTGGAATCCTCACAGCCCTTGGAGAACTGAAATGCTGGGCCAGCCAAAGTTCATGCCAATATCCCAAAATCTCAATTCAACAAAATGAGCACAACACCTGCTTCGAGCCTCGTTGGTAGTCATGGGTTTCATGTCCCATGTGGAGCCCAAGGGGCGATACAACAGCTGCAAGGATTCCTCCCGTTCTCTTCTCATTTCATCATTGTAAGCCCTCTGGGCTATCAAAGGCCTTGGCTCCATTTGGTTCCGGTTCCCTGCAAAAACTATGTCAGGCTCAAAGTGCCCAAGGCCACTCGTTCATGCATTCGTTCCTTTCTTTCCTTTCCCTTCATCTGTTCAATCCATCGATTGAATATGATTTAATCCAGTCATTGATTCACCGATTCACCTATGAATGAGTTACACAGAACTTGACCCTTGAGCACTGCGGCTTGAACTATGGGTGCTTCCTGCCAAAAAAAAATGTTGCGCCACATATCTCAATGCCAAGCAGCAGAGATGCTGTGGTGTCCTGAAATGCGCAGTCGTCCTCAGGAATGCAGACCCCGGGTGGCCACAGGCCCATCTCCTGGCGCGGAGGTTCCTGGAGATGACCCCCCCTTGGTCCACCTGTGAAAGCGCTTCCCTAATTATTATATAATATTTACCCTCTGGCTATTTAACATAGCTATGGAAAATGACCCGTTTACAGATGATTTTCCCATTAAAACCTCCAGTTTTAATGAATTTTTCATGGCTATGTTAAATAACCGGAGGGTAATATATATATATAGTATAATATAAGATATTATAAGATAATATATACCATTATGTACCCTCTGGTAAATTAACATAGACCCCGAAAATCACAGATTTTCAGTGGACACTAATATTAACTAATCTTCCAGCCCCTATCCGGCAGGGTCTATGTTAAAATATGTTAAAATACTGGAGGGATACACCTTTTTTTACCTGCCATGACATGGCTATGTCAAATCAGGTGGTTCAAGGATCTAAAATGAGGTGCCTCCGGTAATCAAACGTGGCTTGCTGGAAAAGCCAATATAATATTGAGTTTGATGCCGTTTGATGACTTTCCCAGCTATGAATCTGATTTATACAGGATTTCCATGGATTTCCCCATATTTTCCTGTTATTTTTCCATACCTATAGAGGATTTGCCAGCTTACCACGGCCCCGGCGCCTGACATGTGGCCACGATGCCCGAGCGCACGCCTTCAGCACTGATGAGGCGATAAGCCACATCAATGCTGGCCTCAGGCGACGGTCGCTTTATCAAAAGGTATCCAGCCTGGTTTTCAATGGAGTTACTAGGATTTTAATGGGATAAAATCGGAGTTAATGAGGTTTAAGGGGATGGAATCTATGATGGTGACAATGGTGACCCTCTGGTTATCAACCTGGTAAATCATGGAACTAAAAGTCATCATAGCGATGTTAAATTATTACCAGAGGGTAAATCTAATGTTTTCTGACCAACCCCGGGGAACAATCTATGTTTTTGATGTCTGAATTTTTGAAAGGGAACACCTACAGCCTGAACCGAACCACAACTGGGATGTGACATATTCAACAGGCTGGGGCGACGAGTCAAGGTGTGGTACAGTAACCCTCCCTAGCGGTGATTCTTGGAAAGTCAAGGTAGTCCTATGTAGTCCTCATATTAGTCGTGAAGGTCTGAAAATAAATAATACGATCCTTGGCCTAACTTTGGACCAATGATTAGCTGAAGTTGCACTGGTTGGGCACAGGTCAGTTTCCTCCTTTATGAATTAGGGCCGCTAAGAACCCAAAATGATTCAAGCATGAAGTCGGCGATAGGTCTTGACGACCCCACACTCTCCTTCCAATTCGATGATTTTGCACTACTGAACATGGCCCAAGGGACACACACACACACACGCACAAATATTGCAAATGCATTGGTATGCCCTGAGAACATTGAACTGCGTCAAAACAAATCCCATCCTGATCCGCTACACTTCCCCGTTTTTTTTTTTAAATTTTCACCCTGAATAGCGCTTGGATCACTTGGAAAATCCTCACTGCTGAAGCCTTGCAAACAAGTTTCTACCAGTCCTGGCTCTTGCGCTTGCACCCGCTTTCCTCAGTGAAAATCTGAGGCAACACGAGGAGAGAAACGACCAAGGGAACACAAGAGAAAATATGATAAACTACAGAAACATCCAGAAAGATGGTGGCCAGGTGGCCATCCACACTACTAGACATCTATAGTATTCTATAGTCATCTTATGGACCATTTGCATCAATTTACAGCAAACAGGAACATTCAGCACTTCCCGCGGCATGCTCCTTTTGTTTTCATCTTGCTGGCAGAGGTGGCGGGAAATGGGGGAGATGGTGGCTTCGACAGCACGTGCACCCTGGCAATTCGCCACGATGCAGTACAATCATCATGTACGTTGTACTGTTTACTTCGGTTTCATGTCGCAACTCGACAACCCGAATATAAAACTAACAATGTGTATCAATTTGTATTGTCAGCTTGGGCCGGAAAAAACAACAGAAGGACCAAGATAACCTCCGCTTCTTGAAGAAGTCCAAGCTTCTAAACTCTTTGACCCTCGGCATGGCTTTCTGTACTGCTGCCTGACCCATGGCGGAGGATGTACCAGGTTTTGCCGGATGAACGTCATCAAACTACAAGTGATTTAGTGACTTTAGTGGTGGGGTGATTGGTTGTTGTTGATTTCTCATTGTTCCATTAATTGCAGCGTTCTGCGGCAGATCTTCAAAATGACCACAGTCGACCCCAGTTCATGCAGCTGGCTGCAACTAGTGTGTAGCTTGCTCAAGGCATCATTCGCAAGTTCAGTTCGGAAGCCTCAAAGTAGTTCTAAAGGGAAACACCATTGGGAAAAACTGGTGATGCAAAAACCAGCTATTGAGGTTTCCTGTTTTTTGGAGGTGTCCTAAGGAATCCAAGTTGGAGGCGCCCTATATTTTAACCGCAGGAATCCCCAACAGTACCAAGGGAAAAGTGTTAGAGCTTCCACTGGTCCCAGCCTTCCATTCTTCCGCGTTGGCCTTCCCTGTGACTCCGTTACCTTAGTTTATAGAGAGAAGTGTGACAAGTTGATACAGAGAAATTTGATACAGAGAAGTCAGAGAAGTTGATAGAGTTGAATGTGGTGGAGACAAGTTGAGAGAGAGAGAGAGAGATGTTGATAGAGATTAAGGTGATGTGAGGGAGGATGAGGGACGGAGGGAGGACGGCGGGAGGAGGCCGTGGAGGAGGACGGCAGGATTCCGAACAAACAAAAAGAAGCGGAACAAATCAATGGTTTTTTTTCCTTGACAAACTATGACTATAAAGCATTTTCAGTTATATTCAATCAAGAACTATCACACTTACTCTGTTCCACAAACTCTGCTACACCCTTAGTATGCAAGGGAAGAAATGAATGACTGGCTCAAAAGTGTCCCCAAAACGGGAGCTAAAATCTAGAATAGACAAGCCATTTGTGGGCCATTGTGGGCCAATTCGCGCCCGATTCTTGAGCCATAGTCCTCTGGCAAAGACCTTGCCATATCTTGCCATATCTTCCAATCAATCTTCTAATCCACCAACATAAATTAGGGCTTTGGGCTTTGGGAGTGCGATCAAGACACGGCCACAACCGGGACCAGCTACATATCAATCAAACAGAGTAAGTTTGAACTGTTGCGCGAAAAATCAACCCGCGTCAAATTCCTCTCTCTTCAGTGATCAGAATGTGCGCAAACTTGTGGTCTGAGCATGACTAAGTCTACCTATGACCTATAGGACCTATGGCATTGGATGCCCGTCCTGCCAAAGAACATGACACAAACTGCCCCGATCAGAGGTCATGGTGGCAGGTTCCCTGTTCCTGGTTTTGTGTCATACCAGTACCGGGGCCATCATGAGCTATTGCGCTGATGTTCTTACCTGTTACCTCTGCCCCACTTGGCGTGAATCCTGACGCCTTTTTGCCTTGCATTATTGTCATCATGGAAATAATATCATTTATATACATTTTTCTCAAAAGAATGCAAACAAACATGATCCAACAACACATGGACAAACTATAGATAGCAACCAGCATTCCGAGGGGACGTCCTTAATTATCTTAATTAAAGTCCATCCGGTTCTGCAACATTCACGGCCCCATTTTCTCCGCCAAAGGACTCTCAAAGGCATATGCCTGAAAGCGACACCCACTGAGGGCTGCATAGTCCTGTGGTGCAGTTGGTTATACAATGGTTGACCTGGTTGAGGTTGAGCTACCCATTCAAGAAACATCGAATAAATTGACTGGCAATCAGACATGTCCAAGAATATCATATCCTATCATATCATGTGAAAATCCATTCCCAGTAGGGATGATTCACACATATTTGAAACTGTCAACCAGCATAGGTTGACGTTGCACTGCCAGGTTCGCACCTTGCCGGCCCCAAACATAAATAATTAGCAAATTTAGGCCTTTACGGAAACTATTTAGTATCATGGAGATAGGATCAATCTATCCAGTTTGAAGCTATATATGCAGCTTCAACATGTCTGACGAATACTGGCAGATTCTGCACCAACCCTAGGTCCCTCTCTCCGCACGGTCTCGACAATGATCTGTCTGCTATAAGCTGAGAAAGATCCAGCATAGGCAGCATAGGCATCCAAATCATCCAAGTCATAGTGAAAACCTGGGAAGCTTCAGGTTCCCTGCAATCTAGAAATGGTTTTAGTGTCAGACCGTCCACCACCGGGTGAGGGTCCCGGTCCTGGCAATCCACCAGCAACTCGCGAAATGCGGGAAAGGCTTCCACGTCCAGTTTCACGTCCGAAGTCACCATGGCGTTTGGAGCTCAGCCGGCTGCCCTGTTTGGATAGCGAGATGGGACTCTGCCCTGGAAGCCTAAAAATGGATCATATGACATTCATTGGCTATCTAATAGGGTATCTAATAGATTGATTGACTATCTAATAATCTAATACTAATAGATGGATTCGCGACTATACTGTAATGGCCAAACGGTGCCTACCGGTGCCCATTGTAGCCAGAGTTAGATCCTTTCGGACCTTTGGAAGGCTGGCTTGTGGAATATCGCAATCTGGGCCATGGAGAAAGCGCACGATTTCGTGGGCAAACAATTCCAATGAGTGTAAGTGACAAAGCAATGCCATAGGAATGCCTTGCCCATCGCAGTTGTTGCGGGCTTCTCTTGGCGAATTCACATGCAAACCCCCAATATGGGTTTGCCTGAGAATAGGGTACACCAAAAATCCCATGGTTTATCACACACACACACATATATATATTTCCCCCTTATTCCCCATCAAGATTGCCAAAAACTGAGGGCAAACAGTCCATTTTCAGACACCCACATATTCAAATGGAGGTTTCCTCAAATAGGGGTACCCCATGGTACCCCGAAATCATCTAACATTTCACCATTTTAGTACCCTATTGTCTCGGGATCCTCCATTCATCCCATTCTGTTGACCATCCGCTGACTGCCCCGACTCGAATGAAGGGATTCGCACTGCGGGCCACCATCTGCGAGCAGCCTGATCTGCTGATCCCATGGCATTTTCTGATCCTCATTGAAAGGATGGAACAACCGTTGTGAAATTCCAGCACTGACTGCGGCAACACCTGGAAATCCTATATGAATTGATATGATCCCTACGCCCGGATCCAACTTCCCAATGCAGGCAAAACTACATTTGAAAGTCACAAAGCCAGAAATAAATAGAAATAATCCAAGGTTGGTGTGTGGTTTCCCTCACCAACTATACCAACTAGCTGCCTAGATCTCTTGCATGAGTTCCCTGCTGGTGAGGTTATGGCTAGCCCCGCGGGGAAAACCACATCCAGCGGCCTCCGGTCTTGAATGGCTGCTTCACCATGGCCTTGGGCCGGGACATGGACATGGTGGACGTGGCGGATCGACCTCTCCCGGGTCCCTCGGCTTTGAAGGTCCGCTAGCTTGAAGATGTGCTAGCCAAATTGTAGCTACAAGCCGGCATGGCCTGTGTCTATAATCTAAAATGCGCTTTTTAAACTGTAGAATAATCAGAATAGCAAAGCATGGATCGGGAAATGAGACCATACAATGCTGTTCTTTTTCCTGTACATCCATCAGCATGGAATATCATCATATTATATCTGGGTAAATTATAGTATTTCACTAACCTGAATTGAGGCCATTTGGGGATGATTCCCCTTACTAACCATGATTCCAGTGAGGTCGCAGGGTTCGGTCGTTATAATTTACCCAGATATATCATCTATATACCAAGCACGACCTGGCAATGGCAGCCAACGTGGAAATTCACGCTGCCCTTCTCGCATGTTGTTGTCAAACGTGGCCGATCTGACGTCTCTACCGGCATTTTTCTACTCAAAAATGATATTCTGTGCCAAAACAAGTTGGAACAAACGCTTATTTTTTTGGTACATACTTTAAAAAGGAAACATGTGGGGGTTTCAAAATCCATATTTTCAAAATATTTCAAATGTCCAATGGCAGTTCCTTAAAATGAGGGGACCCCAAAACCAACCGTTTTCGTAGTGAAAAGGATTTTTAAAACCCGCTGCACAGCACAGGCAGTATAACATAGTATAACATGTTTTTGGGGAATTTAACATCAACATGGCTTTGCCCACTTGAACTAACTATCTGTGTTTTTTTAGCGATTCTTATGAGCCTTCAAAATGCCCGAAAACGAGAACGACTATAAAATGCGGAGCACAACTTTGAAGCTCCTCTTCTAATTATATGTGTACATATATATAATACATATATAATATATAATATATATAATATAATATATATATAGGCCTTTTTGGGATCTCTAAAGAATTGTTTCCTACAGGTTTCCAACAACATGCTCAGCATGAGCACACCTTCCTAGCCTTCCTACCAGTATATTAAAACAGCTGTTAAATGCCATTTTACATGTTAATTATGTGGAAATTGAAGCAGGGATGCTTTGGTATCTTTAGGTACTTTTCCACTTTCTTCGGCTGGGTCACTTTGGGGTCGCCATGGGTCGCCTGTCCCAGTGGCTAAAACCAGTACTTCACCATTGTTACTTGCCGAAGGTGCCAAGTCGAAGAGACAGAAATTTTCGCAATCTTTGGGACCCAGTGGGATCATGAATATCCTCTGGTAATCAACCGTTGCAATTGAAGACCCACTATACCCTCTGGTAAACTAACATAACTATGGAAAATCACTATTTTTAATGGGAAAATCCACTATTAATGGTCATTTTCAATAGCTATGTTAAATTACCAGAGGGTAATCATTGATTATCAATGGAGGTTTATAGCTGGGAAAATCATCCAACAAGAGGTGGATTTTTCCTTTCAAGCCATGTCATGATGGCCAGAGGGTAATTCCCTCTCTCTCTCTGACTTTATGGTGAGATCGTTATGAGGTCGCTACAACTTACCGATACTTACCGACCATCTTTCATCCAGATGGCCCTTCCAGCCAAGCACAGACGTGTGAAGGGGATCCTCCGTGATCCTCCTCGCTCTTCATTTTTTGGGGCTAATCTCAACCCTTGGCGATACCAAACCGCTACTCTTTGGTCCCCCCTCTTTTTTGTTTGGATCATCATCCCACTGTGGTCCCCAACGAAGCGATTGCTCTTCACCACATCATGGGCCTGGAGGTTGAAGACAAGGTCCTCCCAGACAAAGATCTCCTGCCTTGGGTAGATGGTATCCGTCATCGGGTCATCTTGACGTCCGACATGGACTAGTGATGCCACAAAAAATATCAAAAAAATATAAAACATGTCATTTTAATGTGGTTTAATGAGGAATATGTAGGAGACCGATTTTCTGAAGCATGATTTTTTTTTTTAGGGGGTGCCTTCTTTGCAAGTCAACCAATCTTGAGTCACCGGCTTGAAGTTCAGCCCCTGCTCTTCAACCTGCGCATCAATGCGCATCAGCCACGGCTTCACTCAGCAGTGCTGGTCTCACAGTGAAGATGGTTGTGGCCTTCGAGATTCCTCTTGATCACAATTTGGAGCCTACAAAATCCCGTCATTTCTATAACTCTTGTGTTCTGCAGCAAATGAGGAAGTCAAGTCAATCCATCCCTGGATCTGCCGGTCCTGGACGAGATTGAGCAGAAATGCAGAATAGACATGCGAACGGCCTCAGTTCGACAAAATCAGGGGTCGAACCAATGTCTTGTACATGCGGCCTTGCAGAAGCAAAGATAAGCAAAGCATGCTAAATCTCAGATCCGACTTCAGCCATCTGTACAGCAGTTGTTGTGGGACCCATCAGCAACCTGGAAAGGGAATACTGGGAGGTGTAGCAGCTGATCAACTGTTTGCAGCAGAACTTGAAAAGCCGTTCTTGCATGATCGGTATTCAAATTCAATCTGCCAATTCAGCAGGGCCAAAAATCGAATTGATGAAAGCACTACACATCGCAGGACCCGACAAAAACTCCTGCTCTGGATTTGCACAATGTGTCTGCGGAGTATTCCCCCCACCTTCTCACATTGTCACATGCGACACTAAAAGTCGGAAAATCGATCTTGCCCATTTGCAAGATTTGTTGAATTTGGAAGGTGCATGGGGTCAAAATGGCCAACAATGGTCGCTGAAATCCCCAATTACATCACCTTTACCAGTGTGCAATGGATATTCATGGCTGCACCATGGCAAGGCTGAGTCAAACCTCCCCCTGAATCCACCAATGCGCAAAGTGGCTGTCACTCGCCACGTCCTAGACAAAGCTGGACCCTGGATTCAGCGGGAGGCATGCAGCAATCTTAGGATACTATAGGGTGTCACCTAGACAATCAGCAGTCGCCGGTTGTGGTCGTTGTGATTCCTGCCCAGGAGAAAGTCAAGGTACATACAAGCCTCAGGTCAGCAGAATGTGACGCAAAAATACGCTAAATGCTAAGTGCCCCAGAAGGACCGATGGATCCGATGGATGTAGTGACTTGTGACAGCGCCAAAGAAGATTACAAACACCTTCCGATGATGTCTCCCAATTGCAAGAGGCGGAAGCACTGGAACGAACATGGCAAAACAATCAAGAATCTCGAAATCCTCCAACGACATGTCAACAACATGGGGGAAACACCCATGGATTTCCATAGTTATTCTTCTGTTTGTTAATTTGGTATACCGGACAATTATTTGTTATAACCACTAAAAATTCCCAGGCCATAATATCCCCACTCCACTACATCCCACCATTTTTGTTGGGTCATGTCACCGTCTTTAAGATCTTTAAGGGTATAAATTCCATTTTTTTCAAACATTTGCAAGCCAAGTAAATTATGCCAAAATCATGCTGAAATCGCCATTTCTTCGAACTTCACCAGTTGGGGTGTAGTTGGGGTGTGGTTATCATACATCCCACCAGTTTTACTGAAATCCCCAGTTCTTGGAACATATTTACTGTTTTTTCAATCCAATGATGGGCATCTCTGAATCGAAAAAAACGGCCAGATCGGCCAGGCTGCTTGGTCGTCCTGGAATCGCCATTCGTGGTGCTGCAAATGTCCTTCGATTTCACTGGCGTCCATCCACCTCACCTGAGAGACCTGAGGAAGCGGCAAAGCGTGTTTTTTTTTCGGAAAATTTAGTGGATTTACAAATGATATTGTGTGGAGTTACACATGGACTTATACTGATACATACTGATACTTAAGATTATGATTCGTATGGATTTTCCATGATATTCCCAAAGTCCAGGAAAAATCCATGACAGATTTGATTGGAGAAAGGGGAATAACTGCAAGAACAACATGATACCCGGTTCTTATCCGTGTTTATCATTCGAAATATACTGGAGTAAACCGGGTAAATTTCCCATCACTTCTGGGACTTGTCGCACCTCGTGGTCAGGGTTCTTGTGGGGCACTGAATCTTTCAGGTAGCATTTGTAGATGCGGAAGCCACCGCGCACAGTAGCCAGCAGCTCTCCAATAGACACCTAACAGGGCACCAGCTTCACAATCTCTGCAAACACTGATTTGTTGCATTTTGTTGGATGATTGGTTCATGATTCATTCATGATATGATTCACGTGACTGTGTTCTACCTCATCCTCCCCCTTCTTCACACTTTGAATCTGCGCATATCTGGTCCGTGCAATTGAAAAGTTTGGGGCCGCATGTGCAAACAATCAGCCGATTGCAGCATCTGAATCTTGCAGCATCTTGCAGCTATATGGGCTATGCCGGCCTCGTAGCCAGACTCCTCAAAGGTCTCACGTTCAGCTGTGCGTGTTGCCGGTTCTCGGCCATCCGTGCATCCACCCGGGATGTCAAACAAGTTCCCGTCGTAGGTCAATTTGATCTCAGCAACATGAGCAACAGATTTGCTACAGAACCGCCACTGAACACATGGACATGATGGACATGTGAAAGCATGTTGAGACATTGAAATTTTCGGTCGGAGGATGGTGGTTGCATGTGACTCAAATGTCAGAACCAAATCTCGCTCATGCCCGAAGAAATCGCACACAGTTGCTTGGGTATGACCACAACCACCTTCTGATGAACATGAAACTTGAAATTGCAAACCTTAACCTCAATATCATCATCTATATAAATCTCAAAAAATGCAGCTCTATCAGTCCCAGCTGCTGCCAGCATTGTGGTGCCATTGCTTACGAAGCATCCTGCATGAGACGGTCCGTCTGCAGTTGCAGTGGCCCCGGCAGCCACAATGAAAGACAGCACAAGCACTGGAAGCATAGCGAAGGCTGGTGGCCAATGGGTGGCTTTTCACCACACGTGAACCCTGAAGACCTGAAGGCTGGTCGGTCCAACAATTTGGGCCGAGAAAATCACGGACAGTCCACATGACATGTAGGAAAGCATAGGTCAATTTTCTTGACGGGTTCATATGGGTTCATATACCCATGGACTCACCGTAGACATTCGAGACATTTGGTCATTTGGATGCTGGAACCACTAAGGTCATGCCAGGTCCGCGGACAAAAGGCACGCCGGGAGAGCATGAGTTCGGGGGCCAGCCTGGCAATGAAGGACTGCTCAGTACCCTCCGGTCATTTTATTGATTACCCATGGAAAGTGGTTATTACCCAAAGGGCATCTCTCATGAGAATTCTTTTTCAATACAAAGTAATGCAGGAAAACTGGGCCCTGAAACCGTGAAGGGTTCTGAAAACAAACTCATGGACTTTCTTCCCAGCTGGGAATGTTTTCGATGAGGTTGGGCATTGCCAAATCACAAGCAGTTGCAGTTTTTTTCACTAAAAGTCCACGCGCATGGCTCTACGCCTTGAGCGCTAGGCCCTGCCAACTCGGCTACCCATAGCTATGTAGCCCTGTGCTCTGGCTGTCCATTGGCTGGGCAAAATTTGCCATGGAAAATGCATCGCAGCCATGGCATGCTGACCATCGACCATCAAAAACAACATGCACAACTAGATGTTGTCCACATCCACACCAGCAGTCTCATCGAACTCCACGCCGTCGTCGCTGGAGTCGCCTTCGCCGATGTCCGTCTCGTTGATCGTTACGTTCTCGGGCAGCTAGGAGCCTCTTCTGCAGTTTGCTTTACGATGATGTCGCCCTTCTCATCCTGAAAGTCACGAAGCGACACCAAGACGATGTCACCCTGATTGCACCAGACCTTTTTCCTCATCTTGCCGCAAATGTGGCACAAGCGCTTCACGCCATCGGCACATTGCACGTCACAGCGGCCGTTGCCCAACATTCGGGTGATCTGTCTATTTCTGGCCAGCATCATTAAACTCCAGTTCCTTCTTCTTGTTCTCGGTGCTGGCATGTGCTGGCCTTGGCTCGCTTGGCCTTGTTTCCTCCGAGCTTGTTCTTCGGCATGTTGCGCTACTGATCAGAAAAGTGTGCGCGGTGCGAGAATGTCAGCAAGTCAGGCTATGCGAAGTTTGAGCCAAATCACAAGTACCATGGGGATTCAACCAACCCCAAAGCTGACCCACCATTTGTAATGGCTTATTGAGAGCTTGCGCTTACTAAGCACCAACAATCACTAAGGGCCAATCTTAACCGACAAACTTTTTGGCCGGAATTCCGCGTGATGCATCCAAGCTGTTTCTGGAGAGGCGAATGATAACCATCGGACAACGGGGCTCAACGGGGCTCAACGGGGTACTGTAACATATATCATACATAAAAATGTATGCAGTAAATATATTATTGTAAATATAACATATTATAACATATTATAACATCATATTGATTATAGGCAAAGGATAACCATTCCAAATCTGGACTTGGATGGTGCTCTGTCATGGAGTTGGAGTTGTTCCATCCACGTCCATCCCCGGCCTCGCAAAGCCGAAGGCTACGAATTTGGGCATTTCCTGGGGCCGATGGGCCGATGCTCTTTATTGTGGATCGACTTGGAACATGTTGGAAAGCAAGCCTCATGATGTTGCTTCAAAGTGCCAGTGCATCCTTACCAGTGGTTCTTATTGAAAATGTCAAAGGCTTTAAGGATCTGAAATGATCTGAAAGGTGTCTCTACCTGAGCCTAAACAGCTGGTGAACCACACGTGTTGCTCAACCTCATGAAATCTATCTACCCTATCCTACCCTATACAATCCCAGACCATCCACTGTAGCCTTAACTTTTGCTTAAGGTAATTGAATCTTCATAGATCAAAGTGGTGCAACTCTTGAATTTGTACTCGTTTGCACTGATTTCTTTCCATTCGGCACTTTCTTGAAGTCTTTTTTGCTCGTTTTCTTGGAAGAAGGCATGCAAACGTCCAAGAGGGCATGAACAAAAACTGCTCGACACGACACGTCCGTCCTGAGCCAAGAATTCCGGCTCTGCCAAGTACTCCATGACCTGAGCCAAGAGCGAAGCCGAAGCAGCAACGAAGCTCGAGAGGAGATGTGGCATTTGTCCACAGAAGGCGAATGATGCATTGATATATTGTGCATATATAATATATCATATATATATATATATAATCTCGTATAGATCACATATATATATAATTGTATAATTGAGCGATTTCAGATGATTTCAGAGATTCCTAGATGAGGATTGTGGCAGCGAAGCCCAGTATGTTCCAGTCTTCCCAGGTTTAAGGGGAACTACCAGGAGAAATCAATGAGAACCCAGTTTGTACCAGTTTCCATTCAGTTTCCATTCAGTTTCCCATGTTTTCCTCGTGAAATCTTCATCCCCAGCTGGTCACTGACACCTGAGGGAACTCTATGGAGGTCTCAGGTGCCCTGCTCTTGTCATGGGGATCTGCTTGAACTGGGCCTCAACAGGCCAGAGGGGCTCAGGCCCATCCCCTGGGAGATGCGGAGGGTCAAACTTTCACGGTGTCTAACCGAATTCTTCATAGATTTCATAGGTTCAACATTACAATCATTGTAAACCTATATGTAAACCTCCAATTCGAAAGTTCAACAAATTCACAGGTTTGATGGTTTGATGGTTTGATCCTATCATATCATATCCCATCATTTTTGCCCGTCATATCCCATCAACTCGATCCAGCCTTGGGCCCACTGGGGGATCCAAAGAGGCAATGCTGATCCTCGACCAAGGTGACGCCGCGCCAGGAACGCACCGAATCATCCAAAAAGAAGGCCTCGCTTGCATCGAGATCTGCAACATTTAAGGGAGGAATGTCAATGGGAGATCTCCAGGATCCTAAAATGGAGGTACTGTACCATATTTTTGGCCATATTTTGGGGGTATATCTCCTTACATAGGCCTTACATAGGCCTTATATATGGTAGGTACCTCCATTTTAGGATCCTGAAATTCCCATTGAGAATTCCTATAGGAATGGAGTTTTGGTGTCTACCATCTTTTTCTGGGGCGTTTTTTTCGATGCAGCAAACTACAGGTTACTGCATGTAGTACGCCCATGGTACCTGCAGATGATACATGACATGTACTCTGAGTGCGTCTTCCTCCAGGGAAACCGGCATACTGCAGTTTCAGTGAGATCGCCAGCCTTGCCGCCAGGGGAACTCCGAACATCCCAAGACTCCAAGAAGATCTAAGAGGACTAACAAAGTTATCCCCAAATAGATGGAAGGGAGAAAATCACTACAAAGTTCATGATGATTTACCTGTCCATCTGTTCGGGGATGACTGTACGGTGTCGTAATCAACCATTGCAACAGGAAATCCCCAGTTTGAACAGGCAGATACATTAGTTAGGAACGCCTCACCAGCCAATGTCGGGCGCAGCCCACGCCCAACTCCTGCGCAAAAAACGGTGGATCGGTCCGACCCTGGCATCCTGGTTTTTCCAAACACCAAAATAATTGGTGATGAACATTGAATTCCTCCAAATAAATGGCAAATCATTTAAAACATATAGGTTTTGTGACCCATCATGACCCATCCCAACATGGGAACAAGTGCCGAAAGCTCCATAACAACAATCAACGCTATTCAACAATCATAATAAACTTATCTGACCACTGCGTCGCTTGATTGAGGAACTTGCAGAACCCTGGTGAACTGTGGAAGCCAAAGCCCAGAAGGTTGCCCGGAAATGGAGTATGCACCCCCAAGACTGTTGTTTTTCGTGGGAAAATGATGGAACATGATAAACCATGATGCACCACTGTGCCACTGGATTTGTTTTTACCCTCTGGTAAACTAACATAACTATGGAAAATCACCATTTTTTTATGGGAAAATCCACTATAAATGGCCATTTCCAATAGCTATGTTAGTTTACCAGAGGGTATTTTTTTTGGCACCAATGCTGACCAATGCTTGAAAAACCAACATATCCACAGCAAAAATTCGGCTCGTTCCTCCGGGCTCTTGGCGCCGTATTTCTCGTGCTGCAACTGACAAGGGCACGTGTGCAACATGCTGTGCTATTGTGCAATTCATGTCAAACATTGTCAAACTTAATAACTTGAAACAGGATGAAACAGGAGCATCTTGAGCATCTTCCAAAACCCAAGGGTTCTAACATTTCTAACATGTTCTAAGGATCATCTTCCGCGATGTTCCAACACATTGATTCAACTCTTGACCCACCAATCCCGCACCGTGACGCTGGTTGGCAGTTCCATAATCACCTTGGGAGACGGAAGCAGTGCCGGGTTTTTCAGAACGGAAAGCTCCTGGAAGTCGTGAGGTCTTCTGCAGGCTACTATCATTTATGACTCATTTATGACATTTCATATCATTTCATGATTCTGGCCTCATTACATCTATATCTATATCTATATAAGTACTATATTGGAACTACCAAGCCATACTTGGAACTCGCCTCCAAAGCTATATATCTTGACACCCGAACAGACCTTCGATTTTGGGCCATTACCCAAAAAGGCTCCGCCAACAACTCCTACGCCAAGTCAATTGCTATTGTCTTCTCACATTAGCCTGATAACTATATAACTCACTAACACATATATCACATATGAAGAACTAAAAGTTTCTAACCATCTGATAACACATATGAACAACTAACATCAGAATAGTTGAAGTATCTTCGCAGAATTTCACAATGTTTCACCATGATTCCAGAGTCAATCCGCCAAAGCCACGAAGAACGGGGCACTGCTGCGATACCTTGGAATCACGAACGGCGAAAACATGCGAAAACGCAAATGGCAATCCTTAAACAGCTTTGAGAGATACATGATGGATATATAGATATAGATAGTTAACATCATAATGGACAGTAAATAGCACATAGATGGATACATGATCTATCTATTTTTTATAGTTAAAAAGATAGATATAGAATGATATAGATATAAATAGATAACAACTATTGGATTGATAACTTTGAAAACGCATGTCTTTGATCTACAATGTTTTGACTATCCGACATCTCCAACTTGACTTTGGATTTACATGTTTTAACTCTTTACCTTCCAACATCTTCAGCTTAAAAGGGATATTATATATAATATCGTATAAAAATGTAAGCAATGTAAGGTATATCCACCATTCTCCATATTATCACTATATATCTATATCATAAAGTCAACATTTTTCACAATCCACATGGCTGCTTCTCAACCTCCCAACCGCCACAGCCAGGTGGCTTCTCAACCTCTGAAGCCTTGACCTCAGATCACCAAAAGACATCCAGCGACTTGGCATTTCCAAAAAAATGTCCCTGGATTTTTGTTGACGACACTCATCCCAGGACTGGTCCCAGATTAGGTCCCATATATGATTATCATATGATTATCATATGATAATCATATGATTATCATATGATCATCCTCCGATCCCATAGTGAAACCAAGGCGCCGCAACGATGTGGAGGAATTTCACTGGCTGCCCATTGTCTCGTACCATGCTGGCGGAAAGGTCCAACCTCAACTCCACATCATCCCATAGGACTTTGAAACGGCTCCATATTCCACCTTTCGCCGGAGGCATATCACTTGGCTCAATATGGCATAATATTGCCATATGCAACACATATGTAACATACATGTAACATATAAAGTGGCGCAATATGATAGCTGGGAATCCTCTCCCTCTCTCTCGCTATGGCTATCTCGGAGTCCACGTCATAGAAGCTTGACACTACCCATCCAAGGTTTATCCTCAGTCAACTCACGTGGAAAACGCCGTCAGCCCTTCCTTCCAGGCGCTCCGACAAGCCCACTTCTTCATCCAGTGCGGAGCGACTAAAAGATGGGGTCAAAATCTCAGTGTCATGGCAGCGGACCATGGGCCAGCAATGCCCACGTAGGGTAACAGTCTGGCACACTACATATTTCCGGATCCAACCCCCGCCAAAATCAAGCTGTTCTAGATGCGAAAGGTGAAGTCTCGGTCGCAAAAGTCATGATCGGTATTCGTTTGACCCCATCATATTATCCGATATGCTGATGCCAATTATGTCAACTCAGTTGTAACCACATACAGGTGTGCATAGCTACAAACCCAGGACATCCCAGGACAGAAAAGTATAATACATACGTCTTTATTGCATGAATACACTACATATATATATACATATGTGTGTGTGTGTTGTTTGACCTTTGTTGAACCATGCATTTGTTTCTAACAAGAACCAGCTGATCCCACCAGCCCTGTGTCCCAGGCAGTGAAGGGCGCTTCTTGTTCGGTTGGTGGCAGCTTCTGTAGCAACCCCTGCGTCGAGCTAATGCTGTTTGAAACCACCAGTCGAGAATGAACCATGGATGTTTCATCAAAAGCTCCCAGTTGCCTCTAGTACGAGATGTGAACCCAAATCCAACACAGCTCGTTGAAAAAGACAGGATAACTTGGAGCACTTCCAAAAATTCCAATCACATCCAATCACTATGGATCCCAAATCCCCAAATCTGAGATTCTCTAGCGGTGTTAGCGGTGCCCTTCCAAGCACCATCCCAACAGGGCCCATGGCTGGCTCCTTCTCCTCTTTGAACAGTTCCCGCAAATGCTCGGGGATAAACAGCCGACAGGACCTGGAATGCAGTGGGACTGGGATCCTTGAAACATGAGGACAAGATTCTTAAATGGGGGAAGTCCATGACTCAAAAAATGCTCTAGACCTCATCATCATGATATATCATGAAATATCATCATACCACGATTAGCATCAACTTCATCATGCCCCCCGAAAAAGGTGAAGACATTCCCAGGGGCTCGCCCCTTGTCCCTGGACCTGGCATCGTGATGCTCAGCCCCCCACACGCCATCGCTCAAGGTGATGGAGGCGATGTGGTCTTGTCGCTCTTTGACCTGGGACTTTTACAGCTGACTTTCCAGTGGAAAACAACAAACGATGAAGACCTCGAAGGGCTGATATTCCAGAAATTGGAGAGAACATTTTGCAGGTTTCACTATTTAGACCTCGATATTTGCATCTGTTTATATATAATATAAATATACATATGTATATAATATATATATATATTTATAATGTATTAATGTTATTATATATATATGTATGTATGTATGTATGTATATACACACACACATATATATATGTATATGCATATATGTATAACATTGATACTAATTTTGTAACGAGAATAATACATATCAATATACAATAATAACAATTAATAATACATAGTAACATTAATATGACAATAATGTCATGGTTTACACAACACAACATGGTTTGGTTTGCAGTAGCCTTCAACCCCATCCAGTGGTCAGTGCACCGTTGCGGCCCCCGGCGTCGCGGATGCGACAGCTTCGGCTGTTGAAGGGTCGATGCAGCTGCATCCTGGGCCGATCCTTTCCTGAGGCACGTCTTCTGGCTGAAAATAGCCATGGAAAATCACCATGCTATTAATAAGTAAACCCAGGTAAACCATCTATAAATGGGCAATTTTCCATGGCTATGTCAAATAACCAAAGGGTATATATATATATATGTATACGGTGTAAGTATAATTACATGGTTATGTACCCAAGAAACATCAACAAACCAAGTTGGGATAAATTTGACATATAACCACAATACAAATAGCCATCAAACACAGGCACATAACTAACAACATTTGGGTGTAAAGTCAACCAGCAAACAGTCACACATAGTCAAACAAAAGTCTCTTGCCAAAAGATTGAGCAGTATGGTACCGTGCGCATTTAGCCAATGTGGGGGGTCCACACAGTACGCAACTGTGTGGCGCCCATTCAGGATCAATCAGCGGGGCCAAGAGTCATTTCGCCAACACATTCGGGATACAAGCTGCAAGAAGAGTACAGTATGCACAAAGAAACATCAAGCAGGGCTGACAACAACACACAAGAAACATGTTGGGAACATGACATGCTGACATACAGTCATGAGTCATGAGATCATGGCATAGCTTCTCAGAACAATGACAGCCCTGCAGGGAGCACAGCTTGAAAGTTCATCAAGTCAATAACATGCTTATTTGTTCGTTCTTCAAGGCATGGTTTACCCGTTCAGCATCATTGTTCACCCAGGCATTTTCAAAGTCTCTGCACATCTTAAATGAATGGAAGCCTTGGTCAAGACTGACTCCATATTACCTCAAGTGTTCTGATGTGTTCGGAATACTGAGTATTCTAGGCTTCTCTTGTTAAATCACATAAAATCACACAGTCTAGCGAACACCATTTCGCCCATCCTCTTCCAGTGCTGGAACCATGAGAACTGGGTCTTCCCTGCTGACTTTTCTTTCTGCCAACCTTCCAGTGCTGAATTGTGGGGCCCTCTCATGTACCTGGCAAACTGCAAACAATGGCAAGCAAAAGATGCCATAAGCACACTACGCACCGCCAACGTGGAGCCATGACTTCTGACACTGCACGGTTGCCACTGAATTTCGCGCAGCGAATGCACTGCTTGGCCATCCATGTGTGTGTCACTCGCGCATTCCTGTAGAAAGTGAGATGGCGTAACTGGTTGGTGGTTTGAACCCCTCTGAAAAATATGAGTTCGTCAGTTGGGATGATTATTCCCAATATATGGAAAAATAAAATTCATGTTCCAAACCACCAACCAGGTAATTGTACCTTTTTGCCCATCCCATCTGGTCCTACCTCACTTCGACCTTGCACTGTGTACCAGTCCTGTGCCGTGACTTGTCCACGAAAATCGTCCGAAAACATGGGCATGGCTATGGAAAATCACCATGTTTAATAGCTAAGCCATCTATAGTCTATAAATGCTACATTTTCCATAGCTACGTTAGTTTGCTGCAGGGTAACCCAGGATTCATTTTGACCATTTTTGACCCAGGTACAATTTTCGTGGCAAAGTATTACTATTCGGGGAAGGTCCGAGGTTTTTTTTTTTCCTGGGATTTTCCGGGGGCAACAAGGGGACTAAAAAGGATCGAAGATGACAGATGGGGGGTCAGTGCTTGACCTTGCACAAAGCATGTATCATTAGATTGTTGATTTTGAGCCAACATTCGACCAGGCACCAACAGTTTCATTGGTCCCTACAAGCTGCCCCACATCATAGGCATACGGCGGGCTAGGATTGGCTCGTCTTCTATCTAAAGCCAACGGCTTGACGTTTAAGAAAAACAACAATCAAGGGGTCATCCTTTTGTGTTTTTAGTTATCCAATAGCATTTGCAATACATCCAAATCTCGTGCATCTGCAGCAGCCAAGCTTCCCATAGCTCTCCATCGCGCGGATCGCCATACCTGCGCAAACAGCTCTCAAGCCCACCGAGGGCAGCCGGGAAGGTAAGCACGGGCGACGCACACCAAAGAACCTCTAGAACTCCATATCTCAATGAGATGAGAGATCAATCCTATGAAGCCTATGAAGTACATAGCTATATAATGCTATATAATAGTTATATCATGTTGTCTATATATGTCTATATACACATGTGAAACAATCTATTCTAAGCCCCACAAGAAAAGCGCATCCCCCATCATCAACTGGGCGCACTTCCCAACCCAGCCAGGTTTCATCCTGGGAGGCCGCAACCTGACGGTTGTTTTTGGGTCATGATGTGTCAGGCTGGTCATTGATCCCTTAGAATATTCTTACTTACCCTCTGGTAAACTAACATAGCTATGGAAAATCACCATTTTTAATGGGTAAATCCACTATAAATGGCAATTTTCAATAGCTATGTTAGTTTACCAGAGGGTATCTATATATACCTGCCTCTTCCAAAGTATTGCTGCCAAGCCCGTTTTTCAGCGGCGAAAATACCCGACCACGTGGGCTGACAATTTCTCACAACGGCATCTATTTTCGGGAACGGCGTTTTTCCGCAAGAACGGCGACAATTCTAGTGTTCTTGAGCAGCGGCAGAAATAAGTACCATATGGAAGATCCAGGTATATGTATAAGTGCATATATATTTATATATATATATTATATTTATCCTGATATCTGTGTATGTAAATCACGCTGATGCATTGGCAATTTTCAGAGGAAAACTGCATAACGTAGTGCTGGAACCCTCGCCCTCTCGAAATGGACGAATCAACTGTTGCAAACTTGCTGAATCATCTAACCCCCAAAAAATAGAAAAGTAAAGTCATAATTAATTACTCAAATCATGGCAAGTTACTTGTCTATCTTTTTGGGTGTTGCTATAGGGCATTGACACCTGAGATTATTGCAGGGAACCCCTGGGTGACCATTAAGGGCACAAAGATACAAAAGTCAAGAGACAGAAGGGATCTTACATGCGATTTCGTCAATGAAACTGGCATGCCAGAAGCTAAAGGAAAGCATGTTTAGACCATCCAATACATATACATATATAATTTTATTTTATAATGATGGCTGCCTGTATATGTATAGTTAACAACATCCATATAAGTCTATATGCATAAAAAGGTAATTACAGATTTACATATATACGCATATACATATATGTATATGTATATATATAATGCATATATGCATATATGTACATATGTATATATGTACATATGTATAAATGTACATATACACACGTATAGTTTTTGTATGTGTATATATATATGTCTATATATATATATGCATTTATGTATATATGTATATATGAATGCACACACACACATATATATACATATGTATCATATTGAACAGAGAATTTGGGCTCTTAAATCTGATGAACACTCCTGAGCACTGATCAGCACCTTTTCACTCAGTCAGCTCGAAGGTAGCTGAAAGCACTAAAATGGCTGCAGCACATATACAAACATATATGCTACATGTGACATAGTCTACACTGTACACATATCTGATCACGCCTCCCGAGCCTGTTTAAAAACGGCGCTCCCGTCCAATTATTTGAACTAGGCGAGTTTTGATATGTACAGCTACTCATAGCCACGCTCAAGCCATCTATGCTCTCAGTGTCAGGTGATGCTCACCTTCCAGAAAGTGAAAATTCATATTTCGCAAGGCTTTATTCATTTTCTCTTCTATGACAGGTTTCGTCAAGACGTCGGCAAGCATATCGCCAGTGTCGACCTTCTTCAGCCGAAAATAGCGCTTGGCAACGCGGTCTTGTACCCAATGGTATTGAGTATCCACGTGCTTGGCCTTGCCTAGTCCTCTGCGAGAACCCATTGCTATTCCTGCACTTGCGTCCATGAAAACTTCACTCTCGGGTTGCAAACCCCAGTCTTTGGCGGTTGAAACTTCTCCCAGCAAATTGCTGGCACCGCTCACAAGAGCGTAATACTCACTCTCTCCAGACGAAAGACTGACTACTCCTTGTCCTTTAGAGTAAGTCTTGATACAACAACCTCCGGCCATCAGGACGCCTCCTGACACGCTCTTCCTCGTCTTCACGCAACCAGCGTGGTCAGCATCAGACCACATCACAAATGGACTGAGTTTGCTCTGATGAGGAAAGAATTGTGCCATGCGTGGTCGATACCTTAGGTATCTTGCAACTCGTTTGAGCATAAGCATGTGGCTGGTAGTTGGTCGTTGTAGCCCTTGTGCTAAAGATCTTGTCGCTACTTGCAGATCTGGTCGATCTTGTGCCAAATAAGCTGCTTGCATTGCAACTGATCTGTACTGGGTTGCTTCTTCATCATTGAGAAAAACAGTGGCGTTCTTGAGGTCTTCCACTGAACCCTTGGCAAGTGGTGTCTTGACTTTGGCTCCTCGGGGACCATCTCCGAGTAAATCAATCACCAACTCTGCATGACGTGCATCTGGTTCCCACCAAATTCCATTCTCCTTCCATGTGATAATTCTGTTCAGGACTCTGATGTCCTGGATGGTGTTTGGTGTTCCTGGTGGTCCTAAAATACCACGTTCCACACATTTCCACTTCTTCGACAGCTCTTCATGAAGCCATTTGATGTTGTCAAATGTTCCGGCTGTTGTAAAATCATCTCCATGTACGACAGTTCTGAGGTCTCGGCCTGCATGGTAGTAAATGCATGGATTGCTTTTTCCTTGCTTGAAACCTAAGGCTAACATAACCTTCTGTATTTGCAACTCCCAGTTGAGAGGTGCGTCTCTGGTTCCATACAAAGACTTGAGCAATCTTCCTACCACATCTTCTCCAGGCTTCTTTGCTTCTGCAGGAAGTTCCACATAGATCTCACGCGTCGCATCTGAGTAAAAGTGGGCGCGTTTCACATCCAAAAATCCTAGAAGTCTACGCTTGCGATAGGCTTCCTTGACAGCTTTTCCAGCGTCTGGCAACTGAAACGTGACGGCTATTGTAACTAGCATCTTCAAAGCCGACAAACTGGGCATAGCTGCGAAGAACTCATCAAAACCTGAGCCCTTCTTGACTTCTTGAGCTACTAACCTACTTCTATAAAGTGGATTCTCTTCATCCTGCTTGTTGACATCTACCCATCGTGTTCCAATGGTGCGTACCCCTTTGGGCATCTTGTGTCTGGGAATCTTTTCCCAAACTGGAAAACTTTCGATGATTTCGACCTCATCTTTTCTGGCTTGTTCTACACCTTTGCTGTCTAAAATCTTTCCACTGATATCATCGTAATAATACCATGTGGCTGCTTCATCTTCCAGTTCTGGTGGAAGAGGAATTGTCTCTTCACAAACTGGCTCTTCTTCACCTTCAATGGACTGAAGGTACTTCTCCCGATCTTCCATGATCAGGTTCATAAGACATTGGTCTATGTCATCCATGTCTTCTGGTCTCTCATTCTCAGGTGGCCGTTTGGTGCCCTTAGACGCCTGAGCTGAAGCAGCTCGGCTGTCCTTGGACTTTGACGTTTCGCCTCCTGAGTCTGCAGGTCTTTTCCGACCTTTGGTTGGAGACATTTCCAACCTTTTGTGTGCTCTTTCTTCTTGCTCGCCTCCTGCCCTCTTGGCTGAGGCTGTGCTTGCGCTTGCGCTTTCTGCAGGTGGATCTGCAGCTTGTCCGGTAGCAGGACTCTGCCTCGCGATAGCAGGTCCAGCTGTTGGCAAACTTGGAGCAGATTCCCCTGTGGCTGAGTACCACAGTTCAGTGACGATATCTGCGTCATCAATCAAAGGCGCGTTGATGACTTCATCTCCTAAACTAGGATCCATTGGTTCAGACTTGATAATGTTTCCTGTTTTGAAATCTCTGGTGACTCTCCACCAGACATTATCCCAACTGGGACCTTCTGGCATAGTACCCTTGAGATACCTTGCATTCTTGTCAAGGCGCGCAAACACCTTAAAACCGTGAGGAACTTCTTGTGGTTTCTCACTTGAATACCCATAAAGAATCTTTGTGCCTTCTTCGGACACTTCTTGTTTCTGACCAGTGATTTCAGAATCAACCTTGGCCGTATGTTGGGCTACTCTCAGGTTGCCCTCTTCTGCTTGAAGCAGACGTTCCATCCTTTCTCTGCAGGCTGGAGTGTGATGAACTCCAGTGCCTCTTTTGCCAATTCTAGTGGCATCACAGGCGACACAACCAGCGGTGTAGCCATACTTGTCCAAATCACGTTTGGTGATGTAAAGTCGTCTTGTCGACTTCTTTGGTGGCTCAACTGGCACTGATGGCGCCAGTGGCTGCTGATCTCCCCCAACAATCTGAGGAAGCAAAACATCATCTCTTTTTGATGCTTGAGGATCCCAGGGAACCCCAGTGACTGACATCAAAGTTTCGACATCATATCTGTCGTCAGCACTCTTGCGTCGAATGCTTTGCACAGTGAAAACACCTGATGCATTTCCCACTATCTTCTCAGTGGTATTGTCTTTGACTCCCAAGAAAACTCCTTGGTGCCATCTTTGTTCAAACTTGTGACCTCTTTTGAGGAATTCAATTGTTTCCCCAAATGGTGGTAATGACACTCTCCACTCACGACCACGGTGTCTCGAGTACGGTGTCTTCCCATCTTTGACTTCTAATGATCTGTGAAACAAATTGTAAGTGGTGCTAGCATGTTCAACCAACCATGTCAAAACTGGATGGTCGTCTGGCACCTTTCTTCCATAGCTTGTCTCCAAGGCACTTCTGAGTGTCCTGGATTGAGATTCAATAGCTTGAACTGCTCTTTCAATTTCCCCTTTGGATTCTGAGACTCCTTTGGGAACTTTTTCCAAAACCAACTGTTTGTCAAAACCATTCTTGGCTGCCTCAACTACGGAGTTGAGTGCAGGCTCTGGGTCATACCTCATGACCATCTTGGGGTACCCAAACTTCTTAAGGTCATTCAAAAGACACTTAGATCCAATAGGACCTTGGGTAACTCCCTTGTATGGCAAAACGTGTGCGTAGGTCAACTTGGACCATCGATCATGTACTATCAAAACTGGTGCATGCTTTTTCTGCACTTCTTCTGTGATGACAGTGTCATCCACTGAATTCATGAAACAATAGTCAGCTGAGATCACAGGAACTGTTTCATCTGAATGATCTACTTTGACATGTCTCATTGCCTTTGCCTTACCTCGAATGCAATGTTCACACCAACTCCTAAAAGGATAATGGCTGACAAAATGCTCTTCTTTTTCTCTCTGCGTCGGCGCTGCTGCAGTTGGTAGCGCTTGAGAACCTAGCTTACTACTGCCCGGTTCATCATCTCCACTACCTGCGCTCTCTGTGGTCTCCACAGGACTTACGCCTTCAACCCTTCTGTGGGCTGCCCATGAAAATCCATGGCTATCTTGAAAACACCTCCAGTCATGGTGACTGGAACCTTCTTGGCTCCCCTTTGCAGAAACGATCCATTGGGGCCGAAGGTTACTGTCCAGCCTT
The DNA here is from genome assembly GCA_947184155.2 of Cladocopium goreaui. Classification (NCBI taxonomy): domain Eukaryota; class Dinophyceae; order Suessiales; family Symbiodiniaceae; genus Cladocopium; species Cladocopium goreaui. The sequence continues at coordinate 336,099 of CAMXCT020001602.1, read as the reverse complement.
TCTCAACCAGCTTGGACACAGACAACAATGGCTTTGCAACATCCATTGCCCGGAACTGTCCCACACCTTTGACTTGTGGGCCTCCTTTCTCACCCATTGTCACCATGGGGTTGCATACGCCGTGCACCTGGACTGGCTGTCCTGATGCATTGGTAAACGGCTTCTCATCCACAGGTGTCATAGCCAACTCCAAAGATTGTGCCAATTCCTTGGGTAGGCAACTGGTTGCTGCCCCTGAGTCAACGGTGGCCCAGACAATGGTATCCACCTGAGATGCCAAACTTCCCAGGAAGTCGAGGTTGGAATCAGATCGAACTCCTCCTCTTGGTGAATGCTTCCTGGGCTTGGGAGATGGCGTTTTCTCCCTCTTCTTCCTGGCTTTTCTTTCCATGTAGTTAGCTGCATCACGCACCGTCTTCTCCAGGAATCTCTTGGTGCCCATGCTGAACTTTCCCCTGCCCTTGGACGCCTGGGCTGAATCAGCCCGGCTGTCCTCAGGCGCTCTCGATGGGGATTTGGACTTCAGCTCAATGGGTGCTCTGGGTGCCTCTTCTTCTTCTTTCTTTTCTTCTTTCTCTTCCTCCTCGACCTTCTCTTTCTCCCCTGGCCTCTTGGGGATCTTCTTCACCTCGGGCTTCACTTCATCTTTGCCCTTGTGCCTGAAGCGCTCGTAGTGCTCCTCAAAGCTTTGCTTGCGCTTCTTCCTTTCTTCATCCTTGGCAATCTCTTGGCGCCTCTTCTCATCTTTGGCTTCTGCATCATCCATGGGGCGCTTCTGGGATGATTCTCCTTCTTCTCGTGCCTCTCTCTCTGCCTTTACCTGACGATGTTCTTTCTTCCAAAACTCCAGGGCATACTGAGGATAGCATTGCTTGTTCTCCACATGTTGCCAAAAGCTTGCAACGCTCATGGAGTTGAGTGCCTTTCCACATGACTGGCACTTCACATAGGGACACCCTTTGTTGGAGACAGTTTTGCACTTCTCATGCAACTCCTTGAATGGAATGGGTCTTCGAAAGGAATTCTGCCAATGCTCGACCACATCCTCCATGCCTGGTGCTGGCTCCTGGTTGTAGGGCAAATCGTCTGGATCTGTCTCATCAGAAGATCCTAGGTCAAGAACTTCACCATAGGCTTTCTCGTAGGCTTCCTTCAAGACGTTGTCCAACTTGCTGAGGACTTCAGGATCGGTTTTCAGCTTTTCAAGTCTGCGAACAAACTCATATCCTTCAGAGGAAATGCTCTCCTCAGAGGAAGTCTCACACTTGTCATGGATCCATTGTGGGATCTCATCCTTGCTCATCTCTTTCATCTTCTCCTTATTGGCCTTCTTCCTTGCTTCATCTGCTCTACGTCTGTCAGACCAATGACGTCCTCCTCTGTGGCGCTTAGGTTCCAGCTTTCTTGCTTTGGGAGGTTCAGGAAGATCTCCCATGTCATCCTTGTCCCACTTGTCAGGGTCGGCCTGTCCAAAGGTGGCCAACTCATAGCGCTTGAAGCTGGATGCTCTTTGTCCAGCAGTGGCTGCTCGATGACTGGCAGCTCTCTGCCTGTCCTTCTCCTTCTTCTTGGCAGCTCTTGGATGTACTCCAGCATCAAGGTCGGCTTGCATCCGACGAGAGGGTGCAGCCGGTGCTGAAGCAGCACGGCCTTCTGCCCTCACTTTGGCCATTGCCTCTTTGGCCTCTTTGTGATGCTGGGCTGCCTCTTTCTTCAACTTGTCCAGGGCTTCTTGGCGTTCCTTAAGAGCTTGATTTGCTTGACGCCCTTTGTCCTGAGCTTCTTTGACAGCGCTCTCAGCCTGAGCAATCATCTTGCCAAACAGCTCCTTGTTAGACCCAGAAGCTGATGCCAAAGCGCTCTGAGCCATGACGATCGCGCTCCTGGTCACAGTGCTCCTTGAAGGTGCTTGAAGGTTTGCTCGTCTTGGGCTTCGACCACGACGAGAAGATTCATCTCGAGCTTCAGACTTGGGTGGCATAGTGTCTTCCAAGGCAAACAGCGCAGTGATCTCTGGTTCAGGTTGATCACCAGATGAGGCTGCAGGTTGTTGCTCTTGAGCCCAAGTGTCAGACTCAACATTAGCAACTTTACGACCTTTGCCTTGATCCCCTTTTCCTTTACCTTTGTCTTGACCTTTCTTACCTTTGCCTTTGCTCTTGGAGTCATTGGTATTCTGTTTAGACCAAGACTGCTGATTCCAAGATTGATTGTTCCAAGACTGATTGTTCCAAGACTTGTTGTATGAATTGTTTGACCAAGACGAAGACTGACTCTTTCCTTTGTCTTTACCTTTGGACTTACCTTTGCCTTTCCCTTTATCATGTTTTCCTTTTCCCTTACCCTTAGCAAGGGAATCCACATCCATGGGAACGGCTCCTGACTTTGCTTCTTTCCTGGTCTCGACGTTCTCAAGGTAGGCCAAAACTTCAGCTTTCACCTGGTCATACGTGGTCAATCTCGAAGCCTGCAAGTCCAAATGATCTTGCAACTTGTTGGGACACATCTGCTGCAAGCAACTCCTGCAGATGTCATCTTCAAGTGGTTTCTTTCTCCTGTCTTCGTACTTTCTTTTCAAGTTCTCCCAACTCTCAAGCCCTTCTCGAAGCTTATCAAGACTGCATTGACTTGGATGCAGAACCTTTTTCAACAAGGCTGAATTGGCTTGAGGATTTTGAGGATCATATTTGCACAACAGTCGTCTCATGGCTTCTAGGCCAAAGTGGCTACCACGAGATGTGTTCTTGACAATTTCCAACGCTTCTCCCTCAGTCAATGATATGAGGGCTTGTCTAGCCTGAGCTGAAACTAGCTCGGCGCCTTCATCAAAGTCTACTTCTAGACTTGACTCAGTGATCTCTTTGTCACACTGAGATTCAACTTGTGCCACAATCTTCACAGCATTCTTGTGGCAACTTTCAACCCATGTCTTAAACTTGTACCACCAACTATCCCAAGTGCCTGATGCTCCAGTGAACTTATCAGGTTTGGGTATGCCTTTCAACTCTGATCTGTCTTTGTACTCAACAGACCTCTCAACATTTCTGTTGATCTGTAGCTGCTGGTTCATAGCCTCGGTCATTGCCTGATTCAACTGCGCCTGACCCTGAGTCAATTGGGCCATCATCTGCATAACCATCTGGGACATGTTGGGACCGTTGGTCTGTCCTTGTGCTGGTGCTGGTGGAGTGCCTGGTTGCTGAGGTGGCTGCTGTTGCTGAGCCATCCTTAGTCGTTCTTCAGGTGCTTTGAGACCTGATTCAAGAGAACCCTTGGGTACCTTTGGAGATGCACTCCAAGGTTATGGAAGTATCTTTGGATTTTCCTGATTTTCAGGAGCTTGAGTGTCAACCTTTTCCAGTTGGCACTGGGTAGGCGCGCCAGAGCTGATGCAGCTCGGCGTTGACACCTACACATTCACAGCTGGGTATCAGAACCTCAGCTCCGCTACCATGAACAGAGAATTTGGGCTCTTAAATCTGATGAACACTCCTGAGCACTGATCAGCACCTTTTCACTCAGTCAGCTCGAAGGTAGCTGAAAGCACTAAAATGGCTGCAGCACATATACAAACATATATGCTACATGTGACATAGTCTACACTGTACACATATCTGATCACATATGTATATGTATAAATGTATATATGTATATATGTATATATGCATGCATCCAATATATTATGATAATATTATGTAACAATTAATATACAGTATGTATATTTATCACATGGCTTTCCAGCAACATAAAGACCTTTCCCAGCGCCTGTCTAGGCTGGGGTACAAAGGCTGCGGTGCACCTTGGTGCACTAAGGAGGTGCAAAAAAAAAAAAACGAGTCGCGCTCCATGGATGATTGAGATATTCATGGCATATTAATATGTATTACCCTCTGGTAAATTAACATAGACCCTGGCAGATAGGGGTTGGAAGACTAGTTTCCATTAAAAATTGGTGATTTTCAGGGTCTATGTTTATTTACCAGAGGGTAATATGTACGATTAAAAACTGATGATTATGAATATTGATATGACATTGGGTGCCAGTAAGTACAGCATCCAACAGCGTCCAACAGCGTCCTGAACAGAGATGCCCTGCACTTCTTTTTCCCCTTGCCATCTTCTTCTTCTGACTCCTCTCCTTCATCAGCCTGGCTCCAAGTCCAACCAACAGTAAGCCATGGTTCATTCAGAGCCGCTCCCAACACCCACAAAAAAGGGGAGGAAAACTGGGCCCATCAAAAGTGGATATGATTCATCCGTAGCTTAGGGCAACTCGGCCTGCATGGTCCACATGTTTGGGCATTTCAAGGCTTCCGCGGTAGAAACAAGGTGTTATAACTCGGAAACCAATCAGTTTGAGACAGCATCATTTGTATATAAATGCATATCATGTATATATATATAATATATGCAATGTAACGTAACGTAATGTAACGTAATGTATGTGTTGTATAGATGAGCACTGCTAATGCCAATGTTGGTGTGCGTGAGTTTTTTTTTAATTGGGCTTACCATTCGCACATTACATTCCTAATTTCAGATACTAACCACAAACAGTGAGCTAGGCATGGAATACTTCTATATACATTTATAGGATTACAGGAGTCTCGAAGGATTACAGGAGTCTCGAAGAGTACACTTAAAAGTGTTTCCATGGATGTTGTAGATGATTCACATCATTTCCAGGTGACAAACTTGTCTATCAACAAGATGAATCCAGTGGTCCAGCCCAGTAGCAGCAAGGTAAAACTGCCTCATTCGCCAGTTCTTCCAACTCATCTTGACCGAGGTCCAGTTCCTGTGAAACCCACCCAAAATTCATCAAAATTCCAAGGCCCGGCATTTTTTTGATGGATCAGTGCTAAGTTAGAGAACAAACATATGAAACAACGTGGGAAGACACACATCACCAACATTCGCCAAGCAAGATTTTGCAGCAACAAATCGCGAGGAGTTCACCATCGGTTATTCCAAGCGGCCTGGGAAACAGACATTTTTCATGGGAAATTTGGAGGGCCCGCAGGGTGACCATCAAGAAAGAGGCGGAAAACCAACTGCACATCATCGAATAAAGGGAGCTAAGTGTAGCTAAGTTGATTACTCACTGGGTTAATTATGGCAGGTATATGCAACTATAGCTTATGGTAGATATAACTCTACTTTATGGATCTTTGTTCGGGTTAAGAAGCAACTTAAAACTAGGCCCACCTTGCTGAGAGTCTCTGGAAGGAATTCTGGCATTTGAAACTCGAAATCTACCCGCCTCTACCACCGTGAAACTGTGCGTTCAGGAAAACTTCAACCAGCTGACAACCTTATGAGGAAAAAACATGTAGTAAATTAATCAATGAAATAAATAAACAATGATAAACACACATGTATAAGTAGCGTATGATAACGTATGCAGAATCTATGAAACCCACAACTTTCATCAACTTTCCACTTCAACAAAAAGATGGTACACGGCGCTTTTCGCGCCTGGGCGATGTCATCACTGGCCAGGCTCTTCTCTCCACAAATCAACCTGTTTCAGGGCGGGGTGACCCCCCATGGTACCAACATTGATCAACTTTTCTGGTGTTTTCCAATTTTTCCATGGAAAAAAGCTGAAAAGGACACAACTGTCTGGCTCGAAGATATGTCAAAGATCATGAAATCTAGGGATGCTAACATTGCTAACTGAAATTAATGAGAGGACGTAGCACAAACACATCGTTTTCTGAAATTTGGGTCAGTCTGAACTTGACCAACTTGACCGCCAGATCTCTCCAGATCTCTCCAGATCTCTCCAGATCTCTCCAGATCTCTCCAGATCTCTCCACCAAACCCATCTCTTATTCTCTTCATGTTCGCTGGAGTTCGCCGTGCGCTGGGGAACCGCACTGTCGAAGCTCCCGGTCCTCAGCGGGGATATGGTGGGAAGACATGACTTGGGCTGGTGGAATGACAAATTAAATGATGGACAAATGATGATAAAATGATGATAAATGTGCATATAAAAAAAAAGTTCGTGCTCTTATGATTTATGTCTAAAATAATTATAAAATTTACTCTATTTCATCTTCTATTGATGGAATGTTTGGTATTTATTGAACACAATTTGAATCAACTTGTTACAATATTCTATGTTTGCATCCATGTCACTTCTAGATGCCTATAAGTAGCCTCTTTCCACATCTTGTATGCAAATAAAAGGCGGGAGGATAAACAGTTTACAATGATGTGACAGGAGCCTCTTTATCAATAACTGTTCTTTGTCAAAACATGTCAAAACCATGGAATGTTGCAACATGCATCACAATTTGTTGTTTTTTGGAAAGAGGTTCCTGTTTTCAAGTTTGGACCTCTACCCAAACCAGAGAAACTTGGCCTCTTTCAAAAGTTTTTCGTCATCTTGACCTCATGGCGGATGACCAATGGAGTGCTCGGTAGCGTCTATTGAGATGACTGCGCCCCGTCTATTGGTTTCACAGAGAATTTTGGCAAGCATATGGGAATGGGTCATGGTAAATGGTGGTAAATGGATGTTCATCCCCTAATAAACTGTATCTATAGGTATTGACCCATACCCATATGCAAACATCCATTTCCATCTAGAATCTCATATTCAACACCCATTGGCCCCGAACAAATGGTTTCGGCATTGGTTTTCGTTTTTTTCGCATTTTTTTCTCAGGTAAAAGAAACACTTGGGACAAAATTCCACGGTTTGAAGAGAAACCGCATCAAGCAGCTTGGGCCGTGCTGAATGGTTGGTCACCAGGAAAAGCCAAGCGCTGCCTTCATCAAAGTCAGCATCCAAGGCTTCCATGACGTTTGTTGAGAGCTGAGACCTGGGACGTTGCCCCACAGCTTCCAATTCCATAGAAACCATGGGGTATTGAACTGAATCTATTCAGTTGGGATCCTTATTGAGGAAATGATGCTATTACAATTATAGATAATTATAGGATAAAAGGCAAATCAGCATGATTCATAAGGCAGGCAATCCCGAAAAACTCATGTATATACAGAGTATCTCGACATCAGAATTCATCCATTCTAGCTGCGGGATTCTTTCGCGGGGCGATCAAGTAGTTCAGTTCAGTAGCTCATCACAACCACTGAAAAAGGGGGAAATCGGACAGGATTCTGGAATGAAAGGGAAACATCAACTGGAAATGACAGCCCGATCGGAAGACACATCATCAACATCTAGTGAGTGCAAAATGTGAAACATCCGATGCAAATGTTTGCTCCATTTCCAATCAACTGTCATCGTTTCCCATGGATTTCCCGGTCCCATGGGTTGCTTGAAAAAACTGCCGGCTGCCGAATTTTCAGACTGCCAAGGTGCTTGAAGGACAACACCGCACACTTTCGGGCCTCAACTGTATCCTGAGGTGCCAACACAAGTGATGGGCACTTGTGGCTGTTTAGATTGTTTAGTGGGAACACCTATACTTTGTTAATCTTGATACCGTGTACTATATACTATATCTATAGTATATTGTGTGCCCTCTGGTAAACTAACGTAACTATGGAAAATCACCATTTTCAATGGGAAAATCCACTATAAATCACCATTTTCAATAGCTATTTTGACATAACCAGAGGGTATATTCTACTCTGGGATACATGTGATACGGTGGCATCCTTTGGACCCCGAGTGGCTGTGTCTCAAAGTGGACAAAATCGACTCCCATCCTTTATGGCAATTTTTTAATGGGCAATTCAATGATCAACCAGTGCAATTTTCGCAAAGATCGGAATATACTTCTGAATATGATTCATGATATACATGAATATGATTCATGATATGCATGAAGATCATTGAATATCCATGTGTTTTCCCATCATTCGAATGTTGCCCCATCTCCATCCAACCATCTCGGCTCGGAGCGCTGCTAAGCTCCCCACCTCAGTGAAGAGGCAGTAGGCTTTCACCGGAAACCTGGAGGTAAGGCGATGCGCTCGGCTTGTTGCCTGGAGCTGGGAACTGAGTTGGGAGGAACTGAGGGAATCTTCACCATTTTTAGGGTTGAAGAAACCCCATTGGAGATATGACTATCATTGATGATCTCTGATTCTTGGGAAAAATCACCTATAGTCGTTTTTTGTTTGGCTCATTTTAGGCTCCCTGTTTTTGGAGAAACCTACATATATTATATGTATATTATATAATTATATAATTACAATATATTACAATATTATATTGAGGTGGTCTGTGGCTACAGATTGGTAGCACACAGAAAACCAACCCGAGATGACCATTTCCGAGATTTGCGGCCTGCCGCTCCATGGCAGGATTCCACACGCGTTCCATGTGAATCACCTAGGAAGTGGGGTAGCCGGGGTAGCTTGGAGCAAACATGGGGAAAAAAGGCCGGGTTGAACTTCACTCATTTTCAGAGAGGCTGATTTAGTGGCGAAATAGAGGACACCATGTGGTTCTTGTATGTTCTTGTATGTTCTTCTGTGGTTCTATTTCTCTCTCTCTCTCTATGTTTTTATATGTCTTTTTATCATCCAAAAATATGGGGTTCCAGAGGGGCTCACGGCTTGGCAAGCTGATACGTTAGTCGCATTGAGATCAAGGCTGGGAAATACATGTCCCATGGCCAAACATGGTCAAACCATGTTTTGTTTTGGGATATTGCGCTACTCTTCTGGGAAATACAAACAATATATATATATATATAATCAATATCTATGTCTTGACCACAGCACATATGATAATCCTAGAAACCAAACAGTCAACCTGATTGCAGGTCCATCCTCAAGGGGTCAGTGTTGCCAGTTGCAGTTCTGAGGAGCCCTGGCCCAACGAGCTTCTGGCAAATTGAGACCTCAAGTCGTCACTCTCAAATCTCTCAACATGGCAGCAGGTTGGGCCAAGTGTTCTGGTGGTTGCCGAAGTTACTCAAGAAGTAAAGTCAGTCATTAATGGCAGGACACATGCCACCAAGAAGGATCCGACATGGGATGGAATCCGGGATATCCGGGATATCCCGAATGGAATGCAATAGAATATATAGAATTTATTTACATATTTTACAATATTTTACACTATTTTACATACAATCCAAGCTACACCAAGCTACAAAACAAAGCTGGGTGGAAGTTTCGGCCACATCGCCACGAAACTAACACGAAATGGCCGTCACACTGAGCGTCCCAGGGTCCCAGGGTCCCAGGGTCCCAGGCCCACCGCTCCAACCCAAACTGAGAGCAACAGGACCTGCTGCACAATCGCCAGCATAGAATGCTGCAACAGACCCACAAATTGAGGGATAAACACATGGGCCACATGGGTTATCATAAGTTTCCAACTGCTTGAAACATGTCCAGACATTGTGGACCCTGTGGAAATCCAACCTACGATTCATGGAACGCTGGAGGTATCCAGCCACCTTGATCTCCCTATTGGCATCAAGTCCCCACCTGCGAGAATGGCTCTCCCGGAATGGGATCCGCTTTGAAGTGGCTGATGATTCGCTCTCGTTCTGCATGTGGGGTGTCGCCACGGAGGATTCCCGGCCGGACACCAAACCTGAGCTCCGGCACGTGCCGGCGCCCAGGACAATCTGGGGGCTGAAAATGGGGTATACCATGGCCGCATACCGGTATAATTACCCACAGCTATGGCCATTTAAATGGAGAACATGATGAAACATAATGATAAATAAGAACAAACCAGCAAAATTTTGGGGGAACATATTTTCAGACAAACCCAAATGTGTTCAGCTGACCAGAAATCGACAGAACAATCAGAACACAAATCAGAGACCGGAATTGGTTGCAGCTGCGGAGCACTGTCATGCAAAAACAACACAGAATGTTGACACAAAAAAATCTCAAACATACAATGATAAACAATGATGTACATACCAGCATAGTCAAAGGGGTGCTGAATGGATTATAAGTTTAAGGGGTCATGAATGGACACCCCTTAGAACCCATGTTGCGAAAAAGTTCCAAAGAGCTCAAATACCTATGTCCGCTTTCCAGTATGCCATTCAGGGAACACAAAAACGTCCATCACAATCCTGGTGGTTGCAAAATTAGAAGAACGCAACATGTTCAGGTCAGAACAACACGCAATGACACGCACTTGAAGCATGGGACAAAATCTGACATCTAAGGGATACTGAATGGTGACCCCTGTCAACACCCGACACACGCACTGACACGCACTGACACGCACTGACACACGCTCTCTAGGAGAAATATGGTATCAATTTTCTATCAGCAGTTTGGGGGATGCCTAGGTGTAAAATGAATGGAGGCACCCTGAAGTGCACCAAAAGGACTTGATTTTTTGAGGGGTGCTGAATGGTTTCCATGCCTAAGGAGTGTTGGATGGCCATCCGAAAGAAGCTGGTGTGTACATACAGTAGAATCAATGAATAATGAATAAATAAAATGTGTATACATATTTCATTATATATATATACACATTTGGAGCTTTCCTAAAATATGGGTACCCCCAACTCATCCATTTTAACAAATTTTGTTTTCCATTGTAAGACTTGTAAACCAACCACTTTGGGGATACCCATGGATACCCCATCTTTTATTTAAAGATTTATGGAACGCCCCATATGAAAGGCTAGCAGTCCAACAGCCGACCTTCTCGGCTGAGGTTTTGGACTCTCTTTCCATCAATGCTGCCAGGAGTTCGCTGGTCACCTGGTGACCCGTTGGTGACCAGTTCACCCACAATTTGTGCAGGGTAAAGATTTGAACACAAATATGTCATTCATCATATGTATATATTGTAAATATATATATATATGCTGATATAAGATATCATGACATATCATGATAACATATTAATAATTGGAGTGTTGGTTAGATAGCGATAATATATGATAATATACGATAAATTACGATAATATATGATATCAGGCAAATTAGGAGGCCAATCGAGTATAAACTTGCTGCTGCGCTTTCTGAAAGTGCCAAGGGCACCTTTAGGGGCGATCTGCGAACTTGGGCACCCCAGCAGTGCGACAAAAGAAGACCAAGACCTAAAAAAAGCTCGGTGAAATGACCCCTTCATATCCATCATACCCCTTCATCACTAGACATCACTAGACATCACTAGACATCACTAGTAATTCTTGGAGAAAATCAATATAAATCAATGAACATCGAATCTCCACCATCCATTTTTCATGTTCCAAATTCCTCTAAAATAGGGAACCAAATAGCCGCAAGATGCCTCAAGCCTGGCTGTGGCGAAAGGATTCCCATGGATTCCCGAAATCAACTGGAACCCTTTTTTTGAGCCAACCTGGGCTAGTGATTCATCTGGACATTGTAAATGATGTAAAATGGATGAACTCTGGAATTTGTCTGAAACTAGAGAACCCAAAAAACATTTGATGGTTTGATATGGTTCGTCATCATTGAAAAATCATCTCATGTGCCTAATATTGCCTAATTGTCCAAATAAAACCAATTCATCATCGCCATTTTGTGGGTTTACCACGGTTCACCCCAAGTTGGACAGGCCCAACCTTCTCCCTTCGCGCTTGCAGTCCGCGCCTGGTCTGGTGCTTCTTTTGCAGAGATAATCTTGGAAGATACCCAGAGATACCCAGCAAAAAGGCACATTTCTATCTGGATAACCCGACAAATCTCCCATCTGTTGGGCAAAAAAATAGCCCTTTTTAACAGACCCGAGTAACCCGAGTAAGGTTCATGTGGATAAATCATTCAAGTCACTGATCATGTGAATTCATATGGCAGTGTGTCAAAGCCTTGTACCCCTGTAGTTCACATCAAAATAGCTGGTAAATGGATGTTCATCCCCCTAAAAATGCTATTAATAGGTATTGATCCATACCCATATAATTCATGATATGCATCTGTCGCGCTCCCCAAAGATCATCCGGGGCATCCGTGCAAGATGGCGAACAGCTCCGCCGTCCTTGAGGCGAAAAAGCGGCTGGGGCGGTGGTTTTCTGGGTCCCAAACACCTGGGTCCCATGGTTTAGAAACTCAGTTTTTCATCTACCCATGGAATCTCATTATCCAATTTTCGGAGACTGGGACTTTGCAAATGGGGAGAGTATGGACATATTATGGGAACCATTGTTCTCGCACCTATATATATAATTATATAATATTATATATATATATTTAAGATTATTTAAATAGGATTTTCCTGCAACATCTCCATTAATTAAACCTCAACCAATTCCGGGACAAAAATATGACCTGAGCCAGCGACTTACCACTGTCATTGATGTCCTGGTCTTTCGCCTGATCCAAACAATTTCATTACCCAAGAAGTCCATCGGGGCAAAACTTTTACCAAAGGTTGAAACTCTCAAACCCACCTCGCCATAGAAGCGCTCAGGCCTCAACAAGATCCCCAAAATGAAGATAACACGTCTGCATGTGGATATCCAAGCACAAAACATTCACATGATCGCCAGGGCAAAAACCAAGTTTATAAGTTTATATGGCATGTTGAAACGGATCATGCTACCAGGTGCCACCACTTGGTGAAACAGCTCCAACAACCAAAAAGGCAACACGTGATGGCTCTCACTCTTCACTTGCGACAACTTTTTCCCGCAGCATTTTCAACTCAGTTTTCGTGGCTAGACCCTGCAAAAGATCGGCGTCCACAGGGCCCTTGAAATTTGACTGGGCCAAGCCACACAAGATTTGACTCCAACAAGGTTGCGCCCAACACCAGGGCATGTTTTCGGTGACAGCTTTGGCAGCCACACCCCTTTTGGAACATGGTCCAGCATGATCCAAACCATTGCAGTGAGTCAAGCAACACGTGGGTTTGTCTGAAAATATGGCATACCGAAACATATTCATTTTAATTACTGAAACGGCACATATGATAAACAAATCATCAAATTTTGGGGTGCCCTATTTTCAGACACACCCATGTCAATAATCCACGTCAATAATCCAAACAACCCCAGCAATTGGCTGCCGTCCTGTCACCCACGTGGCAAACGCAACCACTTTGAGCAGCTCGCGGTCTGCGCAAGTCTTCTGCTCCCATTCTAGCGTCTCAGAAAATCAGGCCAAGGATGACCAAGGTCATTTTTTCAATCAAGCCATTCACATCCCCAATCGCATTCCCAATCGAAAACCCACCCGAGTTTCCTGAGTTTCCAGTGACGCAACCGGGAAAATCGGGGCCACCGCGGGTGCGGACTGGCGAGAAGCTGAGTCAGCTGCCCTGGAGAATTTCGCTAGATCTATCAAGCTTTAAATGGCCTAAGATAATGGATATTGGATATTAATGGATGATATTAATGGATATTATCCAATTAGTTAATATCCATTTATAGATAGCCTAAGATAATGAATGATAACCCATGATAATCCATATTTGGTGTTGGCTTTTGATGATGAACAATCATATCACAAAAATAGTTGTACCATTCTTAATTCGATGCAGAAAATTCTCAAGCAATTCCCGAATCTAAAACAATCTCAGTAGAACACTCAAACTACTTCCTTACCAAGCCTGTTTAAGACATTTTAAGACCAGGTCTTGATTTGTTCTCACTGTTCTGCCCCAAAAAAACTGCTTCGGTCCATGCCTATCAATCTATCGGTCCATCATCTCAAGGCGGATCTGAGGGCATCTGCATCCACGCGCATCCACGCGCTCGGCTCATAATGGCCGCCCGACACTACTCGGATCTCGGCCATGGATAAATGTTGGTCAAATTTTGCACAGCTGATGCAGATTGATGCAGACCCAAAGGCCCGCTCGCATTAACAGCATTAACATATCACTTATTTTTTCGGTGTATGATGGTGTATGCACATGCACAAACTGAAAGGTGCTATAGATAAACAGCACATACGTCCAGAAAGATAGATAGGCTAAGAATGGCTAAAGGAAGGAAGGATACTTTTAGACTAGACTAAATTGAATTGGATTAGAAAGCTAGGTGCATAGGTCAGGTAGATAGGCAGATAGATAGAGAGACAAAGAGAGGGAGAGACATGTGTACATAGGCAAAGAAATATGATCACATCTATATACACATCCGTAAATAAGCACTCTATTTGTGACATCCGCTCTCTTTCTCTCTCTCTCTCTCTCTTTCTCTTCTCTCGTCTCTCGTCTCTCTTCTCTCTTCTCTCTCTGTCTTCTCTCTCTATCTCTCTCTATCTCTCTCTCTCTCTCACTCTCTCTCTCTCTCATTCTCCGGTTGGGTTGGCATTTGCTGGTACAATGTCTTGGCTGTGTGTGGCCTGGGCTTGTCCTAAAAAACGGCATGCTGATGAAAAATGCATACCCCAAAATGATCCAAAATGGCAGTTTGAAATGGCTTCAATGGAAAATGACGATGATAAGCCATGTTTTCTTTTTTCTTTTTAAAGGGGGGTACCAACTTTTCAGACAAACTCAAATACAGTCTCAAGTCTCAAGGTGTATCAAGCCTGACATGACGTTCGGAACTGGCCGTCAAGCCATCCATCCAGATCGAAATTTGACCAAAGAAGTTTGCCTAGACGATGCCCGGCTTTGACGGGAACAAAGGTAACACAATGAAATTTTGAAACACTGAGAATCCCAAATCACTTCATCCTTCTTCTCCCCCACGAGTCTACTGCCGCTTCCTCTACCCACGTCGAGGGCAGTCAGCGCAGGCAAACATCATGGGCTTGTCAGGGTGCACGCACTGGGTTTTCTTGGAGGACACGTTGGAGCATGCGCACTCACCAACAAAGGCAGCCGCCGCAAGGGGCTCATCATCAACCCCAGCACTCTTGCCACGTCGAGGGCAGTCGGCACAGGCAAACATCATGGGCTTGTCAGGGTGCACACACTGGGTTTTCTTGGAGGACACGTTGGAGCACACAGCCTCACCAACAAAAGCTGCAAGCGCCACCGGCTCATCATCAAGCCCGGCGCTCTTGCCACGTCGAGGGCAGTCAGCGCAGGCAAACATCATGGGCTTGTCAGGGTGCACGCACTGGGTTTTCTTGGAGGACACGTTGGAGCACACAGCCTCACCAACAAAAGCTGCAAGTGCCACCGGCTCATCATCAAGCCCGGCGCTCTTGCCACGTCGAGGGCAGTCAGCACAAGCAAACATCATGGGCTTGTCAGGGTGCACGCACTGGGTTTTCTTGGAGGACACGTTGGAGCATGCGCACTCACCAACAAAGGCAGCCGCCGCAAGGGGCTCATCATCAAGCCCAGCACTCTTGCCACGTCGAGGGCAGTCGGCACAGGCAAACATCATGGGCTTGTCAGGGTGCACGCATTGGGTTTTCTTGGAGGAAACATTGGAGCACACAGCCTCACCAACAAAAGCTGCAAGCGCCACCGGCTCATCATCAAGCCCGGCGCTCTTGCCACGTCGAGGGCAGTCAGCGCAAGCAAACATCATGGGCTTGTCAGGGTGCACGCATTGGGTCTTCTTGCTCTCAACCGCTTTGCGCCTTAGTTTGAGTCCCTAGCTGTCAGCTGACGCTTTCCAGTGTCAATAAAGGCATGATAATGCATGGTACATGCACGTGCTTCTAGCTAAAAGGGACTGTACCAACGCAAGAAAGTAAGAAGTGCTAAGCCAGCCATTTTCAAAAAACTTCCCACTTAGCTCAATGCCAACCCTCGATTAATATAATAACCCCCCAGGTCATTGATCTGGGGGGATGCCGTTTTAGTAGCCACCTATCACTATTATGTGGGCAATGCTGCATCAAATGCCATCAACCAAGGTTAGGAAAACCGGCCTCCAATTTTTCAATCAGTTCCAGTCAGAGTTTAGAGATGTCGCCAAACCCCCATGCGCGTGGTATCGTGCCAAAGGGGCGGAATTTGGGAGCGTCTCTTCACAAACCTGTTCAGAAATCGGGCTGCAACTGTGGAGACACAGACTTATGCAGCATGGGCTTGGAACATCAGCATCAAAGGGAGCATCAACTGGTAGGAACATCAGCAACAGCAGCTTCGCTCTCTTTCCTGCCTTGTCATGGCCAGGGCTGTACTGGTTGCCAGCATGGCAGATGTCAGCCCAATCCTTGGGGGCAGTGGGGCAGTACCCAAAACCCATGTCATTCCCTTCTGCTGCTATTTTATGCTATTTTTAGAGGTTCCTGTGGGCTTGACTGAAATCTGAAAATCGGATATTCTCCCAGAGTGGGCATTGTACATAAGGGGAAAATGATGACCCAGTAAACTTTGAGCATCATATTTTTCAAACAAACCCATGGAATTACAGTAGAATAATCCATAATAATCCCGAGTATATGAACCATCAACCGCCATCCAAAGACCTGCCCGCAGCACAAAACACCCCTATGAGGAGTTTCCACTTTGACCATGGAGATATATGGAGATCATTTGAGTTCAAAGGCCCGGTTGGTGCATTGTGGCAGCCACTGGGGTTCTTAAAGTTACAGCTTTACAGCAAATGATCCAAAAAGGCACCTGACAAGTTGGGCCACTTTGGGATAGTTTCCCCAATCCAATTCCCATCTTTCCAGTGACGTCGCGATCTGAGGTTGCTATGATTCAGCCAAACAACATATGTACCAGCATTGACTGCTGTGTTTTGGGTGCTCTAGCCAAGCTCTCATGTGTACACCATATACACAATGGTCAAGAGATGGATGTATGGGTATATTATCTCCCTCCCTACTAATCTGGTTTAATGGATCGATGACCCAAGGATTGGGTAGATTCGCGGGTAGATAATCCATGTGTTGACTCGGAGCTTGCGTGTCAGTGACTTGCAGTCAGCCATCCCATGCTCTGGTGGCCGGTATGACTGACAAACGACAGAGACAAAACATGCAATGGAACACGCAATGGCTAATTATCGTCTTGACTGGAAGCTTTCTGTTTTCTCTTCTTCTTCATCATCGACGCATAGTGATTGTGTCTTTCAGCAGCGGTTGGTTCATGAATCTTCTCAAACGAAATTGAAGGCCGAACATTCCTGCAGAAAAATCAGAAAATGGGTTGATCCAACTCAACCCCTTTGAGTTTGGAGATGTATTCAGACACATAAAATCACAGAAGTCATAGTTTCAATCATTGCCATTGAGACGGACAAAAAGTGTATCCAAGTGTCGTCTTTGTCGCTTCGTTGCCTGCCACGTGCGAGGAGACAGCAACTTGCCTATCTTTCCTCTGGTAAACAAACAAATGCCATATGGGAAACTCTCTGGGTATTTGCTGTTCAGAAGTTCGGACATGTTCCGATGATCTCGAAATGATGGACATTTCTATACCCATAGGATCCAGGTATGCCATATATGGTAACATTTACCATCAATATACCCCAAATGTTAGCATATATACCATACATGGATCCTATGGGATATATTTTCCATGGATTTCCCGTATCTTTTTGATTCTTTTCGTGTACCCTGGATCTTCATCGCCATCGGTGCCATTGGGTCATTTCGTTGCTTGGCACCTCGAGCCGCAGCACTTGGAGACACGCCGCCTGGCTGTGGACATTCGGTCTTATGGCGACATTTACCAGCAAAATCTAGCAACATCCAGCAACAATCAGCAACATATCCAACATGAACTTGGGATGAACCTGGTGAAAAACATGGGAAAACATGGGAAACATATGGAAAAATGATGAACGACATGGGAAAACATGGGAGGAAATTTAGTGCCGCACATCCACCCCGCACCTGACTGACTCGAAACACGCGGCCGCGGGGCTCCGGTGATGAACGCCGTCCTGCGAAGGCTAGGCTCGGTGCGGGGTGATCCAACGAAAGGTGAAGAGATTGCAACCCATCTTGCGCCATCTTGCCATTGAAAATTTCCGGGAAACCTTGTGGCAAATTTAAAGATGGTTTATCAAGATGTGTCCAATGAAGTTTGGCAACTCTATGAGGCTCATCCCCTGTCTTTCAGACCTGAGCTGCTGTCCCCTCCTTGTTGCTGCCAGCGTCACAGCACCTGGAAATGGTGGGTTTTAGGGGTTGCAGGTTGCCCTAAACCACTGGCCTGGGATGAGCTTGGACCCCATCCACAACTGTATGGTCTTTTCAAGGTTCGTCTGAACATGGGACGGCCCCCCAATGGATTATACAAGTTCAACAAGCAGGGAAATTCATGGAAATTCGGGATATTTCGGGATGTTTTTTTTTCACCAGTGGACATCTGCTTCCTCCGGAGTAGACCTCATCTTCGGAGACGAGATCCCATGAAAACACCGAGCCTGTGACCAGCACAGACTTCGTCATCGATTTGGAGGACATGGCCTGGTGCTCAGGTGCTGGGGTAAACGGGCCATGGGAAGTGCTTCAGGGTTAGCACTTGGCCGAAAAACGTTGCAGTTGTTCCAACTCTTGTGATATTGATATTAGTCTCATTAGTGTGGCATTTTGACCACCTAATCTACCCCCAAAAATGGGATGATTTACCTCAAACATCTACAAGTCATCAATCATCCATGGGTCACTGGGCCTTGGATCGAGCCAGGGAGCTGCCGGGCTTCCGGATGCTGGGGCAAGGTGAGCCACACGTGCTGCCGATCTGGTCTTGACAGTGGCAAAATGCTCAAAATATGCTCGAATTGCCTTGAAAATCATTGAAAGCAGATGAAACCAGTTATATGCCAAACAACATCGGCTAAATTGGCCGCAAAGTCCCGTGTCATCTGCGCCTAGTATAGCGGCTAACCAATCTATTTGATTCTATTCTAGCATGCTGCAATGCTGCATGGATCAAAAGTGAGCCCTAGTTTTGAGCTTAACTGTGCCCCGGGCAATTGTAGCTTGCCTCTACGCACCTCGAGAAGCTCAAGAGTTGAAGTTCTGGTTTTGGGGGCCTCAACATCATCGACTTTTTTAATGGGAAAAACCACTATTTCTATGGCCATTTTCAATAGCTATGTTACCAGAGGGTAAGCCCAAACAGATTCCTCCGTTGGCCAAGGAACCCCTCGGCGAACCAGCGCATCTTCCGTCAGATCCTGGGAGGCGGATCCACTTCAACCACCGGTGAGCACCAAATAACCACCATACGACTATTGATCTGTTCATCATCCTGAGTGATTTAACCATATTTAACCATATTTAACCATATTTAACCATATTTAACCATATTTAACCATATTTAACCATATTTAACCATATTTAACCATCCAAAATGATCAACATGGATGTCTTGATCATGGTTGTACGGCGCTGGCCATTCTCAAAGTCAAGCTGTCTCCCATAGAGCTGACACAAAGTCCACTAGTCCTCACCCCCAAAACGCCATAAAATGTCCTCACCCGTATTGCGCTGAAGATAACACCAGGGATGGCTACAAAGCCTGCAGAACGGCACTGGACTGGCTCTGGTTCTGTCAGGGTTCTGTTAACCCCTGCAGCTAAAGTGGGTGCTTCCGCCCGAGTTCAGGCTGGACGGATGAGCGTTGGGGGGTCGTGGAAAAGGATGATCACACCTACGTGCAAATGTAGGTGGACTGTTCCATGCAGTCCATGCGTGTAGCCAAGTTGATGTCGCAGATTCTGACCTGGCCTTGTACACACTCCCAGGCGTTCCCGGCTCCACTTGGCATCCCAACAGTTCCATGTCTCTGAAGAGTTTGTGGAAGGAATTCCTGGGACAGGTGACCCTGACGAGGTTTCCTGCTGTGAAATCAATCTCTGATTATCCAATATGGAAGCTGGAAGTCGCCAGTTTTGCATCACACAAAGAAAATTGTTTGTTCCACCTCCCAACTCAGGTTGGGTATATCTACCCCCAGGGGGATTTGGCAGCTGTTATAGCAACTTTTAACTAAGTTTCATGATTTTCCACTGCCCTGTGGGTTGTCTCAAAACGTTGATTTGGACCCCATTCAACCCCTTGGCAGTTCGGGGCATCCCAGGCTGAAAAAACATGCGAGAAACATCATCTCACCTCTAAAGTTGAGGTGCTATGACTGTGTTGACAATGGGTCTGCCCAAAAAAGGGGTACCTACCCCACTACAATTGCACTTGAACACGCAGGGACCACAGGGACCCCAGGGCCCTGGCTCGGGTGAATCAAGGCCGTCTTTCAGAACCTGCGATACAAACAGCTGGCCATAAAAAATCAGTGATCACTCTTGATATCTCTTGATCAATTTCATGAGATTGAATTAGATGCGGGTGTTTAATGATGATTATCAATTTTTTGGGGTGAGATCCTTTTTTCTTTACTTGTTTTCTTGAATTGTGGGGATGGTTCAGCAACATCTGATGAATTGCCATGGTGGGGTCTTTCTTAGGTACGAGTAGCTGAGTAGCTATAATTTTCCGGATGGCTCTTGGAGTGTATGACACGACGTGTGTATCTTCTGCCCGCCAAAGGCTCAGGCTCCCCAGAATTTCTTGCGAATCTCTGGCCCAAGTGCCCCATTTGCCATTCATCTTTTTTCAGTCACCTTTCAAAAAATAATCTAACATGCCTAAAGCTCAGGTTAGACCCAACAGCAATTTCATGGCATAAATGATATCCACTAATGTCCAATAAGAACAGTGGGAATATCCCAGCCAGGATCACCCAGGATAGGGGGTGTCAGGAAGGACCTCATAGATCTTTGCTTGATCCTCAGCCATCTTTACTGCCACCTGCAGGCCGCATGCCAAACGCCGATGCAACCAGCAGCAAAGGTCAACTGAGTCAAATTTGGCACTGGATCAATACCCTCTGGTGAACTAACATAGCAATGGAAAATGGCTATTTATAGTGGATTTTCCCATTAAAAATGGTGATTTTCCATTGCTATGTTAGTTCACCAGAGGGTATTTCAATTTTTGAGCGACCTGCCACTGCTTTGAAAGTCCACATGAAAAGTCATGTGGCGAAATGGTCTAGTCGTGATCCAGCACTGTTCAGTAACTCTTGACGAACCCAACTCCACGAGCCCATCACATGTGCATCGCCTTCCAAAATTTTATGCCTTTGTTCATGGGAGTTGTATTCAAACTTCAAAACAAATGTACTGTTCATGCCTGAAACCTCCAGATGCTGATTGAATGGAACTTTGAGCTGCCTAATTGGTAGATCTAGATGAATATCAGCCCTCCCAGAACCAAAGGAGCAGCCCTTCCCCCAATCTCAATCCATTTACAGAAAGCTACTGGCGTCATTCACAGAAGGACACTCGGGAAGGAACAAAGAATCAAGAAAGAAGAGAGCTAGACTCGCTAGACCGCAAGTTGAAGTGAATCAAATAACAGCAGAACAATCACAACTACTTCTTTTCCGCCCGGGAGTCACCACTCAATGCCAGCTCGATATGGGCATGGCTCAAGACAAAGAGGATAAAGAGGATACCAAGTCTTCTGCAGCCACTTGGGGGCTTGCATTCCCATTTTGGCAAGTTCTATGCATCTCCATTTTTTGGCAGTTCAAACTTCAAACCATGATACTGTAGGTCAATATCACCCGCAATCATTTTATCTTACCAAATGTTTATCTATCCCGGATATCCCCCATCCTAATTTCAAACACACATTTTGGGATGTGTCTTAAACTTATCTCAAAATCAACCAATTTCATCATCATTCACCATATTATCCATATTTGATAGAACCATCATATCATGAACATTCATGAACCATTATAGAACCATTATAGAACCATCAGAACCATGGTCCGATTTTCCGGGCGGCCCATCTTTACGATCTGACCTCAACCTCCTCTTTGGCCACCAGCTGAATCGCCTCGCAACAGGGGAAAGACCTCCGGTTTTTCCACAAACCAAAACGTTTCCGTTACCAGTCCTATTCATCACTCATCACATCTCATCACTGTTCATCACCACATATCACCACCAAATCTGTACACATGTGGTGTTCCTGCAACGGTTTCATTTATTGAAGCAGGGAATACACAAGCTGTGAAAGGGAAGTCATCTAGCAACAGCAAGGTCATTGTCGTAAACACCAATTTTGATGATTGGTCCCCCACGGTCCGCATGGATCATTAATATAATAGATAGTGCTCCCAAAAAAACGAAAACACGTCATTTCCCACTATTTAGATCTATTTTGGCAGGATCTTATTCCATTCTATCTTTTCGGTGCCATAATCAGCAGCTCCCCACTCTGCATGTTGATTTAAGGCACCTCCCCGCTCTCGCGTCGCAGCATCAAAAACTGCAACCTGGTTGCTGTGCTGTGCTCATGGCGTTTCCATGCCAAGATTGGGGTTTGTACGACAATGTTGTACATCCCCTTCATGGCAATTCTATAAAAATATAGATATAATAATTATGTTCTAAACTCCCTGAGGTTGGGTTTCCCTCAAAAATTGTCAAACAAACCCATTTGACACACCCAGACAGAAACCAAACGGCATTTGGGGAAGCATACCTCCGATTATATATTTTGATTCAAATGACCAAATCTGGAACTTTGGGACTGATCATAAATTAACCCTAATTTACCACTGTTCCTTGTGATCCAGCGCTGAGCTAGGCTCCGAACAGCTTTTGCAAAGAGGAACGGCCTTAGAAGCTGCTGGGCGCCTTGAAACTTCACCGGCCGAAGTTTAACAACGCGACGCGCCTTCATCGTTTTGAGCAAATTTCTCTCGAAAGTCCTGACGCAACAAGGAGCGCTGAATACAGTCGGTTCAGTCGAGGCAACAGAAAAAGCCATGAATTCAAAGCGGAACATCCATGGTCAAACCAGTGACCTTGAACATGGAAGGCAAAGCCATAGTGGCAGTTTAAATACACTTAGATAATTATATGACAATAGTGACCAAAAAGTGATTAGCATACACTACACACACACACATATATATATATATGTATATACATATACACACATATAGTCTGTATATATATATATATATACATGTACATATACAAACACACACACACACATATATATATATACATAATTACACACACACATATATATATATATATACACATTACCATTACATCTAGTACCATTCCCCCAATTAACACCCTGCCAGCGCTTTAAAACAATCCCCGCCTGCAGAGTTCCCACACAGGAAGGTTCCACCTCAGCTCGCATGTAGGGCACCAGAAAAATCCCATGTTTATACCAGAAAAAACATGGCGGTAATTGGGGCAATAAAAACCCATTTTCAGACACACCACTATTAATCAACTTGTTTTAGTTGTAACCCCATTATATATTACCAGTATTATATTCCCAAGATACCCCTATGGAATTCTTCAGACCTCTTTCGGATACACCAACTCCGCGGTGCTGCACTTGGCAGGTGGCAAATTGGAGGATGGAGTGCATGTCATCCAAGGAATTCCTTGGCGGATGGGGGACTTGAATGGACTTGAACTCAAAGATCTTTCGAAATATGGCCATTATATGTTTATGGGAAAACTGATGACAAACAACGGCATGGAATGGGGATATTCATTTTCGAGCAAATTTTAAATCAAACGATGATCCTGCTGCTGATTTGAAACACATGAGCTGTTGAGTGCATTCTAACAGCACATAACCTAAGCGCACCACTTGCAACATGCTAAAGTTTAGAGACCTTTCCCGCAGTATGATCACTTCATATCACTTCCATCATATTAAGAAATCAACTAAACATGGGGATTGAACCAACCCCCTTTCGGTGACCCCCAACGATAGCGAACCACGAACCGCTAGCGAGCGGCTCAATGGGCGACCCGGTTAGGGCCAAACGATAAGGCACTTCGGATAGTCCTGGGCGCGATGGACCGTAGGATGTGCCGGGAGCCTGTGTGCCATTCACATATTAATATTGAATAATGGCCATATGGCCATATGTTCATATGATTTAGCTATTCGTTGAAGTGTTTCACTCTTATCCATATCTAAATTATTCTAAATTAACATATTCATTCATGTAGCATCATTTAGCTATTGGATGCTATTGGTTGTGAAAGGGGTTGCCCAAGAAATGGGATGCTGATCCAGGCAAAAACAATCACCCGCCCAGCAACCACCGACAGTGGGATGGGGCTCCCCACTCTTCACTGCATGGGAGGTTTGAGATGCGTGGTTCTTGATAGTCTGAGCCTGCCGAGTTCACATAGCGACGGTAGAAACCAACATGGCTCCAATCGTCCAACTGTCCAACATGAGGCCCACGGGATATGCAAGTAGCGGTGATAACAACTGGAAGGCCCAAAACCTCTGGAAATATTGGCCTATTCTACTAATTCTATTGTGAATTGACGTTTACCTTTCAAATTGGAGGCAAACAAGGCAGGCGCAATGCGCTTCCATGCCTCATCCAGCACCACACATGTCCAACCTGCCATAGGCTGTCAGGGTCGGACTCAAAATGTTCAGAGGTCTTGCAGGTCTCTCAGTTTCTTGGTTGGGAAGTGCATGTCATTGCTTTCAGATGCACCTGATCCTGGGAAAGTATATTTTGCATGGGATTTTGCATGGGAGGAGCTAAATCATTGTGCTGGATAGTCGTAAAGAGTTCATGCTAAGGTTTGGCACTGCAAATGCAAATATTGGGAAGCACAAGTTGAGGCCTAATAATATGTTGCCAAATGCAATGCTTTTTGACCACACTGGAAATGGTGCCAGGAAGGCTTTCTTGCAAAAATTTGTCCTGGTTTAGCAGGAAGCTCTCCTTGAAATCGCGGTGGCAATGCTGTGGATCGTTGCAGATGATGATAGCTCCAGCGAAGATTCACACAGAGGTTCCCACATAACTGGTCAAGACCACATCATAAAGCTCCACGATAGGACCTCACTGCATTGAGATCATTGAAGCTTCAAAGTTGCAAAAACTCACAAGCGGGGACATGTTTTGCCACCAAATAAGATTTTAATGGATCTTATTTATGAATTTTATGCATGATGATTCATGCATGACTCTGCACGATTGTAGTTTCTTCCAAGCAGGTGGTAGAGGACCTAAACTCAATTGGTCCAAACAAACCCCGCATCCAATTGGATCAGCCAATGTTCTGAGTGCTCTCGGCCCTTCCAATGTGCAGTGTTCACCTCGGATCGGGCAAATCAGCGCTGCCACAGTCGAAACTTTCGGCTTAGCAAAAGTCAGAGGCATCACAGATGGCAAGTGCTGTAAGGATATGATGCCAATTCTGCAGATCCATCACCCATATTTAAATCAATCATTATATACAGTATACATGTATATATATATATATATGTATATTTGTACTATATACATCTATATACCCTGTAACTCCATAGCCTGGAAAAAGTTGGGATGCGGGTCTACTCCAGGATGACTCACTCACTCTCTCTCTCTCTCTCTGTGTGCACATATACATGTATATAAATATATATATATATAATCACTACCCTTTTCAGGGGGGACGTGCCCAAAATGTAAGCTACATTGTTCAATTTGTTTTTGAGGGGGCCTTGAAAATGTAAGCTTACATTTTGAAGGTATTTTGACAACACTCCCCACAAAAACAACACCTGGGGGACGTTCGGCGACCAATTTTACATTTAAAGGGGGGTCCCAAAAAATGTACCTTACATTTTGGTATGGTGCCGCCTGAAAAGTGGCCTTATATATGGATTATATATACATATATATATAGAGTAAATGGACCACCAGCCAGCTCCAAACAGCTCCAAACAATCGTTTTTTGTGGCGCACCTCGTATCGCAAATCAATGGCACGCTCGCCATGCCAGGACCAGACCTCAACATCTGCATGGCCGAGTTCAGTGGTTGTCTCATAACACATGGGTGTGTCTGAAAATAGGGAAAACTCCTAAACCCAATGGTTTTGCTGATCATTATCCCTATTAAATGGCTATAATTGGGAATATACCCTATTTTCAGACAAACCCAAATGGTCCGGCAAAACCCACCAAATCTCTATCTCAGACACACCTGGTGCTAGATGATACGCACCTGTTGTTTTTGCACCAATTGTTTAGATCATGGTGGTGGATATGATACCGTTCTATGGCGTCGGTGGGTTGACCGTCTGGCAATTCAACAGTTTGCTATCGAAAATCACCATGTTTCTGGTAAGTTATCTATAAATGTGCTTATATTTTAGCATAATTTAGCGATATATATATATACACACATATATATATACATACACATAATTATATATATATAATCATATATATATATGTTAAAATACATTAAATTACCAGGATGGGTAACATTGGTTTTTCATAGTTTTTCCATGTTTTTCCTAGCAATTTTTGTTGGGTTTCGTTGGAAGCCTTGTCGATGATGCTCCGGCAGTCCCCACCTTGAGCTGTTCCTGCCACTGGGCAGAGGCCTTCAGTGAAAATATGCGAAAATGGCGTTGCGCCAGTGGTTCCCGCCAATTTTGATGGGTTTGTCTCGGGTACCCTCTGGTAAACTAACATAACTATGGAAAATCTCTATTTTAAATGGGAAAATCCACTATAAATGGTCATGTTCAATAGCTATGTTAGAAAATGATAAGCCATTGGAATGAGGGGCAGCCTATTTTCAGACAAATCCATGTGGCAATTTGATCAGGGAAAATATGGGAAAATGATGATCAACCCGATGTAGAGGTATAGGTACTCCATTTTTCAGCCAAGACCATTTACAAATGTCTCATGGTCAAGTTACAAGGCGCCTTGGGTTATGGTCAGTTATGGTCATTCACTATCATGAATGGGATTCCCCAATTCCTGGGGATGGCAAAACCCATATGAAAATGCTGGGATTATCATCCCCGAAGTTGTGGTCAAATAAACCATGTACTTGCCTCCCGCAACTCGCGTTGCCAAACGCTGTCTTCTCCTAGCGGATTTGGCTGCGAATCACACCACATGAGATTTTAAAGGCTGTTGATGGCGGCTGATGGCTACCCGGCTACCCATGCTACCCTGGCAACCAATCTCAAAGCAAGCTGTTGATGCACAAAAACATTCTCTGGTTTTCACTGTTCAGCTGGAAAATTTCGCTCAGACCAGACCATTTGCCAAATTTGCTCCAAGATCATGAACGAAAATCAAGCCAGTTCTGATGGTTTTTGAGTGGCTGGCAGTAGTATCTTCATCCCCCCATGCTGATGCTCCAGGGTGCAGGGCTGGCCTCTCACCAACATTGCAGGTGCCAAGACCTTGGAAGATGGTTGGTAAATGGTTGGCAAATCGGTTGGCACATCTTGCTAGAAAGCCCAGCTGGGCTTCCAAACCAAAGCCCTTCCCCAGCTTCCCTTCAGCTTTGGCGCCTTGGGCAGGAATATCTGGCAGTTTTGTGGGAGCTGCATTTGCGGAGGTGTGTGGTGAACACTCAAATTGTGGCTCAATCTAGTAATTTTTTTGGGGGGCTCCTGTATACCCCATGTCCTTACTACATCTTACTACCCTCCCAAAGATTAAACATTTGGTTGTAATATACTCATTCACTGGTGTCATACCTAAACCATAGCTGTTTTGAGTCGCCATAGACCGGTTGAGCCTGCATTCGCAGGAGTGCTGCTGCAAGCCAGCACAACGCAGGGTGGAAGTCTGAATGTCCAGCCATGTCAGGACTATCAACATATTCCAATGCAACTCCGACATTCATATGGAAAGTGTCGGGTCCTGTGTCTTTCATCGATACTGCCAAACCGAACCAAAATTGGTCAATTTGGATTGGTAAAGATGCGGATTTTGAGACTCCAAGGTTGCAAACCGCCTTGGTGTTCTGCACGTGGAGGGTCTGTGAATGGCTGGCCATCCCCATCCCAAATTGATGAATTTGCAGTAGACTTTTTGGGGATCTTCACGTACCACCCACTTTAAAGGGCTTTCGACATGTTTCGACCCATACCCGCCATACCTGTTGTCCGCTCCCCCCTTTTAATGGCATGGTCCCTTTGGGGCACGCGCTGGCACCAGATGGCAAACACCCTTGGGGGTGCCACGTCTACACATGGTATTGGCAGGGCAGTGAGCATTGTCCATCCTGGGTCTCCTCACCCAGGCCAGTCGGCCAAAGAGGTCAGTAGACTGTGATAGATAGATTCTGATTGCCATGATGATAGTTGTATTGGGGGTTGGCAAATGGCACTTTGATACATCACCCATAGGATCCATGTATGCTATATATGGTAACATTTACCATCAATATACCCCCAATGTTAGCATATATACCATACATGGATCCTATGGGTCATGATTCATTCATTTCTGCTGACAAATATCAATGATAAATCACAACCAATTCTGCTGACTGCTCTCAACCGTGCCAGCCAAGGGCGCCGGGTAGGTGGCGCTTTGCGCCGATGGCTATGGTCACTCCCGGGTGCATGATAGAAGCACCACCCAAAAAAAGAGTGAAAGCTCACCTAGCATCATCTGATTGTGCTTCACAAATGGGGAAGCCTTTCAATACTTTTAGCATGAAAACGTCCTTCCACATCTTTCCATATCTTTCCAACATCTATACGATACATTACGAGGTCAATCAGCATCAACCTGCATAGGCTAGGACGGTACTGTGAAGCTCTCCTACACAAAACGCTTCATCATTCCGACTCGATTTCGTCTTCATCCTCATCACCTTGGATGTGCGATTGCTGAAGGACTTCCCAATGGCATGAATGGATCCATCATTTCGGATGGATTCCCGATTCACCCATATAAAAAAAAACACTGTGATTAGAATCATATTTGAATATGTTTATATAAATATGATTAAATCATCTGTTGCAAATATAGCAAACCCAGGTCACTCTCATCACTTCCAACGTCATAGAGCACATGCTGTATCTCCCGGTGTTGCTCTCGGTTTCTCATCCTGGCAGGGCAGTTGCGCCTGCGACCCTCCAGTTGTCGCTTAAGTTTACTAGGAAAATGATCACCGATGGGGATTTTGATGATTTTGGATGTCCTCTTTCCAGACTAACCTATATAATGATCTTGAGGCACATTGTGATCTTTATGGCTGAAAAAGAAGTTGTTTATTTGCAAGCAGAAAATGCTCATCTTATAAACTCCTCTAGGCTCAAATACTTATTCGTACAAATCTCCAAACGTAGATTCTTTGCAAAATATCGAAGGTTTGCTGTCAACCTCCGCCGCCGTGGGGATTTGTGAATGGCCGGCAGTGAAATGGGCTTGCCGCGCACACCTCAGAGGTTCAAGAGAGAATGGAAACAAAACAAAGGTGTTCTTCGGGTTCTTCAGTTTGCCACTGAGGCTTTGGCACACACAGAAAAGACCAGCAACCAGTGAACCAGTCGAAGAAAGAAACCACCAACCGTCACCAATCCACTTTTCCCCTAACATTCCCTGACATCATTCAAGAGGTCGATGAAACCCACCAAACTCACCGAACATGTCCACAGGCTTGGGTTGAACACGTTTAAAAATCCCTGTCCTGCCTGTCCTCCCCGTCCTTCCCAGCATCCCCAGGACGTCTGAGGCACTATTCACCGCAAGAGTGCGCGGAGATGGAAGGTCATCTGTTGCAAGTGGCTCCATTCCAGTGTAATGCTTCAAGCCTAGGCACTGTGGCTACGGCTCGAGACATCTGAAAAAAGTTGCGCAGTTGATTGTTGCGGTTGAAGACATCTGCGGCCCCAACTCCGCAAAGTGTAGGCGATGGAAGGCTTATAAGGCTTAGCTGCTGTATAAAGGTTTGCGACAAACCTTTTCTGGCAGCTACGACTGAATTGTGAAGATCACCAATAGCTCTTGAAGACCCCCTGGGCCTAAGGGTATGTGGCAGAATACCCAGCAGTTTGGTTCTGCTTTGCATTGGCGTTTGCGGACCTTGTATGGGGTTGATTCAGACTTTGGAACCCCAGAGTCCCATGTTTTTTGCCTGAGGGTTCATCATCAACTTAGCCACAAGTTTCCAAGGGACATTCCTCCATTGCTGGTTTCTCCTCCAAAAAGGAAGTAAGCTTCTGTCCCGCCTCGGAAGTCACAGCTGATTTAGATCGGCAGGAGTGGTGCTAGAGTTCCTCTCCTGTAGCCAAGTTCTCTATCTTTCAAGCAAGAAGATCCGAAACTTGAGTCAAAAACGATGGCTACTCACCTAGCCACAAATAGGGCACAAAAAGGGGAATGTTTCGCTGGATCTCTACCACTTCGCCCGAGTCACATGGGGCCAATCGTACTTTGCGCACTCAGCCAGTCGTTCCTTTGTTGCGGGATCCTGAACATGCCAAGCCGACAAGTTGGCAAGTTGACATGTTGCGCTCCTCATGGACAATCCAACACATCACTGAACTGTCAACTATGTTTTAAGTTTAATATGTTTTTTATTCTTCAATTTAATATCGCTACCCAGCTGCCAACTACTGTCAATAATGTCTTCTCACCTTGGGAGTTCCCAATGGTTCCCGAAAGCCCCGAAAGCCCAATGGCTCCTCGGGGAAGTACGCCATCAGCAGCTTGGCTCCGATGGACCTGGGCTCTTCGCCTCGATCTCCAAATGGGCATAGCACACACAGATATGTATAAATAAACATATATACATGGGTGGGTATATATATGTACATATGTGAAAGTATACAGTAACTCAGTAGACACTCACACACATACGCATATATATATACACATATGAATGTCTGAAATGCAATTTAATGCGATGCAATGCGATGTATGTATACAGTACAGCATCTCTCCATCGCCATCCCGAAGGTTCAGCTAAGGCTGAGGGCAAGTTGTTGGCCCAAACAAAAGGAGCTGTACTTTATATCCATGGCAATTTTGTATCATTTATATATTGTACTTAGGGATTTTCTATTGCCAATTGCCAAGTCCGGATGCCGAAAAAACAGACTTGGCAGACAGCCTGACCAGCCTGACTGCCAAGTCGCGTCGCTCATCCGCGAGCTCAATCATGGCATTTAGCAGGCCATTCTGCAACACTGCTGTCGGACACCCGAAAATCCGTGGTTCACATAGTGGTGGCATCATGAAACCAACGAAGTTGTTATTTTATTTATTTTTGGTTTACCTATATCATGACATAGCATGATGACACACACACACACATATATATATATATACCTTTCATGATAACCTCAACAAGCAAGCCATGATAATCATGACATGGCAGTTACATCTGTAATTTTGTTCGTACATATGGGTGACATTATTTTAAAACACACCGAAAACCAAGTTTTGTTTGACGGACACTCGCAACATACCAAGACACTCGC
The DNA here is from genome assembly GCA_947184155.2 of Cladocopium goreaui. Taxonomy (NCBI): domain Eukaryota; class Dinophyceae; order Suessiales; family Symbiodiniaceae; genus Cladocopium; species Cladocopium goreaui. Next base: position 305,027 of record CAMXCT020001602.1, on the reverse strand, counting down.
AAGGTGTCAGAAGCTTTGGCCGTCATCATCCAGGCAGCAGCTACACCTTCCAGGGCCTGGCAGTTGGGGAACTCAGCACTCGAAGCACTCCTAGTTGATGTATCGTGATCTATGCTGGTGATTAAGGTTTCTGAATAATATGCTATAGTCATGTTTATGGGTGAAAACATGTTGACCGTAACACATATTTGAGACCACCGGCTGGATCAAGTATTATATATATATATCCCGGCCCCAGTACATGACAGGCCCATGATATCCCCGTTGTGTACCCCAAGAAGCACCTCGACACATCCAAAGTTCTACTCGGAGGAGTGATCCGGTTGGTTATTTTGTGGCCGGTATTTCACAAAGCTCAAACAGAATATCCCGGTTCCCACACGGCCACAGTACATCACAGTACGAGTATATCCCACAAAGTTTATCCTAATCGCATACCCTCCGGCAATTGAAGACAGCTATGGAACATGGCCCATTTATACAAAACAAAAACATTTCCCCGTTCAACATGGTGATTTTCCATAGCTTCATGAAATCGCCAGAGCGTATTCCCAAATTTGTTGGTAATTATAGCCCATATTAGAGTTGTCTCCGGATGACCCCCCAGTCCCGGCATAGCGCCCCCATCAAGGCGTCCTTCTCTGCGTCCTTAAACTCCTCAACAGCATGTCGCCAGCCCGATGCCTCTCCTGAGCTGTGCGGGATGTCTGCAAGTGGTGCACCCCCAGTTGTGGTCATCTTCAACTAGGAAAATGATGCCTATTTGATCCTATTTGATCCTATTTGCATGCAAACCCATCTCATTCCAACTTGAGAACAGGTGCCATGCTTACTCATGCCCACCCCCCAAATTCAGTGGTTGGATCATGTGATGTAGCCCTTGTTCGCCTGTATACCCCGTCAAAGTCACAGTGCCAAGGATCTCAGGATAAAGGTTGTCTTGCTGAAAGCCTCCTTCAATGAGTTTTTCGCCGTCTCCACCTTTGTGAAGAAACTACGGAACTAGATTGGTGTATGGTGGTATATGCAAATCCCAGCACACACGCAAACGCGCGCAAACGCAAACGTACACACCGGCATCAAAATACGTGCATGTGTTTGCATACATTGTTCTATCAGTTATATCATACAATTATATCTATTTTGGGGAGTGCCTTGGCCTCTTTTTCTGTGGAGGCCAAAGGCTATGTCTTAAATAAACCCAATTTACATAAATTATTTCCTAAACCAACCCTAAGCTGGAAAATATTTGAAACTATTTCTTAAATAAACCCAATTTACAGAAACTATTTCTTGAATCAACCAAATTTGCAGAAACTATTTCTCAAATAAACCCAATTTACAGAAACTATTTCCGAAATAAATTCAAATTTAGGAAACTTTTGAAAAATAACCAATAAATTATACATCTATAAAAATTAAAGAAGTAATGCAAGCTAGGTTTTTCTAGGGATTGGTTTGCAACGGTTTGAAACGGTTTCGGACTATTACCTAGCAAGTAGATGCAAGTAGCGGGAAACGGTTTGAAACGGTTTCGGACTATTTGCTACTTAGCCATTCTCAAAAACTATTTGAAACTGTTTGAACCTTTTTGCAATTTTTGCCAGGGTGAATTAGCAAATAGTAGGAAACGGTTTCGGACGTTTTCGGACTATTACCTAGCAAGTAGGGGAAAACAGTTTGAAACGGTTTCTGTGATACCCTTACTCTGCCTTAAATCATCAAGCAAGACAATTTACCAATAAAGATAAATAAAAACCTAAGTTGACAAATTTGGACACATTATGATATATTGATCCTCCGTGAATGTGCCCTAGACTGTGGCTGACTGCATTCTATAAACATTTTGGTTTATAAAATGATTCTGAGGGTGCTTTTTTTTATAGAATGAATCTGAGGCATATTTATGGAATGGTCCGGCAAGTTTAAGGATCTGAGATTTCGATGGTTAAAAACGCCAAAAATTAACTTTATAGAATGAATTGGCTAGTCACAAGTAAAAAAAACAGGAGGAAAGCCAGCAGGACATGTCGGTTTATAGAATGCTATTTCAAGTGCATGTTTGGTCCAAACATTTCGAAACAAGTCTGTTACTCGAATCGAACATGACACTCCATGGGATTTATGGAATGCATCTACCAGGATGGTTAACTTCGATTTAACATCCATTTTTTGGAGCATTTTGGCTTTTATGGAATGAGTTAAAGGGTTGCAAAACCTTGGTTTTATAGAATGAGTAGGGAGGGTTCATGTACTTGCTTGTTCCAGCCGGTCCGATCGATTCCCCCCAAGTCTGGGTTTATAGAATGATACCCAAAACTGCATTCCATAAACGACCACAAACTCATTCTATAAAGGTACATTAGCAGGGGATATATATTGAAATTCTTTACAGATTGAAAAGTAAGAAAGAAACAGTGACTGATCCTGAGATGAGGAGTCAAAGAACATAGAACGAAACAGAATGAAGAATGCCTGCGCCAACGGCCTGGCAGCCTCTCTCTCTCTTGGTGAGAACATGGCTCACTTTTCTGGGGCAATCTCTGGACTTCCAAGTGATTGACTGCTATCCTTGTCCAACGATTGAGATTGGTAAAAGCAATCCTGGTTTTGTCAATGGTTTTTGGGTTTGGGGCCTAGGTTAAGCAATAGTTTCCAGGATTAAAGAAATAGTTTCCAGGATTGAAGAAATAGTTTCTAGGATTTAAGAAATAGTTTCCAGGATTTAAGAAATTTCCAGGATTAAAGAAATAGTTTCCAGGATTTAAGACATAGTTTTTGGGATTTAAGAAATAGTTTCCTTTCATATTTGCATCTTAGGAGGGTTAAGCTGGTAGGCTCCCGCCGAAACCGGACTCCCCAGGCTCCCCCGACAGACCGTGACAAATAGAGAAAAGTTCAGGCACACACCAGTCCGTACTTTTGGGGGAAATCCCCGACTTGGGTATCCTCGGAGGTGCCTAAAATGCGATGTGGCAAACGCCTGCTAACAACATCCCCCAACTCACCCGCAAAGGCTATCAGCCACATGGTTTTGTTTTGGGAACAATTTTCTTGGATCCCACTTGTGGGTATCGCGTGTGGAAGTATTCGCGGCGTTGTATGGTGCATTTGGCAAAAACTGCATTGGGACAGGGTATGTGTTTATGCTGCTGTTTGATACACCCTTTCCTGGATTGAAACAACATTACAACTCAGTATGGCGCGATACTACTCCCAATTGGATTCAAGGTTTCAAGCGTCAACAGTTTCAGTGTGGTGAGCCATGGGTGAAGGAGGCTCGTACCATTAAACTGGCATGTGGGGTAAAGACATGAGTTCTTTCTCACCACAAACTACCATTGGCAAATGCGTGTTCCAAGATTGACCAGGTTTGCCCTGACAACATGGTCAATAACAACTTTTACTTGCAAATATTACCCCTTTGATTCAAGTAATGGTTTCTGGAAAATCAAAATGATTTAGCAAATGGTTTCTACTTTACTTGAAAAAATGTTTCTACATATCCTACTTCTTTAGCAAATGGTTTCTAGTATTTAGCAAATTGTTTCTAGTATTTAGCACATGGTTTCCAGAATTTGGCAAATAGTTTCTCGTATTTAGCAAATGGTTTCTAGTATTTAGCAAATGGTTTCTAGTATTTAGCAAATGGTTTCTAGTATTTAGCAAATGGTTTCTACCTGTGCGAGAAATAGTTTCTGGATTTTACAGAAATGGCAAATAAAGAAGCCAACACACTCCACAATATCATACTGTATCTATCAATCAATCTATCTATATAATCTGATCTGATCTCATCGAATCTAACCCTGCCAAATCCTAATCTAATCTAATAATCTCATCTCATCTAATCTATCTATATATTAATATATATCTATCGGTGTGTGGGTGTGCATAATTTATAGCAAGGCTTTCAGTTGGTTCCTTCGATTCTGTTCTTGGAGATCTACCATGGTCAATAAGGATCAATAGCAACCTGGACCAATAGCAATAGGAAGATGGAGATTGCAACAAAACATGTACCATGTGCCATATGTGCCATATGTGCCATATGTGCCATATGGGCCATATGGGCCATATGGGCCATGAAGGCCATACATGTTTATGGCACATTTATGTGCCTGTAAATTCTCGAAACCTGCAACCGCGATACGTGTTTCTTCAGCCATGCGGTGCGGGCATTCTCTGGATCTTCAAGCCTGTTGCTGTGCGGCAGGCACGGCGTGGCTTCACCATCTTAGACTGGGTGGAACTATACTAACGTAGCTTGAATCGAAACACCTCATCCGATAATAGATACCTCCTAATCATGTTGGATCTTGTTATATCAAATTGGATCATATTGATCATATCAATTGTATCATATCAGATTATCTCATACTATATCATATCATATCATATTGATTCATATCATATCATATCATATCATATCATATTGATTCATGGCGTGCATCCACCAAAACTATCATTGCAGACTATAATAGATATAATATAATAATAATATGATATAATATGATATAATAACAACACATTCGAATAACAATAAAAACAACATCATCACAATGGAGGTAGCCGCGTAGCCAGGTTCTTGCCATGCCAAGCAACGCCAAGTGAAGGATGCTGCAGAAACTCCTGACCTTGTCCACCGTTGAGTCCACGCTGAAGAGTTGCCGCACCGAGATCAGTGTGGTGATGCCTCGCATCTGGGACTTCACATAATTTCAACTATAGGTCTCCCCCAAACAAAAGGGCCATAAAGGGCCTAAGAATAACTTTAGATGCAAGAGAAAAAGCTTGTAGCCCTTAAGAATTTCAACATCTTTTCAAATGCCGTAAAATTTGGATTATCCATATATCACCAACCAAAGAACCCCAATTTGGGTCTGGTCATCTAACCAGCTGGATTCTGGCTTCCCAGGCACGCGTCTCCCACAAGGAGGTCAAACTCTTGGCAGCCAACTGTGCCGGTTTTGCGGGTCATCTTTCGATGTTTAAAATGTGGTAATTTGTGATAAATATAATGGGATTGTCCAAAATTAACTGTTGGGATTATGTTAAACATATTTTAAGATTCTCAGATTTGTGTTCACATGTTGAGATTATCTAATGGTCGCATATGGTCACGATTGGGAGTATCTAATATCATGATTAGAAACAGTTTTGCGCTTTCTTTTTATGATGATTAACATTTAAATCATACCCACACCGTGTGAATATATATTATTGAGTGGCCCTGTCCTATGTTACGCAAGAGCCCAACTGTTGCCAACCAGTTCAATGTTGTTCACTTTGGGGATCCCTTGCTGGTGTTGGATGTGTCATGATAGGAGAAGGGATTGCACAAAAAAACATTTAACACTTCAACGCTGCACCTTCGAAAAAAATGCTTAGCACATCTCAGCACGTGAATTTTGATTCCTGTGCCATCTTAGAAAACTTTTGCCACACTTTTTCTGGTTCTGTGCTGAATCTCTGTCGTGCCCCGTGGCCATGGCGCCTTATCAAAACGACCTTCCACTTCCAGCCATCGACCCATGACCTTCTCAAACTCCACTGCCGCGTATTCCTGACGAATGCCATAAACCTGACAAAGGGCCGATTGGATGCGGGTGACTGTCCGAAAATGGGCGGGATATTCCAAAAAATAACGATTTTGATCAACTTGATACTTAAACACACGATGGTCAACCATGAAGTTTGGCTATATTCTGGTGCACCCTATCAAGAAACAACCCATTGTGGCACAACATATCACAACATACGTAGCAAAGCCCCTTTTGGATCCCTCGGGACATCCCACGGCGACGGCCGAGATGCACGATGTCGCTTCTTTTGGCCATTCTCCTCATGCTCCTGGCTGATGGGATTCGAGTGTTCGGGTGACCATGGTGAACTGTCCTGTGAGCTCACACTTTTCCCCAAAAATTGGGGCGAATCCAGGGTTTTTCAGCTCTGGCCAGTAAAGAGTTAGTAAAACGCTGATTTTCGCGGTGCTGATTTTCTGGGTCCGGTTCTGCATTTTTCTCATAATTTGAAGACACAGGTGCAGGTGTCGAGCTTGGGGAAGCACGTCCAAACAGGATCCAGTTCCATCCAGTTCCATCCAGTTCCATCGTGCCGCTGTCCTGCCAGCGACAGTAGAAGTAGTTGTTCTTGGACTTCCTTAAGCGATCGTCCAAATATGCGAAGGCATAAGCCTGGGGCCGTGGAACATCGTGGAACTGGGTACGATGGAGCCACAACCGGGTCGTGGCTAATGTGGCATCCAATGACTGGCAAAGTGCCATAGATGGGTTCATCATTGGGCTCTTTGATCAAGGTGATTTCACGGTAATTTAAAATTATGTAAAGAAATTGTAAATATAGAAAAGGCATGAAAAGGCTCAACAAGTGGGGTCTCTGCTGTTTATCAACCAAGTATAACCTTAAGTGATATAAACAATGTACAATTGTACAATGCTACCAGACACGGGCGGTAACAACATGTATATAATAGTAATAACATGTAATAACCATCCCCAGATCCAAAAGTCCTATTTGAATCAGATGTGGATCACCTCAGGGCATCAAAGTATCTCAAAGCGAGCTGCCGCTTCCTCGCTGGTCTTCAACTTCGCTTTGGCTGCAGTCCTTTGTTTAGGTACCACATGGTACCACATGGTACCACATCCTGCTGAGGCATACCCTCCAGTAACGGAACATAGCTATGGAAAATCACAATTTTAGAAAGGTTATAGTTATCGTCTATAATTAATTAAATAGCTTTGTTAGTTTACTGGAGGGTGCCAATCACCAAGAAGATAGACATGCAAAAACATCCTTCGAAATAATGCTGATGATAAATTGAACATAATTGAACCAGTTCTATCTTCTTGGGGGTTAATCTAGATAGTGACTGATGGTGATATTGTGGACCATCATCTCATTCCCATTAAAATCATTATCATGTGTCAGGATGGACCGTTTGAAGAATATGTACGACTGTATGACTTAGAATGAAACAACTAACCAAATGAATTGTAGAATAATGTCAACCCCGGATTAATAAACCATGGTTTATTAATTAGGGGGGTACTCCTCCCAATTAAACAGCCTAGGGGTTTATTAATCCAGGGTTGACATTACAGAATGCATCAACACTCTTGGTACACAAAACACAAAGGAAAATCCCGTAGTTCACAGTCGGCTGCCACCAGCTGAGACTCCATTCTGGCTTCACCAAGCCCAGAGCGTCCTGGCGTCCCGGCCCCCGAAAACATTGATGGTTTAATAAGTTTAATATTGTCACAATGGAATAAGCAAACACATATTGTAACAAGAGGATGTGTGTATCTCCTATAGCTTATTCCATACAAAAATCCTGGCAGGATGATACATAAATAATATTATCATACAAGAGGATGTGTATATCTCCTATAGTCCCAAAAGCTTGCGAGACACTTGGATTGATCTTGACAAAGGATGTGGAATAGATTGGACACAAAATGGCAAGGTCGTACGAAAAGCTGCTGCGTGGGAGCTGCTAGGAGCATCCGCAACAGTGCAACCCAAGAAGATTGCTGAAGATTGCGGAACCATTGACTACAGCCATGATCGAATCTGTGCAAAAGTGGCTGGAACATATTGTTTCTCCATATTTCTCCATTAGACTGGCACCAACAGGATTCCAGAGCCCAAAGTTCCCGCACTTTAAAGCTTGAAATTTCAAAATAATCATCCCGTAGTTTTAAGCTCCCATTTCAAGCATCCATGGCTTCTTGGCAAATTATGGTAACCATGGAAACATCAGTTCGCCATGTTCACCTTCCAGCCAAACCAAGCGCAGCCAAGCGTCAGTGCCCGGGGCCAAACGGCCGCGGTTGTAACGGAACTGCATTTCCTCCTCTTCCAACTCGTCTTGATCTAAGTCCCAGTCCCAGTAGGTACACGCATTCAGGATCTTTTTGTGCTCCTGGCAGGAACTGCCCCCAACTGCCATGCAACCAGGGCTGGACACAGACATAGGCCCTATAGGCCCACCATGGGCTTCCCGCATCTGGGAGGTGTCCAAACCATACACGACAAAATGTCTGACAAAAAACAACCTCGGAACACCATCCACCAGGGATTTTGGTCATGGCCCACGGCCCTCTCAGCATTGAACACTCTCAGGAAAATGAACTGATGCTATCACTGTTTCGAGGCCCTCGGCGCCCAGCTGCGGAGCCTTGAGAAAGTTGTTATACTCTTTCCGCACCTCGCAGTTGACCTGGCCACGGCTGGAAGAAAAACAACACCTGGACCTGCACTTTTGGCATCCATGATGCTAGAATATGCAGGTGCACAAGTATAAATGTGTTATCATTATCATCCATTTCTCCATGTTTTACTTATTTTTTGATATATATATATATATTATGTGTCTGTGTGTGTTGTTTGTCCGTATGCATGCATACATACCATTATATATTATATACCATTATACCATACCATGCCACACCACCCCGTGTACCATCCGCTACGTACGATAACGTATCGTTCTGTTCTGTGACGACGTGTTTTGTTACATTACTACATTACACTACCGTATCTGCCTACATATATGTCAGAGTGCATTACGTGGCATTGGTATCATTGGTGTTCCCTTATGAATCGCCACAACGACAAAGCATGTGGCTCTTGAGGGATTCGGAAAGGATTCACATGAAGTCAGACTAGGCTGGTAAAGTAGGTGACTAGTAACTAGTAACTACTGTATCGGTAAAGCCAATCATGACGATTCATAAACCATATCCCATTATCCCATCTACATTTGTTGAACCATTCAGTGGGTATTGAACACCATACCCCCAAAAAATTGATCATTTGAACCACTGGGTTCACGGCTCCTTACTCCAATCCCTGTTGATTGCCAGGGCAATCAACAACTCCAATCGCCCATGGCCTTCGCGATGCCCAGCATCATGACTTTCCCAATGATCTTGGGACTGGTTTCAATCGCATCAGCTGGAAGATTGAGGCCGTCTTCAAGCTCTTGGAAGGAGTAATGCACCATTTCGTCACGACCTCGGCCGTAAACCCAAGTTCGTGGCATGCAGTGCTTATGAAGCCGTCCAGGGAGGTTGAAGCAAAGCAAAAACCGTAGCAAATTGAGCCAATTCGGATGTGGCCCTGGGGTTCATCTTTCTCAACTGTCATGTCTTGGAAGCATTCAAAACCCATCTACTCCCACCTGTTCCAACCAACATGGGCTTGGTACCTGAAAATTGGCCCCAGTCTGCATCATTATCATCATTCCATGGTTTAGAACCTCATTCTGCCATTTCATGTCCCCAACACATGGGGAGGATGATTCTGGCGGATTTGTTTTTTGCCAATCCCATCCCTCCCATCCCCATCAAAATCCATCAACTTGGCACCGATGAGTTCTTGCGAGGGACACCAATCGGTGATCTCTTTGCCTTCGCCCACCATGGCGGTGAGGCTCGTCAGTTCCTCCGAGATCCTGGCCGTCTCGGCTGGGAAGTGACCCACTGACCTGGAGCTCAATTAATGTGTGCGTGTCCATATTATAATATACAGATATTTATATAACATATATATATATATATTATATTATGTTATATATATATATATATTATATAAAAATATAATATATGGTCGAAAAAATGGAAATCTATAGAGACACATGATAAATTATACGTTTATTCGAAGGTATGGTGGAATAATGTTAAATGGATGGTCACACAGTATCTTGACATACGCATAGATATTTACATGCTCCTATCTAACTGTTACTAGTTATTATGGTTATTATGGTTAGTTCATGTTAGTTCTGGTTTTGGCCAAATCATCAACAGGACCGATAAGTTCAAACCCCGGAGGGTCGATATTTTTTGACGAAGCTTCGCCAAGTCACGTCGCTTCGTCTTCAATCTCCGTGTTCTCTGGGGTCACTAGCCTGGCGCTTCGAAGTTCGGAAAGGGCACCTTCGATTTCGAGGGCTTGAGATTTGGAAATGTTGGGAAAACCTGCAGGAAACCTTGGTTTCTACAGCTTCTACCCCCAAGGGTGTGAATCTTCACTTCAAGAGTTCCTATTCATTCCAGACTGCAATGGCCAAAAACTGGCTGAAGCACCACGCATTCAATTCTTAGGGGCTTTGTACTTCCCAATATAGAAGGCTAGTGGGGTTATCATCCCTCATCAACACCTTCCCATGTTCAGTCGGTTACAGTAATAAATCTCGCCGTTTTTGGCCAATGATTGGAGTGGGATTGAACAGGCCCCCTCAATGCTTGATCATTTCCCTGCTCCAAATGGCCATCTTCGGGATATATGGACGGACTTAGCCAAGTATTAAGATATATCAGAACATAATTATTATTATTATATATATAATATATCATTATATATATATATCATTATGATACTTAGCCAGAATATTGATCAAATTATTCTGATCATGATTATATCCCAAAATTAGTATCCCCATGATATCACCCACCAATACCCAGCTTTTTCCCACGTCAGCTCCGGCCTCAAGCGCTGCGGTGTGAGTCGCAGCTCGCGGCCCACTTTCTCCCGGAGCTCCGCACCGTTGCCCTCGAAGTGCTGCAGATCCAGCACCGACTGCGGGCTTTTTGGAGAAATGGCTGGGATTTTTGGATGGGACATGTCCATAAATCTGGGTAAATTATAATATTTCACTAACCTGAATTGTTGGGCCATTTTGGGATGATTCCCCTTACTAACTATGATTTCCAGTGAGGTCGTTATAATTTACCCAGATGAATAAATGTCCCATCTCAAAAAACTTAGCACAAAATGAATCAAAATGACAATTAAGATGAGTTCTGATCAAAACACTGCAGGAAAATAAGCACAAGTTCATACTTTATGGATCCTTCTGGTGTGATTTCCCTTTGGAGGGGACCAAATAACTTGATAATTTGATAGATAGCCGCGCCCAGCCCAAAAGAGCCACAACACAACTGTAGTAGTAAATCAGCATGGAATTACTTTTCCCCTTTCTTGTAAAGCACATCAAATCATCCTAAGATATCCTGAGTCCCCAATATTTGGATGCCCAAATTGCCATGGCTGGCCCACGAATGTCCAACAAATATCACTCGATCCCGCCTTCCCGCTGATCAGACTGACAGTGAGTGGCATGACTGGGCGGATGTGATGTCGGGCATGTTTTCAAAAGGAGAGAGGGCCAAATCCAATTCAAATATGTAGAACTGCACAATAAATAACATTGCATAACTGCATGAAATGTAATGTAACGCAAATGTTATAATGTGATTGCTAATGTTAATGTTCATGTATAGTATCATGTTGTACAATGTTACTCATAGACAAAATTATGCATCAACATGCTTTCGGATACCGTGCACAAGGATGCACAAGGCGTCTCACATGCAAGGGGAGAGAAACAGCTCCAAGACAGAGTTACTCTCAGTGGTAGCGCATTCCCTTGGAACAAAACCGCCCAAACACCTGCCGCGAAGCCAATGGCTGCCCCCCACCCAGCCCGCAAATCAAGGGCCAAAATGCTTCTGCAGACCAGTGCAGACTGGTGGACCGGCATATTTTTGCGAGAACGATTTCGGATACATTTGGGACCTTCGAGGGACAATGAATTCCATCATCATCATCATCATCATCGTCGTCATCATCATCATCATCATCATCGTCGTCGTCATCGTCATCGTCATCGTCATGGTTGTGAATGCCCCCCTCTTTTGACATCATTCGTATCATTCCATCCAAACGACCATGGTGTCTGGGGAGGTAAGACTGATCCCGCAATAAATAATAAGCATTAATAAGCTTTAATAGGCCTTGTTCCTTGACGAGTACACCTTTGTCACAGGACCCAGCCCCACAGAAATATAAACCCGTTTGTGGCCAGGGAGGTTCCAAAAAAGGCACTGAGGTTTTGGCACTTGAGTCTTCACCTTCCGTTGAAGTTACCATGCTGGATCACGACAGGTGCTGAGATCATCCATAGATCTTTTTACTGTGTATATATATATATATATATCTATATCCACTGACATATGTTTGAAATTTTCAGAGGTAAACTCAGTAAACTCCAGAAAAAAAAGGAATTCCCTGGGGTCAACTGTTTATGAATGATGGACATCATCGCAGTGGCGCCTTTCTCAGAGGCTTGCCTTGGTTCAACAGAGGCGGGCTCGGAACTCAGCCTGACGTGGGTCTAAATCATAGGAACTCATCATTGACCACCCAAAAAATGAATGGTTCAAGGTTCAATATGGTTTAATACCACAGTCCATAGAAGCAACCAGCCATGTGTGGGCCTAATCGCACAAAAACCTGGGGTCATCCAAGACTCGGCACCCAAACAATCCTGCCCGAATGCCCAAAATGTACGCGATGGCTTGACCTCACCAATGCACAAAAAGAAGAGAAAGGCTGGAAAATCTGGAAACAAAAGTCAAAAAACATCTGTCTTAGGCATCCTGGAACAGAATTGGTGTGGATTCATCATGATTCATCCCCCTAAATAGCACCCATAGAAAGAAGTCGAAACCCTTGAGAGAATATTTTCATGCACAGGGCCCGTCAAGGTTCCACAACAAGCAGATTTTTTTCTCCACTAAGCTGTGCATCTGAAAAGCTCTGATCCACAGTCACAGTGAGGTCTGTGACAATGAGAGCAAAATAGTGTATATACAACTACTGGAAGATCCACTTCACAATAGTGTATACACATATATTATAATTATATATATATAATAGTCACATGATATCATGTAGTCACCAGTGTCCCGATCGAGCCCAGATGCGTGTCTTACCCAGGCCCATGGAATCCGCCAACAATGCACCTGGGAGCCGGTAATGGCCCAAATGCACTTGGGAAAATTTTGGTGGTCAAAAATCCAAATGTTGCCGCACAAAAGGAACCACGCATAGATTAAAAAAAGATTGAAGATCTTCAGTTACAATCTATTCATCTTAAATGAACTATTCATTTGTACAGCTAGACCTCTCTCTTCTTGCATCCCCGCAACTGCCTGTCTATAGCATATGTAGCATTACATTTTCAACCACATGGATGTATTTAACCCCTGTCAGCTATTGCATCGAACAACTGCATGAGCCAATTGGAATGTCAAAAAAATGAGTTCGACGGCAAACTCCCGAATCAGAAGCGAACACAAATAAACATCATTCATATGCGAAACAAAAAGCGACCCGACTGATGCCACTGATGACATCTGAGAAGCCTGTAAGTTTGGGTCCTACAGCCTTGACTTTGCCATTTCCCCATCCTTGTATGCTGATGATGCACTCTTATCACTCTTAGCAGCCTGTAGGTTGGCAACCAACAGACTTTGCCAACTACATTCATTTGGCCATTGCCCCACCCGTGTATGCCGATGATGCACCGTGAGCAGCCTGCATATAGATTCGCAACCTGCAACCTTGATTTGGCCACCGCCCTGCCTTTGCATGCACATTTGTATGCGCATGATGCACTCTTAGCAGTCTGTAGGTTGGCAACCTACAGCCTTGACTTGGCCCCTTCCCCACCCTTGTATGCAAATGATGCACTCTCAGCAGCCTGTAGGTTGGCAACCTACAGCCTTGACTTGGCCATTGCCCCCGTGTATGCCCCTGAGCAGCCTGTAGGTTGGCAACCTACAGCCTTGATTTGGCACCTGGCCCCACCCTTGTATCCAGATGATGCACTCTTAGCAGCCTTTAGGTTGGCAACCTACAGCCTTGGCCCCCGTGTATGCCCCTGAGCAGCCTGTAGGTTGGCAACCTACAGCCTTGACTTGGCCATTGCCCCCGTGTTTGCCTGAGCAGCCTGTAGGTTGGCAACCTACAGCCTTGATTTGGCACCTGGCCCCACCCTTGTATCCAGATGATGCACTCTTAGCAGCCTTTAGGTTGGCAACCTACAGCCTTGACTTGGCCATTGCCCCCGTGTATGCCCCTGAGCAGCCTGTAGGTTGGCAACCTACAGCCTTGATTTGGCCCCTGGCCCCACCCTTGTATCCAGATGATGCACTCTTAGCAGCCTTTAGGCAACCTACAGCCTTGACTTGGCCATTGCCCCCGTGTGTGCCTGAGCAGCCTGTAGTTTGGCAACCTACAGCCTTGATTTGGCACCTGGCCCCACCCTTGTATCCAAATGATGCACTCTTAGCAGCCTTTAGGTTGGCAACCTACAGCCTTGACTTGGCCATTGCCCCCGTGTATGCCCCTGAGCAGCCTGTAGGTTGGCAACCTACAGCCTTGACTTGGCCATTTCCCCATCCTTGCATGCCGATGATGCACTCTTAGCAGCCTGTAGGTTGGCAACCCGCAGCCTTGACTTGGCACCTGGCCCCGCACTGGCCCCACCCTTGTATGCTGATGATGCACTCTTAGCCGCCTGTAGGTTGGCAACCTACAGCCTTAATTTGGCACCTGGCCACACCCTTGTATCCAGATGATGCACTCTTAGCAGCCTCTAGGTTGGCAACCTACAGCCTTGACTTGGCCATTTCCCCATCCTTGCATGCCGATGATGCACTCTTAGCAGCCAGTAGGTTGGCAACCTACAGCCTTGATTTGGCCATTGCCCCGCACTGGCCCCACCCTTGTATGCTGGTGACAGGTGATGCACTCTTAGCCGCCTGTAGGTTGGCAACCTACAGCCTTGACTCGGCCGTTGCCCTACCCGTGTATGCCGATGATGCACCCGAGCAACCCGCGGGCGCTCTCAACCACACAAGGGAGAGAGGGGGCTGGGATTTGAGTTTCGGAAGTTTTAACCTTGGTTGGGAGACCCATGAGACCCTCTTAAAACTGCAGTTTTCTTGTAATCTTTTGATGTTTTCCTCTGGGATCCTCTGGGGGTCCAGACCCATTTGTCCGGCCGCCCGCGACATGAGCCAGTTGTAGCCAGCCTTTTGGTGCCCGCGCAGTTCCTCAGTGGATGGGCTAGGATACCATGAGCCCGCAAGTGGCTGGTCGTTTGAATATGAAGAAAAATATTCGTGGGGCATGAATCTACCATAAACATCCACAGGCTGCATTTCTTTAGCTGGGTCCAAAACATTACCCATACATGTCAATAGCCATATCAACTCCAGGCGGTCGTAGATGGGATAAGGACTGAGTTTTGCTGTGACAGGTTGCCAGTTCTCAGCTCCTGAAAAAACGAGCAGCAACACGCACTGAGTCATGAACCCAGCTTGGCTTTACCTCCAATTGCAGCCTTGGCAATCGGACAAATCTACTCCAAAACTCAAATCTAAATCTGTCGCTTTCATGTTGCTATAGTGGGAAAATGCATGGGAAATACCTGGGCATCACATTAGATTTCCCGGGCCATCCGCACGGGCGCAGGACATCCTTCACCACTGCAAGGGCGCCAGCGGTCAGCGTCCACCTGTGCACCATCACCATGACTGATATGGATATCAGGATTTCATATAGAATGATATGGAATCATTGACCACAAAATGAGATAAACAATGACATATATAATATATGCATGTATATGTATACTATATACAAACTGGTATGCACAGAGAGAGAGAGAGAGATGCAGAACGATGAGAAGGGGATATGAGAAGGGGATAGATGTTTGATATTTTATTGCTAGATGATAGTAGGCACACACACACACTATATATACATATATACGTATTTATATACAGAGTAATTATAATTATAGTTATAGTTAGATATGGGAATAGAGTCTATGGATTGCATGGATGGACAAATAGTATGGTCATCCCACCTTGAAGATTCGCCCCCCGTGCCTGGGATGAGCACCCACCATGGCCATTAGAACATCTCCAGGGTTCACTTCCACCTGTTGAAGAGAGGAGGAACACATTTTGGGGACAGTAATGACAGTAATGCTAACAGTTAAACATAAATTTCTGATGTTAAACATGGTTAAACATCGATTTCTTATGATTTCTTCGAGTCATAGCTTGAATCCTTTGCAGCTTGGGTAGCTTGGGTGATTTGGGCGGCCGCCGGATTCAAACAGCGTTGTAGTCACAGATACCACGGACGTGGAGATCATCCACGGCCAGGCACCCAGCCATACCCAGCTCTCAGTTGCCGTCAGCCTTGCGATTTTGGCAAGTCAGACCCTCCAAGACTTCGCGCAAATTCCTCGGCTTTCAGATCTTTCAGCAAATCTTGATGTTCCTCTGAGATCCTCCGAGCCTCTTTGCTTCTGCCATTTTTTCCAGAACAAATATGAAAACATGCTGACGTGTTGGATGATGTGTTGCACGACATGGTTGACTACATCAATGATATGTCCTACACTGCTCCAGGGTGCCACACGTGGGGCGGGCCTTACCTGCCCACACCAAAGGTTGCGACCTGGGGGCACCAAGCAGGGAATAGACATTTCGATGAAAAGCAGATGAAAAGTAGTCGCAAAAACATGTACGCCCCAACCTGGACGTTGCTCCACACTTTCAATCGTCATGATGATGATGATGATGATGATGATCATCATCATCATCACATCATGATCATCATCACATTAAAATTCGCCACCCCCTATGAACACTATGTTGATTGGGGTAATAGCATCAACTTTATATTCATATCCACCTGAAGTCAGACGCGGCGCAACGTCAGGGTTGCAGCGAACATGTAAAAACATGGTCTGATAATGTTTGGTCTAATCTGGCTGATGGTTTTCAAATATGTTTTCAAGCTTAAGCCGGTTGAAACTCAATTGGGTGTGCAAAACCCATTTGTTTCAGCTATTCATCTCAAAAGAAAACAATGTGTCAATTTCTTGAGCCATCATCGAAATATATTGAAATCCTCATTGAAGAATTTCTCCTGGACATTTGGCCACTTTTAGTCATTCTTGGCCATGAACGTCACCTGCCAAAGGTTGGCCAGGATTAAGCTATGGAAATCACCATGGTCTATAGGTAAATCAGCTGTAAATGGGCCATTTCCCTATCTATTTGGCAGTGTGTCAAAACCTTGTACCCCTGGTGAACATCAAAATAGCTGGTAAATGGATGTTCATTCCCACTAAAAATGTATCTATAGGTATTGACCCATACCCATTTCAAGTTACCGGAGGGCAGTCTCCTATGCAAAAGAATCCACAGCTGCCCCAAATTTTCAGCCGATCGACTCGATGGGTGCTTCAGGGGCATCGGCAGCCTCTCAGCTGGATGTTTGGGGGGTCGTGGAAGTAGATGTCTCTCACGATATATCATGATTTATGATCTGATGATTTATGATCTGATGATTTATGATCATGATGTGGCTCTTGCAATGCTCTTGGTAGGGTTTTCTGTCATTTTAGCTGCTTGTAAATCGCTGGAGTCTTGCACGCAAGTGGATTGAGGTCGGGTGGCATCCCCTAAAAGGGTCCACAAATATCCAATTATCCATAAATAAGCACCCTGCTCTGACACCCTACCAGACCACACAAGAAAAACCCATAAAATCCCCACACCACGCTGTCACGTGTCGGTATTTTTTTTTCCGGTGCAGGGATTGAAATTTGCCAAAGAACACCATGCCAACAGGAATGTTCCCTGAGAACCTGAAGACCCCATCCCATTGGAAGCAATGTGTGCACCCAATGGTATGGCACAATCTATTCAGCTCTTGTTCACTGAGACCATAGACATGCCGTGAGTGAGTTGCTTTTCGGTTGGACTTCCGGGGTTAAGCCAAACTGTGCTAGGTATAGTCTGGTCACGTCCAGCTGACCATCAATTCAGAAGTTCATTTGTTCTGTCATACATATGAAACCCTACCTCATTGTTCGCGCTCGAACCCCCCTCGTGTTCGCACTTGGAACTTTGCCTTTTTTCCAACAAGCTACCAGGCTACCAAGAAAACAGTGGTACAGTAGGGAAGTCCGGCAACTGGTACATAGATTTTCACATCAGATGATACGGGATGACTTGTGCATTGGCCGACCGCTGGTGACACCTTTTGCACGTGCGAATTCTGGAACTTACTCTGATGATCTCTGATGGAACACACCTGGGAGTAATGGGGCTTGGCATGGCTTGGACACTCAGATGAACTCATGCTGAATGAACGCATCTTATCTATATTATTCTATATGCGTAAACGTGTGTCCATGTGTTTCTTTACTATGATATTAATATTTGATTATTTGCACTTCAAAGAAAACTTAACTTCCAGTATGTATGATCCACAGCATATGAATGCTTTAGGAGTGAATGTGCCCACTTTCATGGGTCAATGGTAAACAAGTGTTGCACTAGTCAAAAGATTAATGGGCTACAATCTTCCTTTGGACGTGGAACTATCAACCCAGAGATCCATATCTGCAATATGTTCAGGCCATACAGCGTCAGTCATTCGCCATCTCAATGGAGGTATCGTCAGTCATCGCTCCTCCGAATGTCCAGGATCTCCCATGTTCTTCGAGGTCTTGCTTCGCAAGTCCAACGGCGACTTGATTTGTTGTGCATCGCCGCGGCGCCAGTGTCAGATCATGTCAGATCTATTTCTGGATGCTCACAGAGATTTTGGGGGTTCATGAGGCAGGATGATCATCAATACAACATTGAACTGGTTCCCAAATGGGAGGTCTGCAAGGTCCCAAGTTGCCCATATGCAAGTATGTGCTTTCCTGAGGCTTACTATTGGAAGAGTGGTTGGGAGGCTATTTGTGCAAGAAGTGGAGTGATATTCCGAATACACCACACTTGAAAACCCTGGAAAATGAATTGCCATGGAAGCGGGCGATGTGGTAAAATGGTAAAATGCGGGTAAAAACAAACTGCCTCTTTGACTCTCTGACTTCAAGATTGCAGGGATCAAACAAAGCCTCGTGAGTGGCATTTTTCCCACATTCAGGAAGCAAGAATCCTATGATTGCCAAATATTGCCAAGAATCATCAAAATCATCAAAAATCCACCTATCAGCCCTGTCGGCCCTCACTTTGGAGCTGTGGAACAGTGCCCAACAGCGCGCTCAAAGCCTGAGTCTTTAGCAGGTCACAGCTGATGTCAGTGAGCTGATCATCAAATGCCCTAAGCCATACTAAGCTACAGTAAGCTATACTAAGTAAGCCATACTCAGCCCCCCAAAAAAGATATGAAAACCATGAATGACCCCAAAAATCCATAAAAAAAATCCCACAACCAACACCGCAACCAAGACCTTTTGCCTCCTCGTGCCATCCAGCAACCCAAGGTTGGCTTCTTGAAGTTTCAGGGTGGTCGCCACCAACTTCTGTCTTGAATCCTGGGAGATCGAAGAGCATGGTTTCGCCCGGTAGATGGAGCTGCCTGCAAACTGCCCGAAATGGCTAGTAGCGAAGTCACTGCAAGAGTATCTTAAGATCATATTTTTCACCATGTTCTTTCAATTTCTTGGGTTCAAGTTTCGATATCAACTATGTATTTATCATCTTATATCCCTGATTATCGATGGCTTTTTTTCCACAATGTTTTTTGATTGCATAAGATGAATCATAGGCCCCAACCTCTGCAAGGACACCATCCACAGACTCTGGATACACCTGCCGTGGTGTTGATGATGGTGCCTTGTTTATGTTCACCAAACGTTTCAATGGGTATCTGTTGGTACAACTGCTTGGTTGCCCAGGGTTCACCCTATCCCAGACATACTGTACGCATCAGGGAGAAACCCCATTTGAAATCTGGAAGGTTGAAAAACATTTGAAACTACTAGCCAGCTGACCAGTTTTTTACAAGTCAGAAATAGGATGCAGTAGCTGCGGGACATGATGCGATGTGAAAGGGCATTCTCTAGCAAAAAGATGCAGTTTCCAGCGTGGCAAACAGTTGGAAAAGGAGAACACTTTGCACAGCAGCTCCTGGCTGTCTTCCTGCAGTGTTTCGACTCAATCAGCCAGACTTGTCTGTGACATTGTTTCAAAAGTTGCCTAAAGAGATCCATTCAAAGCCTGTTGACAAGAAATTCAACCACCTCAAAAATCCATAAAAACCCATTCCAAGTGCTGAGTTTCCATGGCTTTTCCGTAGCGATCTACCCTTGATCCCTGATCGCCCTATGATCAGCAGACTCTGCAAGGTCCGGAGCAACTTTCCAATCTGTGGCGTCGAGTTTTAAACGCCAAAGGATAGAGATGTTGTAGGAACACACTTGGGGGTTTCCATAAATGGGGGTACCCCAAAATGGATGGTTTATTTGCTGGAAAATCCAATTAAAGTGGATGATTTAGGGGTAGCCCCATTTATGGAAACCCTCACTTCTCTGGAAGCTTCCAAGTATACTGGTGTGACAGTACCCATGCTGAATTTTGGGTCTCCTCAACATGAGTTGCGCCATCTATAGCACTGAAGAGACTGAAGAGAATGTTGTGACCCCAAAACACCGCTCGCGATAAAATGATTTACCTCTGTGCTGCCATTTCAAAAATTGGGGGAACTAAAATTGTGAGTCTTTACCACTAAAATGAAACAAACAACGGCAAGATAGCGCGATTTGAGTTGCATTACGGTATATTATCTACTCACAGATTTCTGAGTTTCGGTGGAACATTTATGACGCATCTCCCAAAACGATGCCATGCATCCTCAACATGGAGCACATTTTAAAAAATATCAAAAGTAAATCCAAGCGCTGCAATTTTAGGTGTCTATCTACCACATGTTTATCATGTTTATCATATATCGACAGAGTATGGAAATCATGTTTATCAGCATAGCTATTGGATGGTATCCCAAGAAATTCACATCAATTCACCCATCAATTCACCCATCATATACCCATCATATGGGGATGGGTCAAAACCAATAGTACCCCTTCTGTTCACATCAAGTCATAGCTGGGTTAAAATGGATGTGAACATCCCCCTAAAAATTGTATTTTCATAGGTATTGATCCATAGCCACTTGGTGTG
Source organism: Cladocopium goreaui (assembly GCA_947184155.2). Classification (NCBI taxonomy): domain Eukaryota; class Dinophyceae; order Suessiales; family Symbiodiniaceae; genus Cladocopium; species Cladocopium goreaui. Next base: position 284,142 of record CAMXCT020001602.1, on the reverse strand, counting down.
TGACAAAGTTCCCTATGAATGTTTATACCCAATGGTTAATGATCATTATCCCTATTAAATGGCTATAATTGGGAATATACCCTATTTTCATATGGGGATTTCTTACCCGATCCTTTCATTACCCGCTGGGTCCACCTTTGTTGCTGACTCGGGCGACTCGTTGGACTCGTTCTGCGTGGCTGGGCCATGCTCCTTGCAGCAAGGGCCCCCGGTTGAAGGAGGTGAGTCGTTTGGAGCTGACATTACATCATGTTGGAATATTGATATGGGTATGGATCAATACCTATGAAAATACAATTTTTAGGGGATGAACATCCATTTACCAGCTATTTTGATGTTCACCAGGGGTACAAGGTTTTTACACACTGCCATATATACTATATAGATTCTAAAAAATAGATAAATATATTAATTTACTATATATTGATTTATTTCATGTTACTAAAGGCAATGTCCTAAACCACCCATATGTTGATGATTGATGGTCGGAATCCCACTACAAATGGTCAATTTGGAGCTGGTTTTCTATTGCTTTACTAAGATCCTTCAACAATGGGGAAGGTCTCGGCGGGATGGCTGGGAAACCTTGTGCGGTTTCGAAGGGTTACCAAAGGGTTTCGCTAGGCATTGAACTAACATAACTATAGAAAATCACCATTTTCAATTGGAAAATCCACTATGAATGGTCATTTTCAATAGCTATGTTAAATTACCAGAGGGTATCTAAAACTGAAACTCCAAACTACACCTGGCATGTGTTGAGCAAATTCACGGTCGGTGTTCTTTCGAGCTATTGACGTCTGAAACCAAATTTGTGAACACTTGTGAACCGAGCAATTAACCATCGACCCACCCACGTTCCATGCAACCAATGGAAGAAAATCCTCTTGCGAATTTGATCGGTTTGGCGTTCGCAGCACACGCAGGATCTGCAATAAGCGAATGATCCGGAAGAGAGTGGCATTCCTGTCCCATGCTGAGGTTGGGAGATCGTTATCAAATTACCAAGGTGTATCAATCAATAAAAAGGTCCCCAAGCATTGTGGCGAAAAGTGATCCGAAACGGTGCCCCAAGTGCTTTCGGTCATATGGCCTGTTTAGTCTTGTGTTTCATCATGCATCCAACTCTTGGTACGAGTACCCAATCGACCCACTCTGTGGTGCTGATATGCTGATAACCCCGTGATACCAGCTGCGGAACAAGCGTAAAACCATTGAAACCACTGCTCACGCCATGTTGTCATGCCCTAACACTCATAACAGTTCAATACATTTCATCGCTATGGGCGTGTAAACTTCTGTATGTCACAACGCCAAACAAAACCATCCAAGCTGCTTTTTTTGACAGCTGCGCCTCTAAACGATACCAACGGCCTAAACTCTCCTTCAAATGGCTGGCCACAAAAACGTTTGGACCATGTGAATCCAGTGAACGAACCATCAAGATACGCATCAAGCACAAAACTTATCAATACTCAGATCATGAAGTCACATATATAAGATATCATAAGATTGTATCTACTGTATCGAATCAAATCTTTCCAGCTGTCATAACCATCAGGAAGAACTAACAGTAACTAACATCGAGTAAGGATGTTTCAATCAGCATGGCCGGGCGGAGTGGTAATGGCCAGCTGCGCAGTGTTGAAACCTTCTTTCATTCCATTATGTATGCTGGTTAGTTATACAATCGGGATCCCCATGGGCTGTCAAATTGTGACAATCACCAAATCCCCCAAATCCCCCACTGCTCAGCTTACTTACAGCACTCGCAGTGTGCCGGAAAGGGTTGCGCCGGCTGCAGCTTCTGCAGCCCTGGACGCAGCAGACGTGCCAACTGCTGCACTGGAGGAGGCTTGGAAGCAGACTCTGGGACGTCGCGCACGTAGCAAACCTTTCCAAAGTCGTTCACCTGCAGGGGTGGGATATCCACAAATGGTACGGAAATCGTGGTTTACAAGATTTGATAAGGCACTTAGAACTGGTGAATTTCCATGATATCCCACATTTAAATAGTTGGATTATCAGCTAGCATGGTTACCAAATTAATACATTGACCGACCTCATTGGTTCCCAGCTATCGATCTTCGGCTTATGTACGATGATCACAGAATCCCACTGGTCAGAAGCCACACTGGAGATCTTTGGAGCAAGGCCACACCTGATAGTAGGTGATGCCTCGAATCCCCCGGGGTTGCCCTGCAATTTCGATGGTGTAGGTAAAGCCCACTGCTTGGTCGCCATCTGATACCTCCTCCAAGTTGAAAGTCACGCCCTGGATGTTCTGAAAACCTCGCTGTCGGGCTGGTTGAATCACCGGGATGGCGATTGTGGGAAAAACCATCAGAAAAAAATAGGCTGGGGCAGCAATCTTAGTATTTTTCATAATTCACGAGGTTTGACACTCCTCCATGGCCGTACTAACCAGGTCTGCCAAGACACGCTTCAGGAAACCTTCCACGGCACTTTGTCCGATGAAGGGAGTTTCATAGTTCATGTCTTCATAGATCACATCGTCAGCATAGAAGCGCGCAGCGTCACCACCAGCCTTCTGCACATCGCCATAGAGGTACTTGACCTGATGGTGTCACGATTGTTCACCGTGACTCAGCAAAACTATTGATATCAGCAGTCCATCAAACTGGAACACAATGGCATGAGATACTACAGTGATCATTAATATATCATTAATATGGGTAGCATGTGGCACTGGTAAATACCAAATTATCAATAATCACTGGTATAACTGACCATAATATATTGATAATTTGATAGAATATTATAGTATCAGGATGAAATATTGATATATTATCTTCATAGATAGAATACGTTATGGTCATATATTGAATGATATACAATAGATGACCATGATTATCAGATTATAGTATCACGTGCATTCTATGACCATAATCCATAACCGTTGTGATCGCATCCAGTTGATCGCACAGGATCTGATGGGCCCTGAGGATTCCCAATCACATCACATCATCTCCAACCAAAATGCCGATAGTATCAGGGCAACAAAAACGCGTAAATCCTATTAGTAATAGGATGTAATAGGGAAACATCATACAATATCATACCATCAATTAAATAATTATATATATATATATCACATCAAAAAAACGTATCACATTAGGGCAAAATAGGCCTTGACCGAAGCATCTTCATCGAGGCACAATGGCCCCAGCTGTGCGTGGTGTCTGTGGCGGGCCAGTGGCAGGTCTTTCAGGGATCGGCTGATCCTGCAGGAGTTGAGCCTTGCTGTAATCATTGGGATATAAATGATATCTGGTTGGTGGTTTCAACCCCTCTGAAAAATATTACCATCTGGTTATTTAACATAGCCATGGAAAATCCCTGATAAATGGATGGTTTAATGGGAAAATCATCTATAAATGGACCATTTTCCATGGCTATGTTAAATAACCAGAGGGTAGTCAGTTGGGATGATTCTTCCCAACTGAATGGAAAAATAAAAAATGTTCCAAACCACCAATCAGATATAATGAGGATATGATGATTGTGATATAATTGGGATATAAATGATATGACTTATAACAGGAATTGTGATATAATTGGGATATAAATGAACTAATCATTGGAATATAACAGGAATTGGGATATAATTGTGCTATAATAACCAGAAATTAGGGATATCATGGGAATATAATGTGATAATGTTATATAATGGGGATGCCTTTTTTTCTACGGAAAATCACCCTTTGTTTTTCAGTACGTCACCCTTTTTGGGGTCAATACCGGTTCACCTTAAAGTGTGAGGTGCCCGGTGTCATGGCATCTTTTGTCGTCGGGATCCATATTTATCTTATGCAAATTAATTATAGAATCATATATGAACATGTGTGATGTTACATATATGATTATATATATAATTAATAATTACATATATAATTGCATATATCATATATACACACTATGTATTTGGGAGGGGCCCAGCCACCGGCAGTCTTTGGTCAAGGCTTCCAGTAGCTTTTCAGTCAGCTCCCCAGCTTTAAACCTCAACAGCTGATCCCAGCTGACCCCGCCAGCTGCCCCTGAACGACACATGGGGAAAAATGTAGTTCGAATTGCCGTGGAAATGGCAGTCGAACCATTTCTTCGCATTTTTTGGAGTTGATGAACTATGTATATAATTGAATACTTTTGAAGGTGACCCAAGGATAGCATCATAGTCATGATATAAACTTTCATCTTCTTTCAAGATCTGAGGATGTCTTGAGGTGTCTTCCAAGGCCAGGCTGCAAAGGCTCACCCAAATCTCGAACGTACACCACTTCACCAGCAGAATTCAGGCGTACGTAGCCGATGCCACGCTGCCCGATGCCAACCCCTTTCTCCTCAATGTGCCATGTGAAGCCACAGGACTTCTGCCCATCAGAGATGTCGTCGATGATCAACTGAGAGTTGGAAGGCAGCAGCTTCTGCCCAATCAACTTCAGCACCTCATCCTTCCCCTTGGCAGCATCTTGATAGTACAAATCTTCATAGACGCAGTCTGCTGCCAGCAGCTGCTTCCATTGACTCAAATCTTCTCCAGTACGCAAGCCTTTCCCCCAGAGTTCCCTCACCACTTCCGGTGCTTTCAACGCTTTGGCTTCAGCCACCTTTGGGCCAAGCAACGGCACCACCGGCCCCAGAAGCACCTCGCGGCGCCGGCACCAGCTGCTGTTCCCTATGGCCGCCACAGCAGCCAAGACAACCAATGGCCGGTGCGGCGAAGGCGCCGAAGGCGCCAAAGGCGAGACTGGAAGGGGGCGAGGTTGGACTTGGGTGAGATGCAGAGCACATGGATGGCAGGCAGGAAACTTTGCCTGCTGCGCCATGGCTGTTTTTCATGACATGGCTGCGGTGAATGAACTCTTTTTTGGGACCCAAGTTGGTGAGCGAAAGTGGCAACCACAGGCTTCACAAGCTGGAACAGCTCAGAAGATCGCATGCCATCAATTCATCTTGGGTTTTTATCTGCTTTAGGAAATCTGTGCATCAAGAACATTAGAAAACTATACCAGCAACGAACAAACTGTAAACTGCAAACTCTTTTTACAGCTCTCAATCCTTTTACTGTCAAAAAGCTTGGTCCTGGGAGGCTAAGGCGCTGTTTCAATCTGCTAAGGATATCTAAGGATCCCCTGAAAATGAGAAGCACAAGCACCGAACAAGGCCTGGCCAGGATGTCTGTAGATCCAGCGAAGAAGTGCAACAAAAGGCTTAAGACGCCCATTGCAACCAAGAGGAAATCAAAGATATTCCAAGCCTAGGTTTTAGCTATGCGCAAGCATAGATGCAGCAAAGTCATGAATCCAAGAACCCCCAATCCATTTCATCCATTTCACACTACAATCCACATAATCCACTGGAAAAGTGGAATCCAAACTACTAGCTTAAAGCTGCCCGTCAGCCCCACTTAAGCAATGATATTGTGAGCTGAATTGTACCTATTAGACATCAGTTCCAAATCTGCAACATCGCGACAAGCCGGCCCAGCTTGGGCACAAGTTGCGGCTGGGCCCTGTTCCAAGTCCCCGGTCTAAGTTGATTCCTGTCCTGACAGTGGCACAATATGACACAATACATTCTCAAAGTTTAGATCTACACATTCACCATTGAATCACCATTGAATCTCCCCCAAATTGTGCGATGACCAGCGAAGTTCACCGTATATAGCCCAGGGACGATGCCCGGGTCGTTGTGGAATAAGAAGAACTTCCGAAAGCCCAGGCAATACATCCGAATCACCTGCCATCGTCTGGTCAACTTCCTGCTAAGTCCCACCATGGAATGCGAGTCCATTGTAGTAGGGGCTGATGCCGATCGTTTTTCAAATACCAGAAGGATGAAGGATATCACACTTGGTCACTCAGAAGTTCACCACCTCCACTTTCAATCGCCATGTTGTCAAATTCCGTTGCAGTTTCAGGTCCCAGCTACACCCCCAATGTGTCATAGATGAATGATTCATCCAGATGTTCCTTCAAAAAAAACATCCAAGAAAAAAAGGCATCAGCCAGCCAGCCATCCCCTTTCCCCATGTCTTGCGAAGGCACCAGCTCCACAGTAAGACATACCAAGAACATATTCTCGACCACATCCCAGTGAAACTTCTCTGGAAAATCTGTCTCCAACCCGATCAGCACCGCGTTCAGCATGATGAGGCCTCTAGACTCTAGCGTTGGCATACAGCTCTAACGTTGTCTGGGGTTGGTTTGACAACGATGATGTTTGATGATTGATGGTGGATGTTGTCCGAAACAGGATCACAGTGGATTACTAGCAAGCACTAATAAACAATAATCAAAATATATCTCGGGATTTCCAAGATTCAGTGACAGTCACGATGGTCACTGAAGCATGACATCACGTCCCAAAGCTGATCCATTTCACCCATGGAACCAGAAATGATGCAACTTGATCCAGCATCACCAGTTCCAAAAAATAACTGCCAGAATCAATGATGAATCATGACAATGATTCCATGGCAATAGCTATGTTCTCATGCATTTTCATTGCTCGCTAATCCTTACTTGTTGCCATGATAACATCTATTGATATCATTATGTATATATATATATTAGTGCAATACATTCATGTGTATTAAGGTGATTAATCACGAGGACACGTACATACGAACACATACCTTCCAACAAAGCCAAGGAATTCCGGTCCTTCAGCCGCCCTTACAGACTTGGGCAAATTAGGCACCACAATGCACCACATATATCCACAGCCCCAATGGCCAAGACTCAAATGGTAACTGTTTGCATTGGACCACTTTCCAGGAAATCCTGACGCGCTGAGTTCCGAGACTTTGAACAGCCTTAAAAACCTTGCGAAGGACCAAAGCGCCACCAATTCTTTCAGCACCTTTCATGTTACACAGATTCTCTCCTTGGCATCACAAACATATCACAACCATGTGACTGTCACAAAAACCTAACGAGAAATAAGGCCGAAAAGGCTGTCGCCATGGTCCTGGTCGATGTCCCATCGGCCGCGTTAGGGTGGGCTTGGCGGCGCCGGCATCGTCGCTGGGAATCCGAACGTAGGAACCGGAGCCTCGGACGGGATGAAGACAATGAAGATGTCGTTTTTAATGCACTGATTAACATTGATTATTACATATCAATACATATTAATGCTATTTAGTAATCTTAATACTGATCAATTTAATGATTGCAAAATATTGCCATTCTCATCATGATGACTGTGTCATTATACGTAATGTCAACACAATTGAATTCACAATTGAATTCACAATTGTATACAATATTGTAACAACATCATGATGATTATATCTGAGGGTTTATGAGGGTTTGATATGAGTGAATGTTGTGATTGGTTGCATAGGTATTTAGAAGTACTGTTTTTCGTCCATTATTACCATGACTATAAACGGTAGTTGTGTTAAATTGTCAAATGTTGTCACCATGTTCGTACTATCACGATGAGGGAGGAACAACAAGGCCTCTTGACCCTCCCAATTCACCAAGGCACGAAGTGAAAACATGTCACTTGGCAACCATGACTTCACCATGAGCAAAGAGGGTTCACATGGCGCGGTGTGTGAAGAAAGGCTTCACTCCTGAAAAACGGGCTGTTCTCTACATGTTGCGCCGGAATCAGCGCTATCCAACTTCAGTTTTAGTTTTCTACATTCGAAGCTATAGAAAGAAGATGAAAGAAGCGTGGTTGGGTAATGTTTGCTGTTTTTCATGGCTCGATGTTCGATACCCACCTCTTGTGGCGCCCTCAATACTTGAAGATCAACTGTCAATCACACACACGCATATGTATGTATGTATGTATATATATATATATGTATAATATATATATATATATGTATATCATATATGTAAATATATATGTATCATATATATATATATTATATATATTATATATATATATGTATCAAATATATATATTATATTATATTATATATATATATGTGTTATATCATATACTGAGCCCGCAAGCTTTGAGATCTTTCAGATGGAAGATGGAGATGGACTGAAGACACGCCCAAAAGCTCCATTCAGGGTCCATTCATCAAATCATCACAAATTAAACTGGCTAAAACCAGCTGCACCACTCATCGCTAGAATCCTGGCGCCTTGGGTGGTCCTTCGGCCTGATGTGGCTGTGGCAACCCATCTGCCCAATCCTATCCTGGCCAATCCTATTCAATCAACTCTTACCCGTATGCAGATACATGTTATACAATGTCATACATTATGTACCATCTGGTTATTTAACATAGCCATGGAAAATCTCCATTTGTAATAGGTAAACCATCTAGAAATGGGTCATTTTCCATGGCTATGTTAAATAACCAGAGGGTACATATTTTCTTGGTATGATTTTGGTTGATTTTGTAACATAGATGCACTCGTTGGCTCCATCCCCATCAAAAGTACAGACCTTGAGACGCTGCATCCAGGCTGAGACACCGACAACAGCCAGGGCGGTGAAGAGTTCTCGCGCCTTGGCCAATGCCATGGGATGATTGGACAAACCCCTCAGTGAAATTGTCAATTGAAAGGGAAAATATGGGAACATTATATATATATATATGCATATATGCATGTATATATCTTTATATTTATTTATGATTTATTTATTTGTTTGTTTATTTATTAAAACATATCATAAAATAACATAAATATTCATGTACCATATAATACCATGATAAACCATTGGATCCAAATCACCTTTAGCAAAGTCTTGTTTTGGGGATGATGTCACACCACCTTCCCATGTAAAAAAATGATATGGGCCACATCTAAAACCTGGGTACCATGATGAACACCCACATAGCCGGTAGTTATGTAATCTGGGTAAATTATAATATTTCACTAACCTGAATTGTTGGGCCATTTTGGGATGATTCCCCTTACTAACCATGATTATGTTGAGGTCGCAGGGTTCGGTCGTTATAATTTACCCAGATGTAATAATTATGCATGTTCACATTGCCTGAGACCCAACAAAAACTGCTGCCGCCCCGGACCGCTTCCGGAGAAAGTTGGGACGACCTCAAAACAAACGCCCTGAAACCTGCAGTATCTATGGAGATCTGGGATGGTCAAAGATGTCTTTCAACTACCCTCTGGTTATGTCAAAATAGCTATTGAAAATGACCATAGAAATAGTGGATTTTCCCATTGAAAATGGTGACTTTCCATTGCTATGTTAGTTTACCAGAGGGTATCAACTCCTGAAATTCCGTGGTTTCGTGCATGATTTAAGGCCAAGCAGCGGGTCGCTGGGCTGACCCTCCATGGCGCAATGTTTGAGGACAAATCGAAAAGGGTGAAATCTTGCCACCCCTGCAGCTGATAGATTCAGATTGACATCCATGATGCTAGGCTCTTTTCAGTGATTTCAATAAATGATTGATGGAAAAATCTGAGTAGACATGCCATTCTAGTCCATTCTATTTGCCGAAGATATCTCGCTGGGCCGGGTCTGTGAAGAATTGCAGCATGCTTCGCTGTGTCGGCCGGATCCTTTCTTCCCCACAGGTCCGGCTGCAGAGTGGTTGCGGCGACAAATACGGTGCCATACACCATACACCATGTCAAATGGACGTTGTAACTATCAAGAATCGTCCATTCTAGAAGGTGAAACAATTCATCGAAACAGGGTTGCACCTCTACAACTGAGGCTGCTGTGGTCAGAGAGCACAAGCAATGCTGGTTTGCTACATGTCCAGTGCTGCAAGAACCACGGATGTGGAAAACTCTGCCGTATTTCACCGCGTGCTACAATAATCCCCAATAGATGTAATTACATACAATTAATTAATTAATTACCAAAAACAGCAAGCTGAAATTATAAATATATACCATCTGAGGGTATAATGGAATCCTGACAGGAGCAGCCCAGTAGAATCTGCAGCAATGCCATGAACCACCAAGTACATACCGATTCCTCCAATGGACGCAGTTCCATTTACACATCTTTACACGTCACCCCACTGGATACTGTGAAAGTCTTCATCCCAATTCGCGAGGTCCCATCCAACTGATGACCCAATCTGAGGAGCCCAGATTGGCCAGATTGGATCAAAGGATAAACAATGATCAGATATGATCAGATAATCCCAATATTATCACCCCGAGTCCCCAAGTTGTCCAACATCTTCATCCCCCCCCCCAAAAAAAAAAAAAAAACATCTTTTTTTCACCCCAGAATCAACGCACCCGAGGCCCGGCGCGCGTCACCTGGCGCAAAACCATGCCTCTTGGGGAAGACTGGGTGGTTTATTACCTTCAAAGCCTTTCAGGTTTCAAGGGGGTTTAGTTCGAGCTTTCAGGATTTCATGCGGATTTACATAATTTACATGGATTTCCTCCTTTCTAGCCTGGACCAACACCCCGTTGATCCTTGGAATCTGCCGACCCTGCAAGTCTCACCGTTTCAGCTGAAAATGGCGCCGGTTTTTTTGCATTTCGCTGACCCTGCCCCTCCTTGGGGGATCTGTAGGGGATGAAAACGGCCAGATCCGCTCCGGCAGATGTTGCAACATCAAATGACGGAGACGGGCGTGTACACACATACACGAACATTTATGATACATATGCATGCGGCATGGCATGGCCATCTGGCTGGCAACCGTTTTTTTTGTGGCATTGGCATGTCCAAGGCATATAATGAAATCCGCCGTAAGCATCTGACTCGGGCACGCAAAGCGGATGAGGAATTCGCCGCTGAAATCGAACATAGAAACTCAACTGATTACATGTAAGCATCTTGCAGTTGCAGAACATGACGCAGTGAGATACATGATAGATCAGAATATGCAGGATTCATCAGGATTCAATATCCCGAATCATTCTGAAACCATCTCCTAGGGTGCTCACATATTGGTATCCATACCTGTCGTGCTTATTTTCTGATATTTTCTGATGGTGTCAACGGGTGACTTGTCTAGCTATCAGGTCATCCCTGGAAAAGTCAGCCCAGGCGATGGCTATTTTTTTAGCGGCGAAGCCAACTGACGCTTGGGAACTGGATCATACCCCCCTAGCATTGAAAGGATGACCATAATCATAATTTGGTATAGGGATTACATATATGACTTATATATACTTATATATCTTGGTAACTATAGGGATTATATATAGCAACTGATCACTTAGTCACTAGTCACCAAGAACTAGCAAGATATACAAGCTGTCAGGATCATCCAAATGGCTAGTATCCTATTGTAACTTATGAGACACCTGGTGGTAACTAACTTGGAGGTGGTAACAGCCCAATTGTTAACATCCCGTCATCAAACATGGCTTGCTGAAAATTCCCTCCCTTATTTCGATGACTTCCCCTCAACAAAAAACACAACCATTTATATAGTTCGGAAATTCCCCGGCAAGCCATTCTTGATTGCCAAAAGATGACATTCCATTCATCAAACTCAATATAATTATATATCTTATTATCGAAGGAAGTTTAGAAGTCAAACTTCCGACAATATGGACAGATGAAAAGCAGAGCAGGGCAGAGGCAGAGAGAAGAAGAAGATTAAAGAGAGAAGATCAGAAGAGAAAGAGTAAGAAGAAAGAAGATGCAGATGCGCGAAAAGGTAGGAAAGTCGCGAAACACTGTGTTTTTCCAATGATTTGGGGCTCCCGAGGGTCGAAAAGTAGGCTCGCTAAAGCGGCGGGTGCGGAGCCAGCTGGCCAGATGAGAGATGAAAAAGTGCACGCCGTTGTGGCGCGAAGCACATTTGGAAGTCAAAATGTGCAAAACACACCAGCGTCGGACCACTTTTGGAAGTTGAGATGTCGAAAAAGTGCACGCCGTTGTGGCGCGAAGCACATTTCCAAGTCAAAATGTACAAAACACACCATTCTCGGACCACTTTTGGAAGTTGAGATGTCGAAAAAGTGCACGCCGTTGTGGCGCGAAGCACATTTCCAAGTCAAAATGTTAAAAACACCAGGTGTTCGGACCACTTTTGGAGGTTCAGATGTCGCTTCGCTTCGCTTCACCACAATAGACTACATTACACTACACTACACTCCACTCCACTACACTACATTACACTACACTACACTCCACAACACTACAACTACAACAACGCAACTACACTCCACTACACTAAATTACACTACACTACACTCCACTACACTACATTACACTGCACTACACTACCTTCCACTACACTTGACTACATTACACTACATTACACTACACTACACTCCACTACAACTACAACTACACAACTACACTCCACTACACTCCACTACACTCCATTACACTCCACTACACTAACTTACACTACACTACACTACATTACACTACACTCCACTACTACATTCCACTACACTACACTACATTCCTCTCCACTACAATCCGCTACACTCCATTACACTCCACTACACTAACTTACACTACACTACACTACATTACACTACACTATACTACACTACACTCCGCTACAACTACAACTACACAACTACACTCCACTACACTCCACTACACTCCATTACACTCCACTACACTAACTTACACTACACTACACTACATTACACTCCACTACACTCCACTACAACTACAACTACACAACTACACTCCATTACACTCCACTAGACTAAATTACACTACACTACATTACACTACACTACACTCCACTACTCGTAAGGTCCAATTCTAGCTATATGGTGAAGCCAGTTTACCTAGATACAGAGACAACGAGTCACCAAATTTAGGCGCTTAAGCGTGCCGCTAGTATCGAAAATTTCAACAAAACAAGAATACAGGCACACTTTGCGCAGCACCAAAAAATCACATACCCGGCTGAAAGTCATACGACAATTGCTCATTAGCTCAGACCTCGTGTGCTCAACCAGCAAGAAAGACAAGGAGGGAGCGCATTGCATTGAAACCCGTGACCCAGTTCGGATTTGTATGGATTTGTCATTTTTAGATCTGGGTTGGCCAGTTGTGCCGAAAACCACTTGGTGAGGGGTGCCCCAATCCAGTTTTTCTAAAAGGGGCAATTCATTTATCGATGTGGCTTGGAGTGGTATGGTGGCTGAAGGGGCCTTATTCACCCATGATGTTGTGTGCTTTCTTGGGCGGCCTACCTTTGAAGAGGGTGCTACCATTAGAGCTGATAACATGCGAGAATGCGGATCAGTTGGTGGTGTTTCTGTGCCACCCGTGTGCGTTTGGCCATGTTAAAATAAGCAATAGCATTTCTGCACAAGAAATTCTCGGGGTTGGCACGCGTTTCTCACGGATGATGCTGAAGTAAACAATCGCCAGCCAACCCCAGAGTACAGGTTGCATGTCGGCGGTTCTGGCATATATCGGCTTGGATACATGCATGCTGGGGACCATCTACCAAGTACACCCCTTGATGGTGTTAATTCCAAAAGAATAAATTTGCGAAACTTCTCTTCAAGCAGGCCCGGGCCTAACAAGATTATAAACCGGGTCTCGGTCACACCCTATAATGGTAATGAAGGACATCACTGGTAACAACATCACTTAATAGATTCATTCGTGAAACCTTTCGTCGAAGCAACTAGAACCCCATAGGGTTCGTGAGGCTCTACCGAGCAACCCGTCAATAATCGCAGACTTGTAGACCCCACAAATTTGAAAGAACGGGTCGGGTTCACTTGTTTGTTTGTGTGTTCGTTTGGTGACTAAAGGTTGGTTCGAGCTGCTTGTTTTCTGAACTTGGATGAAGCAGGGACAAATTTGTTCACAAATATCCCTGGTCCCTGGCCTCAAATCTTTCTACTGACTGAGAAACATGTCAATGGTGCGTGTTTTGCCTACAAATTGAAATCCTGGTGTTGATTTGCACAGTTGAGTGCGCTCAAGTCCTGCTTTGTGTTCGTTTTGAAGTTTTGCCATCTTGTCATTTGCTTTAGCTTGATCGAGACTTATGTTGCGCTTTGACATGTTTCCTTCATGAATTTCGGCCAAGCCGAGTTTGGGTTTCATTGATGCAGGAAGCACTGGGTACTGTAATTTGTTTTGCTCGCATTGCAAATAATTCTTTCACAAACACCTTTCGGCAGCACACTTTGGTCCTTTGGGGGATGTTCGTCATTTTCAAGGTGCCGTGATAATGTTTTTGAATGTTGATGTGTCATATCGCGTGGTGCGAGTGAATGCATGAGGCCGAATCGAGTACCCCCTAATGAATCAAAGAAATGGGTCAACTCAACGCTATCGCTTCCAATAACATGCCGCACCCAAACTCACAGCAGTCAATGTAACCTGCTGCACATGTCTTGCGTGCTGCACACACCACGTTCATGTGTTCGCGTGAATATGTTTTAATTATCCGTTGTTTTTGTGGTTTTGTGTAATAAAAAAAATATGGTTCGCTGTTGTTTCTTGTGTCTGAGTGTGTTTTTGGTGTCAGTTTTTGGTTCTGTGTGTGTGTTTTGGTGTTGTTTGTTTATGTTCTGTGTGTGTGTGTTTATTCGTGATTTCCTTTGTTTTTTCATTGTTTTTAGTGTGTTGCTTGCGCTGTTTTTACTTTGTCTTAATATTTGTTTGCGTTGTTTAAAGCATTTTTTGTTTCAGCTCTGTCGTTAGTTTGAATTTGTTTTGCACGTTGTCGTTTTTATTTTATGTGTGCGTTTGACAGGTTTCTCCGTTTTTGGTTGATTTTTGCTGTTGTTTTCAAAATCCTTGTGCATGTTTTGCATGTTTCTCCGCTTTTTTGCCATGTTTCTTTGTGTGTTTTCTGGTTTTTTTCTGTAAGTTTCTCGTTGATTTTAAAACTTGTTCTTTGTTTTGCTCTGATTTATCTTTGTTTTTTCGCATTCATGTTTTTTCGACACATTCTCTTTTTTTGGCAAGCGTTGTCTTTTTTTCCGTTTTTTTTCTGTTTTTAGTTTGCCTTTTTTGTTGTATTGTTTTCCGGGTTTTTTGGCATTTTCTCGTTTTTTTTTGGACATGCGTTCATTTTTCCGTTTTTTTTCAATATTTTTTCGTTTTTTTTGCATGTTTTTTCGTTTTTTTGTAGTTTTTTTTCGGTTATTTTTTGTTTTTTTTCGTGTTTTTTGTGTTTTTTTTCCGTTTTTTTGGTGTTTTTTTTCGTTTTTTTGCATTTTTTTCGTTTTTTTTAGTTTTTTTTCCATGTGTTTTTTTTGACTTTTTTCGTTTTTTTGATTTTTTTTTTTCGTTTTTTTTATGTTTTTTTTTCGTTGTTTTTGATTTTTTAAGTGTGTTTTGCTTTTGTAATTGCTTTTGTTTGTTTGTTTTTGATTTTTGCAGGTTGCTTTTTGGTGAGGAAACTCACCAAATAATCCAAATAGACGCCCAGATTTGGTGAGACAACTCACCGAATGAGTCGCCTCACCACATGGTGGAAGGGGGATTTGGTGAGTTGGCTCACCAAATCTGGGGTCTCTTTGGTGAGATTTGGTGAGTTGCGTCACCAAATCCATGCCAGGGAGTGATGGAAGGGGATTTGGTGAGTCGTCTCACCAAATCCGGTGCCATTTGGTGAATTGCCTCACCAAATTTGGGAGTTTTGGTGAATCGTCTCACCAATTTCGGGTGTTTGTTTTGTGTTTTTTGTTGACGTGTTTTTGTTTTTGTTTTTGTTTTTTTGACATTTTCTCGTTTTTTTGTATTGTTTTTTGTGTGTTTTCTTATTTTTTTCCGTTTTTTGTTTGTTTTTTTTCGTTTTTTTAGTGTTTTTTCGTGTTTTTTTTGTTTTTTTTGACTTTTTTTTCGTTTTTTTTTGTGTTTTTTTCGTTTTTTTGACTTTTTTTTCGGTTTTTTTTGACATTTTTTCTTGTTTTCTGCTTTTTTTTCGTTGTTTTCGATTTTTTTTTTCAATTTTTCGCTTGTTTTTTTCCGTGTGTTTTATGTGTTTTTCCGTTTTTTTTTGTGATTTTTCTTTTTTTGGCATGTTTTTCGTTTTTTTTAGCAAATCCCTGTGTTTTTTGTGTTTTTTTTTGCGTTTTTTTGACACTTTTCTTTGTTTTTTTTGACATGGTTCGCTAGTTTTGGTGATTTCTTCTCTATTTGGTTTTATTTCGTTCGTCTTTTTCTTACTTTTCTCTGTGTATTTCATATGTTCTTATTTTTTTCGTTATCTTTGACATTTTTCTCTGTTTTATTTTGCATGGTTCTCTCTTTTTTTGCGTTTTTCTTTGTTTATTTTCTTGACATTTTTCTCATTTTTCTCACTTTTCTCTGTATTATTTCACATTCTTCTTTGTTTTCTTGACAGTTTTTTTTGTGTGTTTTTGACATGTTCCTTTGTTTTTTGACGTTGTTTTCTGTTTGGTGACATATTTCTTTCTTTTTTAACATGTTTCTTTGTTTTCTTGATGTTACGTTTCGTATTTTTCTGTTTTTTGTGTTTTTTTCACGCATTTTCGTGAGTTGCATTAGCAACTATGTGCGTGAGGCTTCCAATCAAATTCTGCATTTTTCGCCAGTTGTTGCGCAACATGCATATGAAAGACCATGGTTTGAGGCGATTTTGGTGAGCTGTCTCATCACATCAAGAGCATCAAGATTGTTTTTGTGCTTTGCTTTAGGGAATGTGTCACAAAATGGGGTTCGAGCTCAATCACGGCTCGGCGTCTATTTTGAATGAATTTTCTCTCGTCCGAAGCATGTTTGCAGGTCTGCTTCGGGAGCCGCTTTACCAACTTTAAGACCCAAGGCATCAGGGTTGCTGAAGGAAAATCCAACCCACACTATGTATAAACGGATTTCAATATATGGGGACCTGGTTGGCCATGGTTTCTGTTTTGCGGGGGTCTCACCAGTCCAAGAGTTCAAGCAAACGCGCACCGGACCGACAGAAAATTATGTACTTGTAGGCCGCCTTCAATGAGGCAATTATCTTCTGTGTGTGTCTTGAACAGAAATAATGCATGCGCGACCATTGGGCAAATCCAACCTTTCAGCCAGAACACTTACAACACCATTATTTTTTTGCAGTGGGATGGGGCACAATGATTTGTTTTACCTCCATCATGTGTGTGTTGAACGCGTGGCGCCTGGCTCCACTGAAGCAAAACAAAAAAATAGGAAACGAAAGACAACCTGCCTTTAGTTCTTAAAAATCTCAAAACAAAATCTGGCAACTGGGCTATCAAAATGTCCAGGCAACCTTTTTCAAAGGCAATCGCCCAAAAAAAAATTGGCCCGCACAAACACCGAAAAAATCTAATTTCCTGCCTGCCTGAAACAATGACATGCGCGCAACACAAACTCGACAAATCAAACCATAGCAGATGGGGCTCTTGGTATCAGATCTAGGGCTCTAAGAGCAAAAAAACAAAAGGCCGGGACCATTAATTTTGTGTTTTTTGGCCATGTGTTATGTTTTGTCTGGCAAAAAACGGAAAGCAATCAAAAAAGTCAGCTTCTTGTAGCTAACCTACGTTTTGTCAAACATGTGTGTCCAACTAAACGAATTGGTCTGCAGAACGGCTTTTTCTATTCGGAGGAAGTTTCAATGTAGATGACATCAATCATCAATATTCGCGAGCCTAATTGCTAACAAACAAGAATATTTTTTACTTCCGGGGACGACGGTCAAAGTGTCAGGGTCTCATATCAGAAGGGTGTTTTTCGGGAAAGTCGGTCTACCAAAATGTACTGGTCATTTTATTTGATAGTGCGTTATGCACCAAACAAGCCAACTTCTAACGAAGACATTTTGTTTTGCAATTCAAAAACCGCAACGCAGTTGCGTAAAATTGTCTTTTGGCGTTACGACACCTTTACTTCACCGCATATTTGCTTTGAAAAAATACACAAGAGCCAAAAAAAACACAACTTCTGACCTGGATATGCGCAATTCAAAAGTGAAGGGACAGCTGCCACACTAAGCATCGCTTCTTTACAACACCCTTTTTTGGTGACTTGGGCATGGTAAATACAGCCAACCTGGACAACACTCACCGATCCAACTGGCATCGGCATATAGCAAGAATTGAACCTTACGACTCCACTACACTACATTACACTACACTCCACTACACTACATTACACTACACTACACTACATTACACTACACTACACTAAGTTACACTACACTACACTACATTCCACTACACTACACTCCACTACACTACATTACACTACACTACCTTCCACTACACTTCACTACATCTCACTACACTACACTCCGCTACGCTACAACTACACCTACGACTACACAACTACACTCCACTACACGAAAATACACTACACTACACTACATTACACTACACTACACTACATTCCACTACACTCCACTACATTCCACTACACTCCACTACACTACATTACACTACACTACATTACACTGAATGACACTGCACCACAGATAGACAGACAGATAGATAGATAGATAGATAGACAGATAGACAGGTGGACTGCTAGACAGATAGACAGACAGACAGACAGATAGATAGATAGATAGATAGATAGGTAATTAGATGAAAGAGAGAGAGAGAGAGAGAGAGGCAGATAGATCGATAGATAGACAGATACATAGAAGATAGATAGATAGGTAGGTAGGTAGGTAGGTAGGTAGTCAGAGAAAGAGAGAGAAAGAGAGGAGACCTCAAGCACCTTTCGGTCCATCAGTGGATTCGCTCTGCCATCCCTGATTCACAACAACCAATCTCTCCTATAGGTTTCCTATTTTTGAAACTTCCGCCACCGCCTTGTGCGGTACTACTGGTATATTTATAATTATAATGAACATTAATCACCATTGTGAAGCATCTAACATCATCTAACATCATCTAACCATTCTTAACGATGATCAAGGGGAGATTGGTCACTTAGTACACCAGCGACGGCTCATAGACCCATGGCTCGCTCTGCCCCTGGGATGATGGAGGACGCGACAGGACCAAAGTCCTGACATCTTGCTAGAACGAGATTTCGGTAGAAATAGACTAAATCCCCAAAGTAACTCCCAAAAAGATGGAAAAGTGATTTAAAAAGTGAATCTTCGCTAATTAAAGTGGGATTTACTTGTCATTACTTTTCTATCCTTTTTGGCTGAATTCTAGAATGATGAGGAATAACTGATTGATTTTCTTCTAGCGTTTCTAAATGTACAAATGTGAAAATGATTGAAAAGGTTCTACCTCATATAATGACCCATTTATTTTGAAAAAATATCTTCAACTGCCTTTCCATGAACTATGCCCATCAAATACCGTGAATCTCCATCCTGGCCCCTCATGACTACCTCTATACCTCTGAATTTTCACGCGACGCGCTTGGCCGCGAGGTTTGCCATGGCCATTAAAAAGCCGGTCGGTGGACAACAACGCCAACCTTTCAAAACCTGGCCGAGTACAATGGGACACCTGAAATCAGGCCAATGAACACCAATAGCTTGATAACGGGCGGTTTTTTCCTCGCTGCTTGCAGTTTCACGTGAGCAAGTCTCTCAAGAAGAGGGGATTCCCATTGTGGGATTGAGACAGTGATCCATGACTATAGAGTCGTGGTGGTTTGTTTTTTCTGGCTTCTTCGCAAGAAAATTATAAATGCATCCTCAACTAGTTGTGAAGAAAACAACCTCATCTTCCAACCCGCACGGCCAGAATAAGATGATTTTTGGAAAAACAAAAACAAACGGAGCTCGGTTCGTGCTGGGGGCCGACATATTTAGAAGTGTTTTTTACTTGAAACATTGAGACCATTGCCACCCCTTAAAGATCAATGGATTGCCGCCAAGGACTTGGGCAAATACGTGTCATATCATGTCATATCATGTCAAGCGATGCCCCATATAGCACAAGAAATTGGTTTGCCTATCTGTGTGTGAGAGAGAGATGTCATAGTTCAACCATTGAACATTGTTGAACTGTACAACTGTACAACTATGTGCAATCATTTGCGACCTTGAACGTCCTTGAACTGCATACACTCGTCATCTTCTTCCAAGTAATCTTCAAGCTCAACGTGCTCACGGCCTGACTACAAGTAGACCCACAAAAAGGTCAGTGGCCTTTGCTTTGCAAAGTCAGACACTTGTTGGGCGTAGTGCTCCCAGGATCTTTCCTGCCATGATTCGGACATCCGCGGCCCCACATCCACCAAACAATTTGCGTAGACCATTTGCACGTGTGATTCAATGATATAATGTGACATATATTGACATATTGTAGTATATGTATATATTTAAAAATAAATTTCACTATTTCATACTGCATGTGTGCACATGATTCAACATCCATATAGTCGCTACCTGACCTACTCCATGCATCTGCCCTCATCAGAAACACCTGTCTTGCACTTGGTGGCATCCAGTGACACCTCCGGCGCCTGAAAGCTTTTGCTGGCAGAATCCCATGCAGTTTCACCCAAATAAACCTGGCCGCTGGCACATCGCACTGGTCATTTTGATCCTTGGACACACCAAGGCAGGAGCAATAAATCGTCAATGGTGTCCTTTGTCATCTTTACGTTAGTGATTAATCCTTTCCCCCTATTACTAAACCCCCCCCGAATAATAAAAACTAGGGTCCATCTGAAATTTTGGACAATTTCAGATTGGCCAATTTGATTTTTAATTGATCCCCTTTAGAAAACAATTTAAAAATAAAGCTACCATTTCATTTGTGGGTTTTGCCCCCTAATAATAAAAACTAGCTAGCTAACCCCGGGGTGTTTATTATTAGAGTCCGTCCGATTTTTTCCAGTTTTTATTACTAAGGTTTTAATTTTATTAATAGGGTCCGCTTCGAAATCCAATTTTTTGCAATATCTTAATCGCGCTATATGAAGATTTAATTGATTTTGAAATCGAACAAACTAGTTTTCAGTATTAAGGTTTTAATTTTATTATATAATAGGGTCCGCTTCGAAATCCAATTTTTGGTAATATTTTAATCGCGTTATATGAAGAAATTTAATTGATTTTGAAATCGGAAAACATAGTTGTTATTATTAAGGGTTTAATTTTATTAATAGGGTCCGCTTCGAAATCAATTTTTTGGCAATATTTTAATCGCGCTATTTAGTTGATTTTGAAATCGAACAAACTAGTTGTTTTAACTAAGGTTTTAAATTAAATAATAGGGTCCGCATCGAAATCCAATTTTTAGCAATATCTTAATCGCGTTATATGAAGAAATTTAATTGATTTTGAAATCGGAAAAATAGTTTTTATTATTAAGGGGTTAATTTTATTAATAGGGTCCGCTTCGAAATCTAATTTTTGGCAATATCTTAATCGCGTTATATAAGGAAATTTAATTGATTTTGAAATCGGAAAGAATAGTTTTTATTATGAAGGGTTTAATTTGATTAATAGGGTTCCTATTTAAATAAATACCGCCCTAATACTAAAAACTACCTGAGGTGTTTATTAATGGGGGGGCGTTTAGTATTAGGGGGAAGGGATTATGTGGTCAACCTTGGATGGCAGCAGGTTGCGACCCAACATGAACCACTGACCCACAGCTGCTGCACCTGTGCGGCAACAATGACGCAAAGCTGGACTAAGGGCAAACTCAAAGAGCAAAGCACCTGGATCTACCGTCAGAGGTGCCAGCAGCTGGCCATGGTGCCAACATCTTTCCCCGCAAATGTAAACCCTGCAAAACGATGTTTCATTAATGGGGATTCTCAGGTCATGGATCCTGATAATCCATGATAATCCCCTGAAAAATCCTAGGCATAAAAGGTAGAATAAGAACCAACCCCCGGGGCCATCTCAAATTGATTGAGTCGTGGCCATCGAATGTTGGCTCCGGTGTGCAAAATTTCTGTGCCTTGACCCATTTTGCCAATGGCCCGATTGGCAACCCTCAATCAGGCCTTTGCGCCACACAGCAGCATCAAACCCTCATCATTGAGGATACACTTCTCTGTAGACGCCTGTTGAAGATTTCAGGTCAACCGCGATGAAAATTGGACGAACTCTGAGAAATTTCTGAGTGCTGTTCCATGCGCACTGGGGGTTATAGGGAGAAATCATTGCAGGCACGGATGTAAGTCACCAATATAGGAAACATGTTTGAAACCATCAGCCAAATTCAACCAATATGTAATAAGATGTAATAAGCAGTATGCCGTACGAATGATGTACGAATGCCATGAATTTCGCCAGTGCCGGGCCAGTGCCTGTGAAACCATGTAATGTGGGTAAAACAATGCCATAAACCACCCATTTGGGGATGGTTTATACATGTTTATACCACCTATTTAATTATAGTGATTTGGGGGATGGTTTATTATTGTTTTACCCACATGAGACCAAGTCAATCTAAGTCATATCCAGTCTCCTTCTTGGTGAAGAATGCCATTTCTCAGCTCGATCACCCACTTCGAAGCGTTCCGTCTTGCATTCCAGTGATACACCAGGACAGAAAGGCTGCAAGCCCTGCGCTGGCATTCTGTGTTGTAATCCATGCACTTTCCTGGCTTTGCTCGTAATGGACGCATGGCCTTAAGACTATGCCCTGGTCGGGGAGACAGGCATCCAAATTGTCAGGATATGTCTGTTTCAATCCTGCACTTCGAATGCTCTTCTGTCCAACACTCCAAAGAAGAGCAGAATCCCCGTGGGCGCTGCTGTGTTCCCAAAAAAGCTTCTCGTTCGTTCTATCCAGACCGCAGGGATACATGCCCAGTAGGCCTGCACCTAATCCCAAGGTGAACATATTAGCATTGACTTTGCGCATGCAGATGAGCTGAGAGCTCATCTGCATGTGCAAAGTCAATGCCGAGTAGAAGCAGCAATCGCAACGGCATCAGGACAACTCCCGAAGTGCATAGAGGAGTGGTAGTTACGAAGCTTGAGTCAACAGTTGGTTGTCATGAAATGTCAACCAAAGGGTTGCTCCCACCATTGGAAACACCGCAATTGAGCAGTTTGTCTTCCTTCCCAAACTCGAAATCACCAAGATGTTGTCAGCTAGAGACATTTCCGTAAGAGAAAGTCTTGAAGCCTCTTGGATCTCTTGATTGAAAGTCTGCAATACATTGAGGGATCCACACTTTTTTCAGCATCCCAATTTGGATCATTTGGAAGTTTCCAAAGTCATGGGGGTAGCCCCTGTTACATCCTCCATAGCGCACCTCAGAGCCGGTCAAAGGCATCGGATCCATTTCTGTTTCGAACCTGCGATCAGATATTGCCCACGATGGGAAGAAAGGTGACAATGGTCACCAATTTTGATGGTTTTTTGCGATGGTTTTTGGTCGTTTCAAAACGTCGCCACCATCTGGTAATACAGACTGGTAATTTAAGAATATTTAAGATAGCTACGGCAGTTAAGCCCTTTTTCAGGGGTTAAATCATCATAAATCATCTGTAGGTCAGGTGGCCATCTTCCATGGCCAACTGTGCGCAAGTACCAGAAGCTGACCGAGGATTCTACCAATCCAACGCTAGGATATGATATAATGTTGTTAAACTCCAAAATGGTGGTTTACACCTGTGGGTGGGCAGTCCCTGGCTCTCTATCATGAAACTTAGCTGAGATATGTTGAGATTACACATATACATATCTATAATATGGGATACCATCAACTGGCATTGTCTTTAAATGCTGTGCCCCAAGAAAATGAGTTTGCTGATCATCCACGTTCCCCACTTTGGCCATCGCCATAGCAGCATGATGGCCATGATCATCCAGCCCCTCACCATTTTTGACTCAAAAATCATGGTGAGGATAGTGAGGATGATGATCCTTCTTCCCCAAGTTCTTTCCCAATGCTTCCCCAAAAATACGAAGGAACCACCTTTTTAGCATAGAAAATTGTGATTTCCCTATGATTTCCCGATGGTTTTCCCGATGCTTTTCCTAGGACACTGGTCTACAACTGCTGGGTGAGTTCACCACAGCGCCTCGGTAATGAGGCGCCTTTCACCTCGGTCCGTACCAGGCCAATAATCCTGGCGGCGACCTGCAGGGTCATGGATTAATGGTGGCCTCATGGTGGATTTATATGCTCTGATAGTGGATTAATATGCATGAATACTACACACCATATGGATGTTGATGGTTTGATAGCTGATGGGGTGTTGATGGTTTGATATGGTTTGAAATTATATGGATATATAATGATATGAGATGTATATATATTGAAAACAATGTTGGTCTAGAAATGCCTCAATGTGTCGACAAATGGGGCATATGCCAAGTTGATCGCCTGTTTTGGGGAATATAATGATTTGGGGTATACCCTGTTCTTGGTGAAAACCACATGAAAAAACATTAAAAGGCGTAACAACCGACTCGGCACGTTTGATGGGTCTACCCACTTGCGCAACATTTTGGATATTTTGGGAGGTGTGTTGCCCGATATAATTTTGCAGCCCTCAAATTTCGACCCATACCGGCATTAATTACTCATAAAACACCTATGGATACCTATGGTGTTTAAAGTTTAAGCATCCAAACGGTGCCTCATCACCCCTCGGACAAGAATGGATCGCATGTTGGATGACCCCTTGATCTGGCGTTGTGAACTGGTCACCTTTTGAGACCCCAAAGCCCTTACCTCGGGTCATGTTGGCTTGTTGGGTCATGATTCCCAGCCATAAATCGGCCAGGTTTATCCATGTTTCATCATGTCTCCCCTCCATCCAGCTGCATTCCGCGGGTTTTTTGTTCTGACCATGGCATTTGCGTGACACATTGGCTGTTGCTGTTCTATCTCCAGCTCTGGCTGCGGTTCACCTGAAGCTGAAGGGGCGGCACACGCTGCCTACTATAATTAGATCTTTGTCTGGTGTACATCTCAGACTGGGAACCGGTCTGTTTAGCCTGTACAAACACGCCAGGATGCATCACATGACATTACATTTAGAGTTGTTTTCACATTACGTAGGTCTATTACATACAACATACATACACAGCCTTTCCCGTTGTGTGGTTTTGCGCTGATAACCTCAGTGTATCAGGTCTAAGGGGCTCACATCAAGCGGCAATGCAACAGGGCGACCAGGATCCAATTTAGCACAGTCCTTCCAAGGATGCCTCGATGGCCGTGAGTTTGCTTCCATGGATCTGCAAAAGTATTTACAGTAAATGTCTGTGTATGTGCATTTCTTCATTCAATTATATACATACATCAATATATATATATATATATATGTTATTTGTATGTATGTATGTATGTATGGATGGATGGATGGATGTATGTATTTATATGTATATGTATATGTATATGTATGTGTAGGTATGTGTATGTATGTGTATGTATGTGTATGTATGTGTATGTATGTGTATGTATGTGTATGTATGTGTATGTATGTGTCTGTATGTGTCTGTATGTGTCTGTATGTGTCTGTATGTGTCTGTATGTCTCTGTATGTGTCTGTATGTGTCTGTATGTGTCTGTATGTGTCTGTATGTGTCTGTATGTGTCTGTCTGTCTGTATGTATGTATGTGTATGTATGTATATGTATGTATGTATATGTATGTATATGTAGGTATATGTAGGCATATGTATGTGTATGTATGTAGTATGTATGTACATGTATGTACATGTATGTATGTATGTATATGTATGTATATGTATGCATATGTATGCATATGTACGCATATGTATGCATATGTATGCATATGTATGGACAAGTATGGACAAGTATGGACAAGTATGTATATGTATGTATATGTATGTATATGTATGTATATGTATGTATATGTATGTATATGTATGTATATGTATGTTTATGTGTGTATGTGTGTATATGTATGTATGTATATGTATGTTTATGTGTGTATATGTGTGTGTATATGTGTGTGTGTATATGTATGTATATATATATGTGTGTGTATGTATGTATATGTATGTTTATGTGTGTATGTGTGTATATGTATGTATATGTATGTTTATGTGTGTATATGTGTGTGTATATGTGTGTATATGTATGTATATATGTATATGTATGTATATGTATGTATATGTATGTTTATGTGTGTATGTGTGAGTGTATATGTATGTATATGTATGTTTATATGTGTATGTGTGAGTGTATATGTATGTATATGTATGTGTATGTGTGTATGTGTGTGTGTATATGTATGTATATGTATGTATATATATTCACAAATCACTGCCTGTTCGAGATGAATATCCAAGGGTCCTCAATGAAAGCCAAATCCCACCGTAGCCGGGGAATAGGCTCAGTGTTGCCTGCGGCGGGGGGGGATCGTTGCTTGTGCCATTGGAAAACTGGTGCGGCCGTTGATCCTGCAGGGTTTGGACATTGGTTGGTAAGTCAGGGACTTTAACATCATCTTCAAGGTTGACATCAAGGTGATAGGATCAGGGATCCATCAACATTCCTCCCTACCAATCCCAGTTGGTGATTATCAATCCCAATTGGAGATTGGTAGCGGAGCTACCTGGACGATTTTCGTTCACCAACTCCCAGGGACATCGTCTTGAAGTGAGGCACAGCTTGACGAGGACTTTGAGGAGAAGCCATGAGTGAAACAGCAGGTGGTAGGGATTCTTCGGGAAACGTTCCAAAAGAGCTTGCAAGCTTAGTTCCTGGATTTGACCCAGCCACTGACAATGTAGAGATCTGGACCAGCAAAGTTGAATTGTTGTTGAGTACATGGCCCACCGACAAAATCAATGAGTTAGCAACCAGGCTGATTCTTGGCTGTAAAGGTACTGCATATCAGAAGCTGCAATTGCTCCGTAGTGAAGTGCTGACCGGAGAGGCCAAAGGAATACAAAGACTTGTTGAGATCGTTGGTGGAACATGGGGCCAGATCCCACTTGAGAAGAAATTCGAGTTGGCAGAACGTGCACCGTACAGGGGTTCTCAGAAGGCCGACGAAACATCGGACAGCTATCTGTCCCGCAGTGATGTCCTGTGGACAGAATTGCTGTCGAAGAAGGTTGACCTCAAAGAACTCCAAGCATACATAGTGTTACGGGGTAGCAAGTTGTCAGCCGACGACAAAAAGAGGGTGATCATCGAGTCCAAGGCGGAGGCAGGTGGTCAGCTGACCATGGAAAAGGTGACCTCTGCAATCAGACTCCTGGGTTCAGGGTTCTTTCAAGAGTACACTGGGATGCGACGTGACAAAACAGGGAAAACCTATGATCACACTGCACTCCAGGTGGATGATGAGTGGGACATCGAAAGCGAAGTGTATGCTGCTCATGATGAGGGTCCCGATGATGAGATGCTCGAGGCTCTGGCAGCAGAGAGCGATGAAGATGCGATCATGGTGATGCAATTCGAAGATTCCATAGCAGAAACCATTCAGGCTGACAGTGAGTTGTCCGCCTACTACTCCAGTTACCAAGAAGCTCGCAGACGTCTCAGCGAGCGTGTGAAAGTCCGAGGTTTCTGGCCAGTGCATCGTAGATTTGAAAAGGGTTTCGGCAAGAAGGGCAAGGGGAAATCAAAGGGCAAAGGCCCATTCACAGGCTCCAATTCCCTTGCAAAGAGGATTGCCAACTCGTTTTGTAGGATCTGCATGCAAAAGGGCCACTGGAAGAATGAGTGCCCACAGAGAACGCAGGGTGCTGCATCCCAGAATGCCAGCAGCACCTCCAGCACTGCTCCGACCTCATTTGTGATTGCCGAAGATTTGCCTGCCGATTTCATCAACTTGGCCATTTCCGAAAGCCAGGACCCTGATGTGACCGTTGCATGTTTTGGCATGATGCATAATTGGGATAATGGAATAAGTGGGGATAGGATAAAGGGGAGAATCATGACACCAGTTCAAAAGTTTGCCAGCCGTTTTCACATGAAGCTGAAGCAACACCTCAGGACGAAGATGTCATCTGATGATCGTAGAACTGAGAGTCCGAATGTGAAACAGCCTGAGTTTTCCCAAGCATCCGTGATGGGCAAAATGCCTGAACCATCGTGCAGTGATATCCTGTTTGCCACTTCAGGTACCACCGGCATAGTCGATCTAGGTGCTTCCCAAACTGTTGTAGGTGATCAACAAGATCAACAAGTGCCTGAATTGTTAGCCAGCTTGCCTTCCAAGATCCGTGATCAAGTCACCCGCACGAGTTGTAGCCTGACGTTCCGTTTTGGGAACCAACAGACACTTCAGTGTCGACATGCGATTTTGCTGCCGCTGGGTCCAGTCAAGTTTAAAATTGCTATCGTACCGGGAAAGACACCATTTCTTATCTCAAGTTCATTCCTTAAAGGTATCAAGGCAGTGATTGACACAGATCAAGGTACTTTGTGGAGTAAGACTTTGAACAAGGAATTGGCCATTGAGCAAACCAACAAGAACTTGTTTCTTATGGACATTAGTCAACTTTGGAATGATGGAGATCAGCAGCAGCAGGTACAGCGACCTGCAAACCTAGGTCTGACGTTTGTGTCCGAAACAGGTGAAAACAATCCAGCACCAGTGGATATCACAGTTGCTTCTCCCGAGCCCAACATGCTTACTCAGCCTGTAGATGATCTGGAAAGCAAACAAACATGTCAAGTAGAAAGGCAAGTGCATGAGGTATTACAGGAAACCATGTCTTCAATTCCGAGTTCTGCAGTGAATGCGAGTGACCAAGATCGTGCGAAGCCACCGAACAGTTCCCGCATCAGTGGTGACCATGGCCAGTGTGTCTCAGAAGCTGAAGTCGTTTCGAGAGTCCCAGGAGAAGGACAATGCCAAGGACGAGATCACCAAGATCAAAGATATGAGTCTGGAGGAACTTGCAATGGAAAAGATCGCCTTCGGACGTGCGAAGCTCGGTCAGAGCTTCGAAATGGTTTTCCAAGACCATCAGTGGACAGACTGGTTTGTGAGCACATACGAGAAAAGTCCAAAACCGGCACATCAACTGTTTGTGCAATATGTGGAGAAGCGCCTCAACCAGGAAGCGCTGAAGAATCACAAGAAGGGTTACCCTTCCACCAAGGGCAATTCGAAGAAGTCCACCGAGACGATGGCCGCCGAAGTGAACAGCTGGGACGAGATCTCAGAACCAGATCTCAGTCAGGAGTTCGAGATACCAGGTGTGTCCAAGATCAACCAGATGGAGGACCAGGTGGCCAGTCTGCAAATGCAGAACCAGAACATGACCAACCGCATGACCCAAGTGGAGATGGTGCTTCAAGAAGTTCTCCAGCATGTCCGTGGACTGAGTGTGAAGACCGAGCCACAGGAATAGATCGCT
This sequence comes from Cladocopium goreaui, assembly GCA_947184155.2. Classification (NCBI taxonomy): domain Eukaryota; class Dinophyceae; order Suessiales; family Symbiodiniaceae; genus Cladocopium; species Cladocopium goreaui. The sequence goes on along the minus strand of CAMXCT020001602.1, from coordinate 255,038 downwards.
CGAATGATCCAAGTTGTATGGCCAATGCGACAGATCTGGACTTTGAGTTTCAAAACACCACCAAAGGAAATCAGTATCATGCTCAAATACAGCGATATGTCAAGCAATTTTCTCGTGAATTGAACATGGTCATTCAGGATCATAACTGCCAGCATGTCCGCAAACAGCCTCGCCTGGATCTGATGGAGGTCATGTGCTCAGCCGACAGTGAGCTCACTAAGCAAGTCCAACGTTAGGGAGGACGGGCTGAGCGATTTGGTAGGGTGCAAGGTGATCTCCAAACAAGTGAGGGTCGTCGACGTTTGTTCAACAGAATGGTCATGGGCAATCCCAAACATTTATGGTACAGTCCAGTTTGCAAGCCATGGTGTCAATGGAGCAACTTCAACATGAACCGATCACTTCAGGGATGTGAAACTGTTTTACAACAGCAATTGGAGCATCTGTGGCAAATTGCATTGGGGATAGTTCTTTTTCGGTATCAAATTTCTCATCATGGACACTTTGATCTTGAACAACCAAGGGGTTCGACATACTGCAAAGTTCCCAACATGAATGAGATTTTGCAACAAACCTTTTGGAATGAGTTTGATATGTGCCGAATGGGAGACCTAAAAGATCCCCAGACTGGTGAAGCTGCTCGAAAGCGATTGACTGTCCTCTCAACTTCAAAGGACCTGCATGTTGCGTTGCATGGCAAAGTATGCTCCGGCCAACATCACCACCGGCCGATTGCAGGAAACACCAAGGTAGATGGCCACACTGTGAAGATGTCACAGTGGACTGAAAACTATCCTCAGAAGTTTGCCAGACAAGTTGGAAAAATCATCATGCATGATCAGCCACCACAGTTTCGGATTTTTGCTGGTGATGATGAGCATCCGACTAAGCGCCGCCGATTGGGCATGAAGCTTAGTCCACAAGCCATAGCAGCCCGTTTTGCAAGTCCGTCCAATGAAAGTCCTATGAGCGAACCGGCTGATATTAGCTGGCAAACAGTCATGTCCTGCGCTGATCGTACGGCACCACGAGTTGGCACTCTGGTGGTTGAGCAAGGAGAGATCATTCAATTGGTTCAACAAATGTGTCCTGACCACAGCATCAAGCATGTCGTTTTATGTAGAGGCACGGATAGGTACGTAGGTCCAAATAAGCCTATGATAGCCCATGCAGCTCCACTTCGAAGACAAATCTGCATTAGACGACACACAGGCACAGTTCATGCTGATGAGTGGGAATCATGGGAAGCCTTGTCCAAAAGAGCTCTCCGAAAGAAGGGCACACCAGCACGTGTGAGTTTGACCATTTTTGCAGCATCCTCACAACCAACCACAGGGCCAGCAAGAGATCTGCCAGAGAGACCTGTGTTTGCCGATGCGATGAATCCCAGTGCACCACGCCGCCTGCGTGATGAGCCAAGCACAAATGATCCTGAAGAGCCATTGCCCAAGAGACCATGTAATCCTCAAATGAATCCCAATAACATCAGCCAGTCACAAACTGAAGTAACCCACCAAGATAACCGTGATGAAGAACCACCACAACATGTCATAGACCTTGCCAGCCAAAAACATGGTCCACTGTTCCAAGAACTGAGCGCAGAAGAACAAAATTGGTTGCTGAAACTTCACAGAAATTTGGGACACCCAGGATCGGCAAAGCTTGTCACCTTTTGTAAGCAATTGCAGTGCCCTGACCATTTGTTGAAGGGCATCAGCGATATGCGATGTTCCACGTGCCAAGAAATGCGAGGTCCTACCATCTCAAGGCCGAGTGCAATTCACGAACCATGTGATTTTGGGGATATAGTATCTATGGATGGGATAACTTGGACGAATAAAAATGGGGATCAATACCATTTTTATCACTTCATTGACCAGAGCACGTTATTCCACACTGCAGTTGTTTCTCCAGGACACTCAACTGACGATGCATGCAAAGCCTTGATTTCAGGATGGTTCAACTGGGCCGGACCCCCTGGATTGCTGTGTGTTGATTCTGGCACTGAATTGAACAGTGAAGAATTTGGACAATTCTTGCAGAGACACAGTGTCAAGTGTCGCACATGTGCTGCCGAAGCCCATTGGCAAAACTCCAGAACTGAACGCCATGGCGGAATCCTACAACTGATGCTCAATAAGATTGATCATGAACAACCAATTGGATCATATGAGGGACTGTCAGTAGCACTAAGCCATGCCACAAGCACCAAAAATCAGTGGAGTAAGCATAGGGGATATCCACCGGAAATGTTAGTGTTTGGTCGAGGGGTAAGAGTCCCAGGTTCAATCACTTCAGACCCAACCGTGTCCGCTCATGCCACAGCACTGTCCAACTTGCCAGATGGAGCTCGATTCCGGCAGGATTTAGCCACCCGTGAAGCCGCCCGAAAGGCTTTCGCAGAGATCGACAACGATCAGACACTGCGAAGAGCGATCGTGCATCGTAGTCGCCCACATCGTGGCTTCTATGATCGTGGCGATTGGGTCATGATGTGGAAGAAGAAGGGTGAGGCAGAAGGAAATTGGATAGGACCCATGCAAGTCATCATCCAAGAAGGGCAAAATGTAATTTGGGTTACTAGACACCACAAGCTCTATCGGGTACCCCCTGAATATCAGAAGCCTTTCAGCATTTGAAGAGTTCAAGCACCACCCAATGCAAGAGACCCAAAAGCCTGCTGATTTGAGCATTCGACCAACTCATGGTAGTGTTCAGTTTCATGACATGTTGCCTCATCCAACTGCCCCAAGAAATCCAGAAAGCACCGGAGCCGACCCGCCCACGATCGGTACCTCACCAGGCACCGAAGGAAGCTCACCAGCTGAGGCCAATGGGCCCAACATGCCAGAGCCCGCCGAAAGGCCAGCTGTGGAGTCACCCAAAGATCAACCAGATCAAGAACCTGACATTACATCAATTTCCAGTAGATCACCATCACAGAACTTTCCTGACAATAACCCTCAAGTAAACTTACCAGCACATGAAGTCCCACTGCCTGAAACCTCCGATGAAGGCGAAAGCTTGTACGTGGATGAAGAAATGATATTCAACCTTCATGAAGATCACTGTTATCATTTTGAAGTTGAAATTAACCAAAGGGATATCGACCACTGGAAAGAGGAAACACGACCCGAAGAAATGTCCTTTTTGGTTTCAGCTGCGAAACGCCAAAGAAGTGAAGTCAAGATATCAACTCTTAGTCCCAAAGATCGTCAATTGTTTGAAGATGCCAAGTCCAAGGAAGTTGACAGCTGGCTGGCCACAAGCACAGTGTGTAGAATCCTGAGGAATCAGGTCCCTGCTGAGAACATCTTGCGATGCCGATGGATCCTGACGTGGAAGGACGTCGATGAAGGTCCTAGCACTGGAAAGCCGAAGATAGTCACTGGCGTGCAACAGCCTCGCCAGAAGCCGAAAGCTCGCTTGGTCGTTCTAGGATTTGAAGACCCTATGGTAAATCCCAAGAGACAGCCCAACCATGTCAAAGCTATCAAGGGTTCTCATACTCCAACATGCTGCTAGCCTTGGATGGGACATACACAGTTTTGATATCAAAACAGCGTTTTTGCGAGGAACCGAATGCAGCGACAGAGTCTTGGGCATGGAACCTCCTGCTGAAATGCGCACCAAACTGAAGTTGCGCCAAGATGAAATTGTCAGGTTGCTCAAGGGAGCCTACGGGAGGGTAGATGCTCCGTTTCTCTGGTTTCAAGAACTCAAGCAAAGCTTAGAGAAATTGGGATTTGAAACAGCTCCATTTGATCCATGCACCTTCATACTCAGAGATAAACAAGGAAAACCGGAAGGAATGATTGGAATTCATGTGGATGATGGATTATGCTGTGGGCCTCCTATTTTTCACAAGCGTCTTGCAGAACTTGAAGCCAAATATCCTTTTGGGAGCAAGCGTAGCCGAGAATTCACGTTCACTGGCTTGAAGATTGTCCAACAAAAAGATCAATCCATTTGGGTAAGTCAAGAACAATATGTGAAAGATATACATCCAATAACAATTCCCAAAGAACGCCGTCAAACTCCAAATGACCCAGTCAATGAAACAGAAAGACAATCACTCCGAGCGTTGGTTGGTTCTCTCCAATATGCGGCAGTCAATACTAGACCTGACCTTTGTAGTAAGTTGGGATGGCTCCAATCACAAATCAATAAGTGTACAATTTCCACTTTACTTGAAGCCAATAAAATCCTTCATGAAGCCAAAATGTTTGCCAACGTCACCATCAAAATCCAGCCAATCCAATTGAACACCTGAGATTTGTAGCCTTCTCTGATGCGTCGTTTGCTTCGGAAAAAGTTCCCGACTCACACCAAGGGATGATCATCATGGCCAGTCACAAGGACATTGGAGAAAACAAGAACAGTCCGGTAAACCCAGTGGTGTGGCACTCCAAGAAAATACAAAAGGTTGTTGTTAGCACGTTGTCGGCAGAGGCAATGTCGTTGGCAGGAGCCGTGGATATCCTATCCTGGGTGCGTCTGTACTGGGCTTGGCTGCAAGATGGCAGCTGCCGATGGCAACAGGCCGATGAAACTCTACTCAGACTTCCACCTGCGTTTGCGGCAATCCCACCATCCAGTGATGACACACCGAATGCACCACCACCCCAATACAATTTCCTTAAACAGATCAACTCCAATAAACATGATATAATTACCACTGACTGTAAATCCTTGTATGACCTCATTAGTCGCCACGCTCCACCCAGTTGTCAAGAGTTTCGCACACAACTGCAAGCAAAGCTGATTAAAGAACACTTGAACAATGGAATCATGATTCGCTGGGTACCATCCCAGGCACAACTAGCCGATGCACTTACCAAATGTATGGACGCCAGTGTCCTCAGAGCCTGCGTGGAGGGAGGCCGATACAGTTTGCACGATGAAGCGCAGATTCTCCCCGCGAGGTCTGATTCCCGAGCCAGGATGCAGTGGCTTCGCACTTTGTCAGATGGTTCCAAAACGGGGGATAAGCAGTAACTTGAGGAAGTTGGAAAAGCCAAGACGTCCATTCTTTGAGTGAGCAAATTTTGATTGATTTTTGCAACTGCTTGTACATCAAGTTCCATGGGGAAGTGAATCATATTGGCATTTTGCTGTGGCAATCTCAGCATCTCGAACAAAACTTTAAGTAGAGGGAATCACAAATCACTGCCTGTTCGAGATGAATATCCAAGGGTCCTCAATGAAAGCCAAATCCCACCGTAGCCGGGGAATAGGCTCAGTGTTGCCTGCGGCAGGAGGGTATCGTTGCTTGTGCCATTGGAAAACTGGTGCGGCCGTTGATCCTGCAGGGTTTGGACATTGGTTGGTAAGTCAGGGACTTTAACATCATCTTCAAGGTTGACATCAAGGTGATAGGATCAGGGATCCATCAACATTCCTCCCTACCAATCCCAGTTGGTGATTATCAATCCCAATTGGAGAATATATGTATATGTATGTATATGTATGTATATGTATGTATATGTATGTATATGTACGTATATGTACGTTTATGTGTGTATGTGTGAGTGTATATGTATGTATATGTATGTTTATGTGTGTATGTGTGTGTGTATATGTATATATATGTATGTTTATGTGTGTATATATATGTATGTATATGTATGTATATGTATGTATATGTATGTATATGTATGTATATGTATGTATATGTACGTTTATGTGTGTATGTGTGAGTGTATATGTATGTATATGTATGTTTATGTGTGTATGTGTGTGTATATGTATGTATATGTATGTTTATGTGTGTATATGTGTGTGTATATGTATGTATATGTATGTATATATATGTATATGTATGTATATGTATGTATATGTATGTATATGTATGTATATGTATGTATATGTACGTTTATGTGTGTATGTGTGAGTGTATATGTATGTATATGTATGTTTATGTGTGTATGTGTGTGTATATGTATGTATATGTATGTTTATGTGTGTATATGTATGTATATGTATGTATATATATGTTTATGTGTGTATGTGTGTGTATATGTATGTATATGTATGTTTATGTGTGTATATGTGTGTATATGTATGTATATGTATGTATATATATATATGTATATGTATGTCGTTATTTTGTGTGTGTGACCATAGGTTGAGTCAATGCACTGTATTGATACCCTCTGGTAGTCAAATGTGGCGTGCGGCGTGCTCTAAAAGATCCACCATTTAGTTCGATACCCAGCTATAAACCTCTATTTAGTTCGGGGATTTCCCAGCTAGCCATGTTTGATTACCAAGGATACTTCCATTGATCACCATAGTCACCGAATCACCATTGTTAAAATATTACCAACATATTAGTAGCGTATTCTTCACCATTGTATGATTGTACTAACATGTATTAAGCATAACTAATCATTATATACTATACCATTTATCAACTATTACTAATAACCATCATACATATATCGACATTGTTGACCATTATTAATAATATCTGAGAACCATGATTGCAGTCACCATTCATCTTCCAGGAAACGACTCCAGTGCTCAGAAATCTAAGACAGCGCAGGATGCGCTCCTTCGCTAATCGCATCAGCTCGAGCTCCTGCCGTTCCTGTGCGGTGATTGTGTGCTACACCAACCATATCCTATGGATATGATATGCATTGGAATATATCACTAATTACGTATAATAAGTAATTCTATGCATATATATATAATATATACATGCATGCATAAATGTATATATATATATATTATATATATATGTGTGTGTATATCAAACCAGAATTGAGATATAATTGGAATATATACCGAACCAGAATTGAGATATAATTGGAATATATACCGAACATTACCGAACCAGAATCGAGGTATAATTGGAATAATTCCAGCCCCCTGCCTATATAATATTAACACCCCCTAAATGGTCCCAATGTGTAAATCCCCCTATTAAACCATGGTTTATGAGGAGTTTTTGTTGATGTTGGGGGAAGGGATTGTAACTAAATGGTATAAGTAGGATATATAGTATTATATATATATATGTATAATTGGGATGTAATGACTAGCAATTGGAATGTGCTGCTGATACAATGGGGATAGCCTCTGGTAATCTAACACTTTGCCATGGAAACATGGCCATGGAAATTTTGAGAGGTGAATCATCTACAAATGGGTCATGTTCAATGGCTATGTGATATTACCGAATCATATGTTTCTTGCGTCCCGGGATGCCACCAGATACAAAAGTTGACCGAGGCAACGCGGGTATGTCTCAAAATGCTACACCCCCAATTGGATTACTACGACTATGACTATGAGTGGCTATGACTTTATACACCCAATTTTTCATGGCCATGTGGGTGGCCCCAAGTTTTGGACAAAGCCGCTATGCTTTTCTCAGGTTTTCGTCCGAATGGGATGGTGCCGGCTCCCAAGGACCAACAGCCCCCCCTTATGTAGTTGTAATTCAGATAATGTTAGTAAAGCAATAGTAAGCCACCTCCAATTTTACCATAAATTTACCATAAATGGGTGGTGTATACTATCAATATATGGGTTGTTTATTATTGCTTTACCCAAATTACTGTAATTATTCGTGACTCTCTCTGTCTCTCTCCTTAAATATTCTAAATGTTCAATGATAACCTAGCTTCAACTTAAATACTAGCCACTTCTCATTGCGCTTGGATTTCCATCTACTGTTTGCACCTCCCTCACCAAGCAACATCAGCCAAGCAACAAAAGACATTGCCCGTGAAACCACCCATTTTTCAGCTGTGTTTAAAATCATCTATCCCTATCCAATCCATTCCAATCCAAACCCATGCTGTATGTCATTGTTGATGGACTCAAAAATCTTACTCATTAGATGCCTTACATTATCACGCATTCAGAACCATCATAACCATTCTATGTATCAAATCCAAGTTTCTCCTCCCCATGTTTTTTCCGGAAAAAGAACCAGGCATTATCAACCATTCTATTCTCTACAACAAATCTACATCCGAGTCTCCCTGGTAAGTATTTTCTCATTCTCCAGATCTCCCCACCAAGCCTTGAGTCGCAGCAACTGCTCCATTTCTCTCATCTCCAGCAATTCTTTCAGCAGCTGCTGAGCCTCCTCAATGGCTGCCAGCACCGCAGCCGCGCACGCAGCCGAGGCCGCCGAAGCGCGCCGGAAGAGCGCCTGCGGTGCCACGGTGCTACGGTGCTGCGCTAGCGCCGTGGAGCTTTGGGGAAGTTTAAATGGTCTGTAAAATCTATGAAATTGAGGAAATTGCTGGGTTTTTGAAGGTTTTTGAAGGTTTTTGAATGTTTTTGATGGTTTTTGATGGTTTTTGATGGTTTTTGATGGTTTTTGATGGTTTTTGATGGTTTTTGGTGTCCGAAAGAACTTTCTGAAATATGCTGACACGGTTTTGATCCAAGATTTGCTGAAACGAAATGCCATGGTAAAAAAGGTGTTTTTCACATCCCTTGCATCACTTGCATCAAACCATTGAATTTCAGCCCACCCTTTGGCAATGGGTCAGATTCGATCGCATTTGGATTCCATTCCCACATTGCTAAAAACGTCCAGCTTGACCTACTTTGGGTGTTAATCGTTGTGAACTGTAGCACGGGTTTCCCCAGTATCATGGTCATTGCTATCACCACTACTATCATCATTGCCATGTGATTACCAGATGATTACCATATATACTGTCGTCGTCCTCGTCGTCGTCGTCCTCCTCCTCCTCCTCCTCATCATGATCATCATGACGATCATGCATGATCATCATCATGATCATCATGATCATCATCATCATCATCATCATCCAATTCTTCGTCATCAGGTTCATCAACTACTCATCCTAGATCCCATGTCTGCCCCCGTGTTTGTTGCCTCATTGCCCATTGCTGTCGGCTAGACAGCATCATCTGCCCTGTAAACCGCATTCTTTCATGGCTTAAACCGTTAGACCGAATTGCTTACACCTCTCTGTTTGTTCTTGCGTTTACGACAAGTACGATTAAAGAACCTCCCCCCACCCAGTCTTATCAAATAATTGCTCGGGAAACTCCCCCCTTGGCTCCTCCATTCAAGAGGGAATATGGATGCCCCTAGCTGCCCTAGCTCTGAACCTCTCTCCATTCACCACTGGATGGAACATGATTAATTATATTCCATTCTACACCCAATAAGTATTGCTGACACTCCCAATCCATTTAGTTGCTTTTAGACCTATAAACCATCGATTGTCTGTTGTGTTACATATGTTTTACTTATTTAAAGGGGAACAACCAAAACATTCAAATCCCCAAAATCTCCGAACTCCACAGCCCTGCCGTTGCCGCGCCCTCGCACCGCAACGGCCCCGCCTTCTGCTGCTCCTTCCTCCGTTGCAGCTGCCGCAACTGGTGCCGCTGCACGGCGAAGTCCTCTGTGGCACGCCGTAGCGAAGCAGCCAACTGCTGCAACTCATCTGCGGCACAACGGCCGTTGGGCCGTTGGGGATGGATGGTCAACAAAAAAAATGTGGCTGTGTAGCAAAAAAACGATCCCATGTGGGGAATTGAGCATATCACTGCAATATACTGATATGGTATGATAAGTTATGGAATTGATTTACCTGTGTTGAAACGGGGTGGAACATGAGATATGGTATCAGTTGGGTTGTAAGCGGCAAAAATCCCCAGTGAAAAGCAGGGGTAATAATCCAGTAACTGTTCACAAACTCAGCGAACTCCAAAATTTCACTCAGCAGTTTCGCGGCTTGATCGATGGGTCCTGTATTGGGAGGCTGGATACAGAGGATACAAATTGTGATTATGTAATGTACTGTACGTAAATACCGGACATATATATATATATTATATAATAATATATATATATATATATATTTAAACTGTAACCCTTTCCCTCCAATATTAACCACGGGTTACACCATTTGTAGCTGGTTTAGTACGGGTGGGTGCGTTTGCTCACAACAATGAAGAAATCTCACCAGTTTACTGTGAGGATATTTCAGGTAGTGAAGGCCCGGCAGTGACTTGCACCTGGCATCCCAGGTCCTAATTGGCTCTTGGGTGGTTCTAAGTGGGCATGGTGGTTATCATTCATACCCGGATTATACCAGGATTGTTAGCCACATACCAACTGAGATGCATAGCCAAGTAGAACCTGAAGCCGCACCAGTGCCTGACTCTGGCTGTGGATGTTCCGGCTGCGGCACTACTGGCGCGGTAGTTTGGCCATCTGCGGTCTGCAGGGCAAGCTGCCTCAAAGCCTCTGAATGCCGCAGTAACCGCACGGTCATCGCTGGCGAGCATTGTGGCGGAAGATTTTTTTAAACTCGTAGGCTAAGCTGGCTACATGTTGTGCAGTGGTAGCTGACTCCGCCGTGCTTCAAGTAATGCCAGCCAAAAAGGCATCGGGAAGTCCTATAAATCCTCTAACACGACAACATATCATATATATATATATATTATATTTTGAATCTAATTACGGAGCTTTTTGATGCATTCCCAGTGATGTTGGAAAACATTCAGCACTTCCAACCGCCTTTTTGCACTGCTGAGCATGCCCCAAACCTCCGTGCAGTGGTCTGTTTCAATGAGAAAATCCGCGGATGACCAGCCGTGGTGCTGGAGCCAAGCTGGGCACAGGGCATGCTTCAAGGCATCTTGGTGCAATCCTTTCTTGTAGCTGAGCCAACCGGGAGATTGGCATTATCATATTATCATAATCATTACTATTACAGTACTACTATCACTATCATCATTTTTGTCATTGCAGTTCTCTCTCTCTCTCTCTATTGCCATCTGTCAAAACTGCCAGCCGCAGCGGTGAGCGTGCATTAAATGCAGTGTCATGGTATCGTCAGTGTGTTGCATTATTAGTTGTACTAGTATCATTGATGAATTATATAATTTGATTGAAATGTGTATGACTGTCTTTATTGCTAACTAACTGTAACTAACTACTTGTGTCATTGATTCCTATTATCTTATCATATATTATTAATCATTATGATTAATTATCTTTATTCCGGCTACCTTCGGGGAATCCAACGTGGTAATTGGAAATCCCCCAAGTAAATGGAGGTTCAGAGCTAGCCAAGGGTATCTGCAAATTACTCCCCGATTACCCGCTAACAGCCAGCTATTGAAAATGGATGAATAGCTGAATAGCTGGTCCATCTAGGTCCATCTAGGTCCATCTAGTTGGATGATTTACTTGGATGAAAATGCCATTTTAGTTTCCCATGGTTTCCCATGGTTTCCCATGGCTACAAAATACCTTGAGGGATCCCTTTGATGGATCCATCCACTGGCTGCCGCCGTGGCCTGGTGCGGCATCTGCTCCTGCCAAACATGGCCACGGACGCTTGAGGAGTGCTTGTCTTGAGCAGGTCATGCCATGACTCTTAATTTGTCACACATCTCATTAATAAATTTAATAATCGTCAATACTGCGGTTCAAAACACAGAAGGGGGCACAGTTGTTCATTGCAGAAGTGTTTTCAGAAAAACATGACACATACCCTCTAGTAATTTAACATAGCTATGGAAAATCACCATGTTTTATGGGAAAATCCACTATAAATGGTCATCTTCAATAGCTATGTTGACATAACCAGAGGGTATTCAGAAAATGAGGAAAGATATGGCACGTTGCTCCTTGAGGATCCTCTTCTCACCTCCTGGTCGCTCCACCAAAAAAAATGGAATTCAGTGCTGGACGCCACTGAATCTGCCATGTCATTCTCCAACTTCAACATTGTGTTTTATGTATTTTATGTATACACATGTTTATACCATATATATATAACTATATAACATTATATAACTATATATTATGAGCATAAGGTTGGTCAACATGCTCTAGACGAATCTAATTTGGTAGGCCATGGGCCGGATCCTAAACCTCCAGATGCTTGTCGGCAGGCGGTCCCGTCCTGTCTTGCTCTGCTGAGCGATTTCAGGATATCGGGCCTGCACGAGCCAGTAGTAGCCTGACGGCGAGTCCCGGCTCTGAACGTCATGGATATTTTTACCGTTTTTACCAGGATTTAGAAGTATAATCCATGAGTAAAAGGCTGTCAAATGATGGGGAAAAGGATGAGAAACCATGACAAAACAATAGATAAACCGATAGACCATTAATTTTTTGGGGGTGACATCTATCTATTTATATAAACATATATAAACATATATATATATATATGTGTGTAATATATACATAGTATATTTTTATTCAAACCCAAAGGGACAGGTATACCATGGTCCATCACGATCCCTCAACAAAAAGGGTAGTTCTGCACCACTACCTGACCGTTGAGATCAACGAGATCTGAGTTGCAAGCCGATGACGATGAACGTGTACCTGAAATGCATTCAGCTCTGCAAGACTTATTTTCGCTAGTTTCGCGGTTGGCAACTCTTTGAAGCATAGCTGCTCGCCAGTTTGCACCCACACCTACCTATAGATATCCAAGGGGGTGTTTCAAAGCTTATATCGTTGTTGAACATTGAAGATGCATGTGGAATATATTCCCTAAAGTTCCCTCACGTTCTCATCCGCCCTAAAGTTCCCTCACAGTCCATCCCTCACTTCCCTGCCGCCCAGCGGCAGGACAGTCCACAGCACTGCGGCATTGAAGATGGGCACGGCGATCCAGATCTCCGCCATATGACCCGTGTACAGCCTGACGGAAGCTAAGGACTGAGGTACGAAGAGAGATTGACCTGCCAAGCTGGATTTTCGTGCCATAATCTTGTTTTGGTGTGCATATATCATATATATATATTATATATATATACATATCACATTTGTTCATATTGTTTCACATGGATGGGAAACCTATGGAAAGCCACAAGGAACATCTTCAACCAGGATGCGCAGGATCTCTCACCTCCAAGGAAGGGTCACAAAGTCGTAGGCGAATGCATAGGACACCACCTTGGCTCAGCTCGACGCGCAGCGCCTTTTTCGAGGATCTGGTAATTTCTTACAGCTTGCAAACTGGAAAAACATACTGTTTTTTTTGTTTCTTCATAAGTCATGGAAAATCAATAATCAATGTAAAGCATGGAACTACATGGCCATGGCTTCCAGTTCGCAAGCTGTGAAATGACCGGAGGGCATCAGGCAATGCATGAGATCCCCATGGCAGGTCACTTTGAATGTCCCGAACCATTGTTGGAAGATAGTTGCAACGAGCTGCATATACCAGCTCTAAATCGATTGGTTCTTTGGCACTTCTCTGCATCATCTGCAAATAATATGTTGTATAAGGATGTATAAGGTTTTTCATGTGTTTGCGATAATGGCAGAGATTTGTTCGTCCATTGGGACGTGGGAATTTGGATGACAAATGATGACAGTCTCAGGAATCTCAGGAGTCTCAGGCACCAAATTTCAATTGTGTCGCACTTGATCCCTCCGCATCCCTCCGCCCCATTGAGACCCCTTGCAGCTGCTCCTGTGAGCGCATGCGTCCTGCTTTGAAGGTGTTGTGGTGCCAACCCCCCGATTTTCGCGGAATCTCTGGGGACACACCAAAATTCAGGAGCTTGGGCAGGGCCTCCTACCATCTACCATCTTGGAACCAATTAAATGGCCAATCCCCGGTTGGGTCATGAAGGTGATGAAGAGCGGGCAAATGTAGACGAAGCAAAGTAGAAAACCATAGGCCTCGGCGGTGAAAGGTTGCAACGGCTGACTTCGCCAGGTACCTTTCCCATGGCCACCATAGCCTCTCCAATGACAACCCGTGGGAAGAGACCCTTACTAGTATGGTGGGGGAAGGTCTTTCGTTGCGGCGCATCTACTTTCAAAACCACAAGTTCTGGCCCCGGCTGGTGATTGAACAACCCGTCCGAACATCTCCAAAATATGATTGGTAAAGAATCTCCATTGTTGTGATCTTCAATATCTAGCAGCCCATAGCAGCCCCCTTATTTAAAAACAGGGGTGATGCACTTCCAAGCGAAGTCCTCTTTGAAACCAGCCGGAAACCGCCGCCCAGCTGGCCCAGTTGCCATGGCAATGGATTCGGATAGCATGACTCGCCTCAGTTTGTTGAAAAGTCTGTCCACTTGGCAGTTTGTTTCAATGCGAGCACATAATGACACAATATGATACATAAAATATAGCTCTCTCTCTCTCTCTTGCTTTAGATTTGTACCTAATTATCTATATTGTATTATACATACATGCATACACACACATTTATATATACGTATAATTACTTTGACCAAATTATATATATATATACCCTATATGCCTATATATTACACGAACGATATATGTATTATACGATGTCTGTGTGTGTGTTTATGATTGTGTGTATATCATTTCATGGCATCCAACTGCAATTTCCGTTCCTCCCCATGGATCCCGGCCAGCCGCCATGCAGTGGGAAGCCGCGGGTCCAGCCCACCTTCACCTGGAGTGATCTCTGTGTGTGTAGATGAGGTATGATCAGGTAGCAGAATGATGATGAATGATGTGTACCCTCTGGTAATTTAACATAGCTATGGAAAATCATCATGATTAATGGGAAAATCATGGAAAATCCACAACAAAAAAAGTCATTTTCCATAGCTATTTTGACATAACCAGAGGGTAATGCTCTTTTTGAAGCTGCAGCTTGCAGGTTGGAATGGAAGACTGCCGAAAATCTGCCGCCGCGCCACCTCTGCGACACAGGCAGCTGCCACCGCTGCAACGGAATTGGGACCTGATAGATTTTTGGTCAGTTTTTAGCCATAAACATGCCATCAACCCCTTAGAGGATCCTAAATTTCAGATTGGTTCTCTACTTCCGCATGTCCACTAAGTCATACTAAGTCACTAGCCTGAACAGTCCTGAACCATCAAAAACAGTCCTCTATGCTGAAATGTGACACATCTAGGGAGCTGGCTAAATGCAATGATAATGGCCATGGCATTCATCGACCTGCCCGGATCGACCCTGACCCCTTGGCGTTTGGGGGAAAAACCATGGTATACCACAACGAATAGGGCCACAGTTTAATGAGGAAAATGATGTTCTGGTTGGTGGATCTAACCCCTGAAAACAGTCAATTGGGGGATCATCATCCCGAATATATGGTTGATTTATGTTGATTTAAACAAAAAGATCACGTGTGAAACCGCCAAGCCAGTAACAGCCAGTGTTCAAAATGTTCCAAACCACTGGACTTCCCCAAATTTTCTCCGGCTGCGCAATGCTGCGCACCTCAAAATGCCCGTGCTGGTGTGGATGGCACGAGCAACTTGGGCTATGTCCTGGAAAAGTGGTAACCCCAGATGAATATACCCTAACTAATTGGGAGAATGTCCATCAAAATAATGAAGAAATTGCTGCATATTGCTGTATATCAAAGTTGGTACTTGGTACCCCTTACTCGTTGTCTAGGTCAAAATTGCTTACCTTGTGCATAGCTGGCACTTTAACAACCTGGTACTGTAATTCAAAGCCAAAGTACAGGGGTTGCATCTTGCTTGTACGGACGTTCCCATGGTATTCCTAAATCATAGGTTCAGGTCCGGTCCTTGAAAAGCACATTGGCGGACAACAGCAAAAACAAGCACCGCAGAACTATGCGCGACACCTTCGAGTGCCCATTCGGGGTAGCAAAAAGCCATGCAAAAACTGCCAGCCAGAGGAATTTGCATGCTGCCACAAGCAAATGGATCTGACTGACTTGAGTCTGCAATTTTTTACCTTCCCGTAAATCAAATATACTATATATACTTGTCAGAAACCCCTGGTCTAAAGCTCGAAATCTCATAGTGAGGGGGAGTTAGGATTACAACTTACAACATCTTACAACTATCAATTAATTCATGGGGAAAGTCTCGCAAGTCAGGTCCATTCTTTCTCACTTTAGATGCGTCCCCTGCAGTTGTTTAGATGTATGGCAAAAAACACTGCACAAGCCGAAGTCGATGACTCATAGCGAGTCGACTCAAGCTGAGGCTGAACAGATAATGCAAATGTCTCTCTATTGATTTAAGGAAACAAGAATCACGGAGAAAGAAAAACATGATTATTTTTGATTACTGTATTGGTTTCTTTAGGTTTTCTCTCCCTAAAAAGGACGAAATGTGATGGGTCTCTGTCTGATGCTCCTGCCTTGACGTTAGGAGGTCCCTCACGCTCCTGCGTTGGGACTCACTTCCAAACCCAACCGACGCTAGGACCGTCTCATGCTGACCTGCTTGGGGTTGCTGAGGGGCAGCCGGGGCGATCAAGCCCCAAGATTGTGAGCCCCACCATGCCATCGACTTCCAAATCTTTCGGAAATCTGTCGGAATATTGAAGCAAAATATCATGAACATTCTCAAAGTCGCCACCCACATCATCGTCCAATGGGAGCGGTCCTTTTGCAAGGTTGCGCTCGACTTTAGCAAAGGATCATCGAGCACCTCGTGGGCTCAGCCCCCAGTTGGCGAATGGTTTGCTAGCCATCTCTACTTGGGGATGGAGTATCATTGGGTTTAATCCCGTCCCCCTATTACTAAACCCCCCCCCAAATAATAAAAACTAGGGTCCATCTCTAATTTTGGACAATTTCAGATTGGCCAATTTGACTTTTAATTGATCCCCTTTAGAAAACAATTAAAAAATAAAGCTACCATTTGTGGGTTTCGCCCCCTAATAATAAAAACTAGTTAACCCCAGGGTGTTTATTACTAGGGTCCGTGACAATTTTAGTCTTTTTATTAAGGGTTTCAATTTATTAATAGGGTCCGCTTCGAAATCCAATTTTTGGCAATATTTTAATTGCGTTATATCAGGAATTTTAATTGATTTTGAAACCGTTTTTTTTAGTCTTTTTTTATGAAGGGTTTCAAATCATTAATAGGGTCCGCTTCGAAATCCAGTTTTTGGCAATACTTTAATTGCGTTATATAAGGAAATTTAATTGATTTTGAAATCGTTTTTTTTGTTAAATAAGGGTTTCAATTTATTATTAGGGTTCCCTAATAATAAATACCACCCCAATAATAAAAACTACCTGATGTGTTTATTATTTGGGAGGCGGGGTTAGTATTAGGGGAAAGGGATTAATATGGCTTAATTACCACATTATTGTTGTTATATAATGTTATTATTGGATTTACCACATGATGACCATGATGTGCAATTCTGGAAAGGTGGTTCTCGTGAACCCGTTTGCATCGTCTGACATGTGCCGCACAAATACAGTAAATACAAGTAGCTTGACCTAAACCTTCCGTCTGGGTTCACCAAGTTGAACTCCGGGCGTCCGGACCCAGGCTGTGGTGATGTATTTCACTGCCGCTGCACAAATGGCCAGCGAGAGCGGGGGGCGGTACCTACCGGGCTGCGTATCCCGGGTGGCCGCTGATCACACTATGAGGTGTCTCACAGTGTCCCGTGTTCAAACACATGCATGTAAACTAACCATAGTATATATATAGATATGTCTACTTATATATGTGTGTGTATGGCATGTGCATCATGCATATACATGTATATACTAACTCACATGCTTGTGCCATGCTTTGAGGTTTATGCTATCGCTTATCCTGGTGATTAACCATGATTAACCACAGGTCGGCCATTTCCACCATGTCACAAAGGATCCACCAGGTCAAACTCCAGGGCAAACATGGCGACTGTAGTGGAAACAAATCCAATAGCACCAAGAAAATAGAAATGTAAATTCGATGCTTAAATATGCTAAAATAATGGCTTAAATTACTGCTCGATCTTTTTGATCTATATTTAGATAGACAAAAAATCCAGCACGTGAAAACCTATAATTATATAATTGCTATCAAGTGCGGATCCAAATTCCAGAACTTGCAGCAAAGCGCAAACGCGTGGGTAGTTGGGGTTATAGTACGATGCATCCCTGTCTGGGTGGATCCTACCTTCTAAGCTGTAAGCCAATGGACTGCGCGGGGCATGACGTGCATCACAAAGCGACTGCGCCAACATGGAATCCAAATGGTGCCAAACCAGACAATTTGTGGGAAGAAATGGGTACAGTGGAAATGTTTACAGGTACCCTCTGGTAAACTAACATAGCTATTGAAAATGGCCGTTGATAGTGGGTTTTCCCATTAAAAATGGTGATTTTACATAGTTATGTTAGTTTACCAGAGGGTACCAGAAAATATCTGTTTCATGTCGTTAGGACAGGTTTCAACCGGAGTGCCTGTGTCACGGCTCCACTGCTGGTAGTCATTCCGAACATCTGCAACCGCACCTTGGGGCTAGGTGGGGCTAGCAGCTACTGACAGCACTTGGGATCAAAATTGGGCCCTGATTTTATGGATGCTTATTGCCTGATAAGTATTAAATAGTGCTCACCATTGTGCACCAATTCTTGTGTAATTGTGTGTCTACGAATAATTACAGATGTACCTGGGTTTCTGTGAAAGTGGCCAGAAAATCCAAAATGATGATCATCAGCTCTTCGCCTCTATCTATCTATCTATATATATATATATGTGTGTGTACATAAATTTAATTATATAAGTCATTCAAAATCAAAAAAATGCCATCAAAAGGCGCCAAATGTAACGTCCAAGTCGCCGCCGCTGTGAGGCCCGGTCGGTTCCTAGGAGCTGCCGCACGCAGCTCCTGTGCCAGCTGCATATGGCTGATATGGTCAGCTCTTAATTTTGTTTGACTCGGCTAATATATGTGATTATATATTCTAATATGGTCTGACTTACATATGATTCGATATACACTTTTATGATATGATAATATATCAAATATACAGGATATACAGTATATATACATATGATATACATCTAATATACATTGATACACACTACTACAAAATATCATGCAGATTCATGCAGTACATATTTGATGTGTACTGTAGTCATCCCTCAATGTTTGATGCTGAAGTGTCTTACGCGGCTCCTTGAGGAAGGTGCTAAAGCCGAAGCGCTCCCTGGGCTGTTGGAACATCGCACATGGGGGTTTCCATAAATGGAAGTACCCCAATAGCTGGGTGGTTTATTTGCTGGAAAATCCCAACAAAAAATGGATGATTTGGGGCTTCCCATTTATGGAAACTTGGAAACATCTGGAAACCCTCCATATCAATGCTCTCACTTCTTCAAATTGGACAAATATTCCATAGTTTTTTCCCAACCGGCCCAGCCCCTATTGGCAATGGGTCTGAAGATTTATGAAGGTTTCGTCTCTGGGACGTCTGATGGGGTCAGAGAAAAACATGGAAACCCTTGGGTGCTCAATTGCAGACCAGATCTTCGACCTTTGGAGAACGAGATTTTGATGGCTATCAAGATCTATCAAGGAAAAAATCGAAAGGAAATGGCAATCGAAATCTAAAGAACTCAAAAAAAGGAATGGAAAACAATTATCTGTACCGTTCCAACCTTCAAATTGTTTGACTCTAGGGGAGCCTCCCCCGACCAAGGGCCCCGTGACTCAAGGAAGTCGGGTAAGGATTTCACCATCTCCAACTGGCCGTGGCTGGGTCCATGGCGTCGTGGTTGATCATTTCAGATTCAATGATGAGGTCTGTGGAGACTGTGGAGGTTCCTGTTTTCACATTTTTCACCTCAAACTGTGCAGGGAAGTCCAGTTTGGGAATGTCCGATGATGGGGCCCTTGCATACCACGTGCGCAGCTTTGCCGGCACTGTGATGCCAGCAGCGCTCTGTCAGCACCACCGGGCAAACAAGACAAGACTTAAAATATCTTAAAATCATTCTACAGTAGTACCATTGCCCTCAGCTTAACTTGGCAAGACTGCTGCAAATGCTTTGGATGGTTTGGCAGGATATTCCTCCGGATTGAGTCTTCTGGAAGATTTGAAGCAGGGAAAAATCAGCCCTTGAGGCTGATGCGATGCCGGCGATGCCCTCTGCCGCTCCTTGGGAGTCGGCTCACAGGCATCCCAGTCATCCCGGTCATAGCGCAGCAGCCGCGCGGCCGGCGGCTGTGCCGAGATGCGCTGAATCTCCGCTGCGGGTGCGCCACGGAGGCGCTGAAGCTCCCGCACTACGGGGATGGAGACGGGGAGATGTGCCCTGGAAGTTTCCTGCACTTTGTGCCTTGGCCGCAACAGAAGTCGTAGTTTTTCTGCTGGTGGTTCACCCGGAGCTCGACAACACACTGGCAAATCGCTCTTCACATTCTGCAGGGCAGAGATGGCTCCTGACTCCAAGCGGTGCTGAGGACGACAGTGACCCTTGGTGCGACGGTTGCGTTCAAGGCGACTCACGATTTCACCCGTGTGCAACACTCCTGTGGGCTCTCCTCCCAACAGCAGCCGATCAGGTGGCTTGGGAACTTTCAACCTCTGTGGCATGGTGGGTTCCACCACTTCTTGGCCCCGACAATCGCGGCCCGCCGCGCCCAGTAGGATGCCAGGGGCCGGCCTTGATGGCCTTGCCGTATGTGGATCCATGGCTGTGCGACAAGCAGCTTGATGTGTCCCTCTCGTTTGCTGAAATGGAGAACATGTCATGACGGCATGCCATGATAATCCATTGTGCAAGTCTTCACCGCTTGAATCAAATGAAGGCAATTTCAGGCACTGGCTTTATTATTTGTACAATATATAACGTATATATGTATGTATGTTTTTTTTACTTGGGAACAAATTGCAATAGTTTGCGAGAGGTCTGACTAGTTCCTTTAATCCTTTATTAATGTTTATGTCTTATATATGCACAGGTATGCATAGCAGATTGTCCTAATAACCTGAAATTTCTGACATGCCATCCAACATCTCGGGCCATTGAAAGTGCTTGAATCGTTCAGCACACACTCCGTATATTGAACATCCCATGTAAAAAGATAACGCCTTTGGAACCCACTCTTGCACCACATTGCACCACTAATATTTGATCTGGATTGAATTTGCATCACACCAAAGTTGAACTTAAGTTTCGGATGGGAGAAATTCATCGATCATGTTTTAGAACTGCATGCAATCCCAGTATCATGTCCAAGACACAACGGGACACTATGGTACTTGTCTGTGGAAAGTTGGTTCCACTCAAGGGTATGGTTGAACAGTTGCTGCTCACTTCCTCAAGGCCCCCTATGTCCATCTATTTCCATCGAGCGATGCTGTCATCACGCTTGACACCACGCCGATAGGAACCGGGACGTCATTGGCGGAAACGGTTTGCGCCGATCGAAGACGGCCATCGAGGGCGACCCGTCGAAATGACCTGCCCTGATGCCGCCATCAATGATTCTTGATGGCCCAACGACAATTGACATACGCACACTAGATCTTCGAACGTGGATTGGGCCAATGGAAAACCAAAAACATCTAATAACTCTCCTTCTGGATTCGATTTTGCAACGCATTTTTTTCTGAAAGTAAGCAGTAAAACGCAGCATCCTGCTACTTAGCCAAGCTTTATCAGGTCTGCGATATTCTGCGATAGCTTCATTGCTTGACAACTTATATATAAGATTTTTTTGAAACTCTTCCCAGCAACAGGAGTCCCCTCACCTATCATTTTCCCTCTCCCATTCGATAGATATCCCCGCCCCATGGGTGGGTTATCAGAATCCCCAAAAAAACTTGCCGCGGATCGAAACCCCCGATCACAAATAAATCATAATTAATAAATTTAATAAATCAACAGGTCTTGAATGACTCATGTAGGCATCATCACAAGATTGCCATCTTAATGCCAGGTCGTCTGAACCACTCGCCCTTCAAAGTCGGGCACGGTTGGGGCTTCAGCAATGCTGTCAGGCTCGGCTGGACACTATGGGAACAAACAACAAATGGCCTGCAAATCATGGCCAATGGACCTGCAGAAGGCAGGTCATTTTTTGAATTTACGAATTCATGATTCATTTTATGCTCATCGATTTCATTGATGTTTCATTGATGTTTCATTGATGTTTCATTGATGTTTCATTGATGTTTCATTGATGTTTCATTGATGGTTCATTGATGTTTCATTGATGTTTCATTGATGTTTCATTGATGTTTCATTGATGTTTCATTGATGTTTCATTGATGTTTCATTGATGTTTCATTGATGTTTCATTGATGTTTCATTGATGTTTCATTGATGTTTCATTGATGGTTCATTGATGTTTCATTGATGTTTCATTGATGTTTCATTGATGTTTCATTGATGTTTCATTGATGTTTCATTGATGTTTCATTGATGTTTCATTGATGGTTCATTGATGTTTCATTGATGTTTCATTGATGTTTCATTGATGTTTCATTGATGGTTCATTGATGTTTCATTGATGTTTCATTGATGTTTCATTGATGGTTCATTGATGTTTCATTGATGTTTCATTGATGGTTCATTGATGTTTCATTGATGTTTCATTGATGTTTCATTGATGTTTCATTGATGGTTCATTGATGTTTCATTGATGTTTCATTGATGTTTCATTGATGTTTCATTGATGTTTCATTGATGTTTCATTGATGTTTCATTGATGGTTCATTGTTGTTTCATTGATGTTTCATTGATGTTTCATTGATGTTTCATTGATGTTTCATTGATGGTTCATTGATGTTTCATTGATGTTTCATTGATGTTTCATTGATGGTTCATTGATGTTTCATTGATGTTTCATTGATGGTTCATTGATGTTTCATTGATGTTTCATTGATGTTTCATTGATGTTTCATTGATGTTTCATTGATGTTTCATTGATGTTTCATTGATGTTTCATTGATGTTTCATTGATGTTTCATTGATGTTTCATTGATGGTTCATTGATGTTTCATTGATGTCATTGATGTTTCATTGGTAAATAATAGCTCATGCCATCCAATCTTAGAGGGGTAATAATTTTGGGCGCCCTAGCCCAACCAGGCATGGGACCCCAAGCCTGGCGTCAGCGCCGAAAGGTGAACATTTTAATGTTGGATCCCGATTAGTGTCATGGGACTCTATTGTGAGACAATTCCCAAAAATTATGAGAGCAGGACGCTGTGGGAGTGCACTTTGTTGTTGTTTTTCAAAACTGTAATCACATTAAAGCTTAAGCTACAGATGAAGCTGTGTTCATGTCCACTAGATCGCATGTATTGCTTGAAGAAGTGTCCAGGTGTTCACTCTACCTTAGACTCTACCTTAGATAAATGCTACTACATTGTCCCTTCAACAAGACACAATTTCTGCAGAATATGCTAGATGATTTCAACACAATTACAACATCCCCATACCTGCCAACAAATGCAGTATTCAAAACAAACATATCCATATCCTTCTGAATAAGAGTAATCTTCCTTTGGGGCAACGCAGTGTGTTTTTGCAGGGGCAATATCCATACAAAATATGAAGTATTCCTTGAAAAGTTGCACCATGCCCTTTGAAGGAGTGCAGTGTGCATTTCCAGATGTCTAACCCTCCTTTCAAAGGAGCAGTACCCCTTTTAGAAAAGTCCATATTTCTGCATGATATATGCAGTATCATTGACATAGGGCATCGCTTTCAAAAGTGCAATATGTTTGAAAAATGATGTGCAATAGTGAAAGACATATCTTACATGCTTAAATGTGCCCTTCATTTAAGAAAAAATATTGTGCAAAGGGCAGTGCATGTGCAAGAGGGCTCATTTTTGACATAGACTTAGACTAAGACATGACCTACTTCAATGGGATGCTCTACCGGGCTCTACCATTTTATAAAAGAAATGCACTTGTTGAAGGAAGCACTCACTTCAAAGAGATGTATCACTCCTTTTCAAGCGAATATTTCAAAGTGTTTGAACATGTCAATAATCCAAGGGTTTGAGCCAAGAATGTCAATATCAAAATCAGTTCTACACATTCATTGGCTGCCTAATTTGTGTCCCAAGACCCCCAAGCTTCCTCCGATACCTGCATTTTGCCATAGTTTTTTACATGGTTTTTTACTGGAACCACAGGCCAAGTTAGCAAATCATAAAATCAACCAAAAGCAAGTTTGCAACCCCTAAAGTGGGAGAACTGGCAAAGAGTTAGGTCTAGGTCCTTAGCCCTTCAAAAAACCAACAACGAACCAGAAAACAAGAAACCAAAAAACCAAGAAAACCAAAAAAAACAAGAAACCAAAAAAAACAAAAAAGAAACAACGAGATTGCACACCCCAAGGGGGGGAGTACCGGCAGAGAGTTTGTCTTGCCATTTTGGATTTTTTGTTTTTTTGGTTTGATGTTTTGGTGGTTTTTTGGTTTCTTGGTTTTTTGTTTTTTTGGATTTTGGTTTTGTTTAGCCATTGCAGAAAACCTAAACAGAAATTGTCAATGGTTGCAAAGCAGTGATAGAACCATGGCACATGTGCAGTGTCAGTGGTTGCAGAATGCAGTGAAAAAGCGCGCTCCCAGGGTGTCCCCTTCTGAAAATTATTGAGTATGTTCAAATACTTTGAAAAGAACTCAATTGTGAGATTTGTTTTTCTCAGATCCATTTTTTCAGGAGGAAAAAATATGGTTCAGAAAATAATAATTAATTACCCTTTTTTATTTGCATACCTGGTCCATTTACTCTAGAAAGCCATATCCATGTTAAAGATTTGAACATGCAAGGTTTCCAAAAAAAAATAGATGTCTTATTAAATCCTTATTTGTTTAATTAAAGAAAAAAAACAGCACCCAAACATTTTTTTACGGGGGTACCCCACAACTGACCCAGATCCTCAATAATGTAATTCTTTGATGGTACCCTATTGTGCACAAAAACTTTTTGGGTGAAAAAACACAAACCTCTTACAGTATCCACCTTTCTTTGGGTAAAGCTGGTCCATTTACTTCAGAAAGCCATATCCATGTTAAAGCCTTGAAAATGCAAGGTTTCCCAAATAATTAGATGCCTTATTAAACCCTTATTAAAAAACATGTTTTTTTCATTCACTGCTTGTAAGGAGTCACGTCCTTGCCGCGTCTTGCAGCTAATTATCAAAAACATGCTCTAATTAGAGACCTTCCGTCTTCAACTACCCTGATAATCAGGCAACCACTTTGAGTCAGCTCTGTATTAAAAAACAGCACCCAAAATAAAATTCAAGGGGGTACCCCATGAGTGACCCAGATCCTCAATAGTGTAATTGTTTCGATGGCACCCTATTGTGCACATTTTGTTTGGGTCATTTTTTATTTAACAGAAAACTCAATTGAAAGTAGATTCAATTGAATTGAAAGTAATTTGATTTCAATTGATATCCTTTCTCATCAATAGATTTCTTTGAGGTTGAAAAGGAAAATCAATTAAAAGTAGATTCAAATGAATTGAAAGCAAATTGATTTCAAGTGAAATCCTTTCTTATCAATATTTTTTGAAGTTTAAAAGGAAAAGAAATTGAACGTAGATTGATTTCAATTGAAAGCCTTTCTTTTCAATATATTTTTCGAAGTTCAAAAGGAAAATCAATTGAAAGCAGATGTCAATTGAAATCCTTACTTAAGTTGACTATCCTAAAAATTGTTGAGGGGTGGGGCCAGAAAATGCTGAGTCATTGAGTAGCCTAAAATTGTTGGAGGGGGGCCCTACACGAATCAGCTTCAACATTATATGAGAAAATATGGGCATGGCATGGCATGGTAGGCTTGAGTTTCATGTTAGCTGTGGAGCTGACCACACAGAGCATTTCAAAAAAACACCTCTTGGTTGCACAGATCACAAAGGAGTATCCATGCCGAGGCAACTTTGGAGGCAACGCGGAAGCCCTGCGACTGGAACCAAACGGGCACCATTCTGCGCAGTCACGATGTCGCAAGGCTGCGGAACGCAGGGTGATGGAAGGGTCCCTTATGACACAACTCTGGTACCTTATGGTCACTGTGTGGATTTCAAGGTGGGTGCCCGGACCAACTCTGCTTGTTTACTCTTGGCTGTGTACATTTGTGTACCTGATCATTAGAATGCTCAAATAACGAAATATCGCCAAATCGTGCCAATATGGGTTAGGTTAGGATCCAAACTTGGGTGTCTTCATGTCCCTTTCGTACATCCCTGTCTTGGTCAATATCAAATCACGGGAAGGTTTGTCAAGTAAACCATTTAGGGATCCCCCAATCACTAGCCGCACAACAGGTGATGGCACCACCCTCAGAGTCGTCAAATCCCTGGCGGGTGCAACAAAGGATCGATCCATGGTGAGTGCTTTGGCTCTTTGCGCACCACCCTGTATGGAACTGGCTGCTGTTTGGTAAGCACTGCACCATACACCAATCTTTGAAATGAATGTAAGGGAATTCTTTCAAACTTTCAAACCAATCAAAGCCTTGAAGCTACAATGTGAGTGGCGCCTTCCAAAACCAACATAGCCGATCATATACTAAGACCAAGATATTGAAATGGTGGGACTCAAAGCTCACTGGCATACATGGTCCGTAATTGCGCCCTACCTCATGGACAGAGTCGGGAAGAGGACCTCATTTTCGGAGGAATTCGTGGCGTGCTCCCATGCAGAAACCATCTCCGAAAATGACCTGGCAAGCAAAGCGTGGCACGCCACAGTCATGCGATTCTTGGCTCGTCCGGTCATGATGCCACGACGTACAAGGTGGTGCCCCCAGCTGGTCAGCTAAGTTGGTTTAGTTCAGCGGGTGAATGTTGATAACGATTGGATTTATGTGAAACTATGGTAGATATATTATGATATACATATAATATATATATATATATCGAAATCTACTTACCTTCCGGTAATCGGCTCCATGGCTTGCTGGACAATCCACCAGCAATAGTTCGATGATTTTAAAACGCTCGAAGCCTCCATTTAGTTCGGGGATTTCCCTTTAATTACCCAAGGTTGGGACTTACCTTCCGGATCCTTCCGGTCATTTGACAATGGAAAATGGTTCATTTATGGATGATTTGCCTATATTGACCTCTTAAAAAATGCTTAATCGATGTTAATCGGATAAGACAAACCAATCACTGGGTTTACCCCGCCGCCCGCCCTCCAGATCATGATCCTCCAGCCAGGGCACAACACCTCCCTGAGAGTACATCGCCTGGGCTGGCTATGGGTTCTGGCACCTGAGGATTTCTGGTCCCAAAATAGCTGGGATTTTAGAATGCTAAAAAAAATGGTGAGCAGATCCTGGCTCCTTGGATCGTTTGGATCCAAGGGACCCAATAGGCACGACAGAGATGAAGCACACAAGGCAAGTAGGTGCAAAAGCCATAGAAGTCCTGCCATTCCAAAACAGCATTGCTTGCACAGCCAGGCTAAACTCCGGAAGTCTCTCACAATTTGCCAAAGTCTGGCAGAAAAGAACATCAGCAAATATAGCAAATCAATGCAAACCAGTTAAATAATATAACATACATTACCAGATCATTACCATTCCTGATCTTGTCATGAGAAAGAGGAAAAACATCTTGGAACCCGCGTGCCATCGCGTGCCTTGTGTGCTGCAGCGCACTGGACCATATCCAGCTTGGGCTCAGTGCTCAGGAAGCCACAATCGGTGAAAAATGCCAGGACGCACCTAGATGCACCGGTGGCTTGGGCTGAGAATTCCAGAGGTACCGTGGGAATCCAGCTAAACCTTGGTTGATTCCAGTGCTGGAGACCGATCCATCGAAACATTTTTCTGGGGTGCCACATGGTCCCTCTGAGGATGACACATGTAGAAGATCATGTTCCAAAACATGGCGATCAAGGGAAACTTTAAGAAGTTCATGCTGTTTGGCTGAACCTGCGCAGATTCAGGCTGCGTCATTCAGCATGAAAAGAAAGGAGTCCTATGGACTCGCAGCTGGCTGGCGTCCAGGGAATCAGACCAAAATCAGTAAAATGGTGAAACCGATGCTGAGAACAATGACATACACCTTTTGATTTGATTAACCGATTAACCTAATCATGTAGCGCTGCCTTGCCAAGACCTCCTTGCAGTTTCGGTTTCCTTGGCATTACCCACCTTGTCTAGTGATGGCACCGGGTGCCCTCTGATGCTCTTCTCAATCTCAGTCATACACTGAGGGCATCGCCCTGTGACCAGGTTTTGGTAGGTCATGATGGTGCACTCAGAGGGCAAAACATACCAAAACATACCAAAACTACATAAAACTACGAAACTCACCACGAGTCGGTCATTGCAGTTCGGATCATGGATACCCTCTGGTGGTCAAACATGGTTTGCTGGAAAATCACCCAGCAATAGTTCGATGATTTTCCCAGCTTTAAACGTTCAATTTATTTAGTTCCAGTAGTTGTCCCATTAAAACATCAGGCCCTTGGGATTTTCCATGACCGGAGGGTAAGTCATGCCCCAAGGCATCCCAGGCATCCATGGCATCCTAGGGTTCCCTGCCAGACGTGCTACAGGGCCGGCACCGCACCAAACGAAGGCCTGCCAAACTCCCCGCGCAAACCTCGGCCCACAGAAAGGTCGACGGGATCATTTTCATGATATTCTATCTGTTCATCTATTCATGATATTTTCATATATATATATATATCTGTGTGTGTGTGTGTAAAAAGGTAGTTTATGAACTAATTAGCCATTCATATTATATAATTACTAGGCTATACATTACTATATCATATTCTCTTTATTATAAATTGTCTCTCTGATATATATATATATACTGCATTGCACATTCAACACTGCACATATCCTATAGCTTCTCACAGCCATCAACCCTGGCGTCCCCGACACTGGCTGCTCCGCCACTGCACGCTCCAAAAAGAGAAGCGACGCTCGGGTGGCATCTGCTAACCACCAGGTGGTGAGCCAAACAAAGACCTGGCGGCAAATGCGTTGGGATAAACACCAGAAACATGGCTGAAACACCTGGGGAAAACGGAAAACACCCCACATTTTTTTGAGAATCCCCATGTATACAGAAGTAATCCTCATGCTACCAGGTAACTCAGGTAATGTAACAATGTACCCGTACCCTGTATACAGAAACATCAGGAAATCATAGCATTTGTAGATGACCTTCTTAGGGAAACCGTGGCTTCTCCACATCTAGTGTTAGTTTAACGAATCCACAAAAAAGGATGACCAATGAAGAATAACCCCCGAATTTTCTCACTTGTTGATTTTTTTTCCATGCCACTTGTTGATGGACAAATAATGATCATGATATTTTGGGGATACGAGGACACTCTTTTCAGCCAAATCTATCACGATCTTCATCTGCGTTTCTTGTGAGGAACCCGTGGACATTGCACGCGCTCATCTATAGTGCTAGCTACTAATAAATCATAATTTAATAGATCATAGTAAATCATAATAAACCACAATAAATCATAATAAATCATATGGGTTGCATTGCATCTGTATATTATTGACAGATATTGACGGATATTGATAGTAGATTTATGTAGATTTGCACTATCGATCTCTGTTGCCGGGTGCTCCCAACGTGTTTCTGCTGCAAGAATTTGTAGGCCTTGGCAGGCCAGGGCATCAAGGGCAAGCCCCCCGAGAGGTTCGTGAACTCCTCACGCCACTTTCATCATACAAAAACCCCACTCATCTCTCCCAAAATGGCAGAAATTTGCACCATTCATCTCCACCTCTTGAACTCATGAGGATCTGCGAATTCTTTCAATGTCACGCCGCATCAGAGCGGTGAGCAGCTCTGAGCCCCATGCAGCATCGGAGTTTTGCACCACCAAATACCAGAAGCTGAAACAGCAGAGGATGTTGTTATTGGATAGGGCCCGCCTTGGTGGGACATGTCCACAGGGTTTTTTTAATTGTAAAACTGTCTGAAACTGTTGGAAGACATGGAAAAAACACCAAGCTCGCTGGTTCAACACTTCATTCGCCTCATAATTACATAAAATCACCCCATACCTGAACCAAGCTGATAATTGTCAAACTCCCCCTGCAGAGGCGTTTGCCACCTTCCCTATGGCCCTATGGGCGACGGCGACGCAGTCTGAGCAGCCTGCTGTGGAGCATTTGACACAAACATCAAGTCCGAAAAAATGGCACCTGGCGCTGGACATCGCGGACGCTGGATGTGGACCACCATCATGCAATGGGGAAACCGTTCCTCCCTCCAGGATACATTGAAAATCATTCAAGTCAAATGACCAAAAAAAAGATCTTGGTCCCAGGTAGCTGGGAAAATCGATCAAAGTCATGATTTTCATAGCAATGAAATTCACTTGCAACCAGTCATCCACGGTCATCAGCCCACCTGGATAGGTGTAGCAAACCATTCCTAGTAGCCATCCAAAGATCCACGAAGGGTATTGCCTCAGTCCAGGGCATCAAGTGAATCAAGTCCGCTGGAAACTCCAAAGTCTTGCTGTTGTGGGGGGTAATCCCCAATGTTTGGATAAGACCTTAGCAATTACAGTTAGAAGAACCGGTTCGGGAATGTGTTGGGTCGGTCTTAAATCCTACCCAGCACCATCAAGAATATGTTTGGCATTGTTTGACACACCCGAGGCGATCCACCATCCACCGCAATATTCTATAGTAATTAGATGTAATATGATGTAATTAGTAATTTAGTAAGACGTGTTGCTGGCTCATGCTGGTTCTATACCCCATGCTGACCGTTTGTAAACCCCGTGTTGGTCTTATTGGCCCACCAGTCGCCATCTCCTTTTGAGCTCTGAGTTCTGTGGCTTGTCTCCGCTCTCTTTACCTCAGGTGGCACGCACGATCCATCCTGATCCGTCATGTGTTCATTAGGTACAGTGTGTCACTCACCTTGCCTGTGCTTGGGCCCCCAAACGCAGCAGAACATTTCCATAGCAGGTGAAGCCAATCTCAGCTCACACCGCTAGAAATTGGGAAATGCGCTTAGCATGGAAGGGTTTTTCAAAGCGGCCAGAAACCACATCCCAACGTGATGGATCTCTATCATGCTCCACCGTCCAGAATTCCAGCCATAAACATAAATGATCCAAGCATCCCCCATCGCCACTGGTTTTCAGACACACCTACATGTTCATTTTTGGTGGGTCAATTGGTGTCACTTGTCAATATCTATTTGTCTATCTATTTGTGTGTGTGTGTGTCTGTCTATCTATCTATCTATCGATCGATCTATCTATATGACATCATATATATCATATGACCATCCAATGGGCGGTCTTATCTATCTGGGATATACCTGAGCCTCAGACCATCAGGGCTACAGGGTACGAGGTTCTGGAGGCCAAAATGACATCCTTGGCGACATCCCAACTGGAGATCCACAACCAAGTGCTACCTTTGCCGCTATCATCCATCTTAGATCTTCATTCACAAGTTGGTGACATTCAGCCATTTGTATCCATTTCTTGCCATGTCTTGCATGTTTTATTCACGTCGATTCGATCAACTTTCTGCCACTTTTTTTCTCATCAGTGCTGGCAGGCAGGTCGCAGGCAGGTCTGGATCAACGACCAGCTATGCCACCCATGGGGATTCCGCAAAATGGAGGTTCGTTTGGATCACCACCGGCACGATAGACTTTGACGGCCTGGTTGTCAGGTCCATAGCCGCTGCTCTTGCAAATTTCCTGACAAACGTAGTCACCATACGTCGTGGGAAGATCGCCGTGGCTCAACATCATGCTGCCCGGGCCTCAGGCGGATGGCAACGGGGAAACAAAAAGCGGATGCTGCGTCCAAATCATCCAAACAAAAGAAAGGCCACCTCCCGGCTTACGAAAATAATATATATTCTAATTCTATCATTGGACGTCTTGGGGTTGAAGAAGATCTAGCTTCTTTTACATGATTTTCCACCTGCCATGGTAGCACAATGGGAAGAAGACTAAGCAATGTCGGACAACATGGGGTGACACGGTGACACGCACATGGCTCTACGTTCCAAAACCTCGCCAAACACAAGAGCACATCATAGCAGTCATAGCACATCCACATCTCTCTCACTGGGCATGAAACATGGTCTTGGTCTTTTGGATGATGATTTTGTACTGAAATTAAAAAAAAAAAGGTGCATATGCTATACATGTACCAGTCTAAATATAAACATCGCAAACGCCCTATACTAATATCATACATACATACATTACATTGCATTGCATTGCATTGCATTACATTGCATTGCATTGCATTGGATAACATAATATTACATACTTACATTTCATCACATCACATCACATCACATTACATTGCACTACATACATACGTAC
This sequence comes from Cladocopium goreaui, assembly GCA_947184155.2. Classification (NCBI taxonomy): domain Eukaryota; class Dinophyceae; order Suessiales; family Symbiodiniaceae; genus Cladocopium; species Cladocopium goreaui. Next base: position 222,992 of record CAMXCT020001602.1, on the reverse strand, counting down.
AGTATATGTGTTTTATGTGTGTGTATGATCCCTGTTGGAATTCGAACCAAACCTGGGGGTTCAGGTCTATAGGGACTAAATCGAAAACTCGAGTAGAAGAGGGCGGGGTTTTCTCTATAAAATGCAAACCCTGCCAAGTTAACAGCCCCCTGACACTCCTTTAAAATGAAAACCCAGCCTCACAATGGCCACGGCTTCTAACAAATTATCCACTATAGAATGAAAAACTGAGTCCCGGTGATCAGGAAAAAGACTGCCTACAGAATAGAAAACTGGGCCTGCAAGGCCCTAAGTTTGGTTTCACTTTTGGATACGTTTTTTTTTCCAAACCAGCTGGGCACAGGATAGGGACTATTCTATAGGAAAACCTGGCCTACCAACTTGCCCATAGAGTCGTACCCCCAAGTCCTCTATTATATAGGGTTTACTCCAAGGAGGGTTATATGTGTGTATATAAATATATGTGTGTGTGTATTGGCACATCGGATCAAATCGGCAACGTAAATAGGGTAAAACCTCCAAATCTAGTTTGCCAGCGAGCTGCGCATGGGTTTTTTTGTATGTGGGTTGATGAACGCACCCGGCTGCCGTTGGCAATCGGAAAAGGTCAAGACCGTCTTTCCGACCCACTTGTGCTTTCCATTGCATTTCACCGTGCAGCACTTGCCAAGGTTCCCGAGGCAGTCTGGATAGGACTGGTTTCCAAGGTCCACGTCGGTCTCAGCTGCCATGGGACGTACTGCATCAGCATAGGTCAGAGAAAGGAGAACGATGACGCGTACAAACGACATGCCGGAGAGAATGCCGAGACGCTGAGTTTTGCAAAATAGCGGGTATCTGTTGAACACTCAAATGGCTTCCATGGCTTCCGAATAGCAGCAAAGCGGGTGGTGAATAGCCTGATGAATTCTGATGATTGTTGCCGGGTCGTTCAAAAAAAACAAAAAAGTCTGCCAGAAACTGAACCCAGCTGAGATTTGCTTCGGAACCCTTGCAACAGAATATAAAGATCCGAGGTCAGCGCATAGTGCAACCAACCAAGGGGCCTTGGATGCCCGTGCCATGACTGCTGCTTCATGCCGTTTCCTCATGCAGAATCCCATCATATCCATCATCATTCTCGGAGACTTGAGCAGCCCAACAATGCCCTAGGTGCACAACATCATGTTCTTTTTTGCCGAGAAATTACCAGACGTCGCTATGCCCGATGCCCGATTGTCTCATGGGATTTCAACATATTTCAACAATCCCGGCAAGTAAGATAGTTTTATCTTCCCGTATTAGTGGCTGATGGGGGCTAAGAAGACCTGGCTAAGAAGACCTTAGTAATCGCTGGTATTGGGGCGCGTCACCTTTGGGGGGCCGGCTTCAGCGGCTTCAGCGGCTTCAGGGGACGATCCGGGGCCCGCACCCTGTCTTGATGGGCAGGTCATCATCTTCGCTACCCAGCTCCTCCAAAGATCAGGAAGCAAGGCTTCCTAAGGTCGGTTATGGTCGGTTGATGACCCATTGGTTAAAAAATTCTTGGAGAATCTTTGCTTGTCTTAATTGAATGGTTGATGGGTTAGTTGGCTGTATTGCTTCATTGGCTAGCTGACATATCGGGAAAAACGCTCAAATCGCATTGTTGAAGAACCCATCCCCCAAGCAGTCCCATATCCCCCACTAAGAATCCCTAGAAAATTTCCGCTGGATATCAATGCCCCAGTGTCATCAGCCAAGTGCCTCGGATCGAGCTTTGCCGAAGGCAAAAGCGACCGTCCTGAAAAGCCATGACCCCAGTTATCTCAGTGTTAACCCTGGGCCCACTGGGCCCTGGGCTTTTGATCACTTGAGTCACTTACTGTATATCTGCAGCTGGTGAAACTATGTGGAACTAGGAGTTGGGTTGGGGGATGTTGGGCTTAGTCACTCGTTTAGACCCGTTCCATTATGAGGTAATTCGTCCGGACACTTGATGGGATTCAGCCGGCGCAGCATCCCACCAGCACCTGCTGGGGTCGACCGACACCTGACGCCATAAACTGTGAGGTGAGGGGCCCTTCAGCAACAAGAGTGGGCTGTGTTCATCTTCCTACATCTCAGTTTCCACGATGCAGACCATCAGGTGGTTTCCTCACCTTGGGTACCCAAGTCATCATTGTGTTCATCAGGTGGCTGAATTGATCTAACGGAATCTGTGATCTCAGTATAGTACCTGAGATTTTTGGGAGCTATCCCAGTGTTGACCCGCTGCAGCCCAAGGCCTGGGGTCCCGCGTCTCGCCAGAGCCTCAGTGGTGCAATGTGGCGGTGTGACGGGACGTCCTGCCATCAAAATACATCAACAAAAGATAGCAGCAAAAGACCCAAGAACCACAGGGTCCCAGGCAGAACTATCAGCGCACAAATGAAGATGAGCCATCTTCGCCATCGCCGTTGCCTGCTGGGTAGCTGCTGGGTAGCTTTTCCGAAACATGGCTTTTCTTCGGGTCTGGCAACAATGCACCCGGCATCCCCTGGCCATCCCTTCATCGGCTGAGCTGCTGCAAAGGCACAAGGCCATGGCACCGTGCCAGCGCGCAGCCAGGCACGCCTCTCAGCAGGGACGAAAAACAGGGCTGTTTGGCATATGGATCATCCGGAATATCCAGATGTTTGTTAATGTTGCAAACTCCACTACAGTACACTTTAATTTGCCTTTTTTGGGGCTGGGGTTCTGGTTAAGGCGGTTGAGGCTTGAAATTATAATTCTTTCAAATGCTAAAATTGACTGAAGTGGCATAATTGTGTGCAATTCATGATGTATCATGGTATACATATATATATATATATATCCATGGCTACCCAGGATCCACGGATATTCTGCCTGTGGCTGTAAGATTTCATCAGGATTCACATGGATAATGATCACTGGGATCTTCCGCCAGCAGCCGACTACAACAGAGCCATTGGGCCATGGACGTTGAAGACCGGCCAGAGCCATCTCGAAGCCATCTTGCAAATTGACCAGTGGATTACTCTCTGGTAAACTAACATAGCTATGGAAAATCACAATTTTTAATGGGTAAATCAACTATAAATGGCCATTTCCAACAGCTACGTTAAATTACCAGAGGGTATCATTGCAAAATCGTGCGAAAAAGAATGAGCAGGCATTGCCAGGCATTGCTGCATTGCTGCTTTGCTGCATGGATGTGCATGGTTGATATGGAGGAAATCATCCGTTTTAGGATTTTCCAGCAAATAAACCATCCAGCTATTGGGGTACCCCCATTTATGGAATGAGTAACCCATAAATGAATAACATAATCAACGGACCATCAACAATGGAGGATCTGCATGACTCGCTCCCCCTCCCCACCACCCAATCACCTTGGGAAACCACACCTTTCCACGTGGGCAACGCGTTTCACGTTGCGAGCCAAACGCGGCTTGTAGAGCCAAGCTTTCCACCAATGAAGTTAGACCATTTCAGATCATTTCAACTCGACTTTATGGCCCAACTTTTAGCAGCCTTTCTTCCCCTATTCCATCAATTATGACCAGTTTTTATCATTTGCATGGGGATCCCTCGCATGGGTAAGCCGGGCCATCTGCGCTGGACTTGCTCCACTGATGCTCAGGTATTCCAAGTTTAGCGCAAACAAACCAGGTCCTCATAGTTCCTCTGTACTTGGGGGATTAACCGGTTTGGCCATAAAAAGGTGATGTCTTGCATCGCACAAATCTCGAAACCTGTGGGGCCGCAGCATGCTGCAACAAGGGCGAGTGCTAAACCTTCCCAAGAAGCCGCACCTTCGCAAACATTCCCATCAGAATTGTGAGCTCTTGATCCTGGCTCCCGCGTGGATGGGGATGGTGGATGATGATCTCGGATGTGGGGCTAATAGGATGACTCCCCCTTAATAAAATATAATAAATATAATATAATTATATATATATAGATATATATAGTCACTCAAGTGATCGGCGATCGGATCTTTGTTTCAGGTTGAAAACAGGAGCTCCTTAGGAGCGATTCGTGACATGGCTGGTCCAAACCACTCCTTTTGTCTGGAGATGTCTGGAGCCACAAAAGGCCCAACAAAAACTTGGAATCGAATCCCTGCTACCCTCTGGTAAACTAACATAGCAATGGAACATCACAATTTTTAATGGGAAAATCCACTATAAATGGCCATGTTCAATAGCTATGTTAAATTACCAGAGGGTAAGCCGAAAAAGATTCGCTTCTTGAAACACGGCTCTTGCCGCATGTGGCTCACTACTGCTCACTGGCATTTTGAAAACATTGAAAACAGCGCGTTGGTCGCGTAGGTCACCGGGTCCATGCAGGTCATTGAAAGTGGCCGAAGGCTGCAACGGGCACAACTGCGGTCGACCCAATGGTGGGCTGCCAGACCATTTCAGAGCGAAATGGTAGCAGTTGGCCTCAGAGCCTTGTGTGGGGGCTGGCTCAACTACCAAGCCTTCCCCAGTCATTCTCGTCTGCTCATCCAAGGATTTGTGTGGAAATGATGCGCGGAATTGCTCGGCATACTCTGGCTGAGTGAAATTCACAATTGCATACCCAATATTGCAGCCTTGTTCTGGGTGGCAAGGGATGTAGAGGAGGTCAAACTGGCCCTTGAAGCCACTCTCAACCAATTCGGACACGAACATCTCCTGGGTGTAGTACGTCGGCAGCTGCTTCACCACGAATGTCACCGCGGCCTCTCTATGCCTGACTCCCAGACCCAAGGCCCAAGAGGCTGCGGACGTGATGTCTGCACACATGGCGGAGGATAGGTGCTCAGCAACATGGCAGCACCACGGTACTCCCAGCTGGTAAAGCTGCTGCCAGATCTGCTGGCGAGGTTGCTCTTCAAAACTTGCAAGGCTCTGGGCATAGACCAAGTACTTTGCCATGGATTCTCGTTGTTCAAGTTTCAACTGTTGAAGTCTTTCCGCTCTGGCCGAAGTGTTTCCGTGGTAGCAAATCCAGCAGAATCTTGGGCGCGTCCCTCTGATTTGCTATCTGACTCCGTTGCAGATTGGGGGTCGTCGATGCTTCACATGCTGCGCCGCCGACATGCCGGAGCACCTTCATGGCGCGGTCCTGCGATCAGCGCGCCTTGTTTTCAATGCCATCCCAATGGACGCGGCTTGAGCCACGGAGAATGATTCGGCATGATTGGGTGACGTTTCTCATTCCCAGATATTCCATGATATTCCCAGCAACAGCCGTTTGCAACCCAAGCAGCCAAAATCTCATGAATCAGCACCTAACTTAAATAGGCTTCAGATCAGTCACATGCATTCGGGCGCTGAATTTTTCATCGCCATGGTCACTGTACACTTGATCCGCGGGAGGGCCTTTTCAAGAGCTCAAGGGAGCGTTGCACCAAGACATGGCTACAATGACTGGATTCCTCCATGAGTTGCCGCACCATCATCCTATATCACCTTCACCCTGCAAGAAGAAAATATATTAATTACTTGCCTAAATAGAAGCAACAAGTCACATAATGTCACAAAGCAAAAACTAAATCACAATATCGAACATTTATCGAACAATAAATGACTTTCAAATGAAGCAACTTAGCTCAGCAGCTCCGTAGCTCCCGGGATCTCCCGGGTCTTGGGCCCCTTGGCACAGCTATGGCTCCGTCTCAGGCGCCGTCTCCACCGCATCCAGCATTTTTCGCCAGGGATGCCACACGTTGCACCTGGGTCGCAGCTCAAAGGCCATATTGAAGCGCCTTTCTCCGGGCTCCTGGGCGCCAAGGATCCCGAGAAAAACCCCCTGCCATGACATGCTCTTGGAAAAAGGCAAGGCTTCAAAAACGATGAGCGAGATATATTGAGCACATGTTACCACATGATTCCTCCGTAACAATACAATACAATACATAACATGTATCAAAAAAAATGAAACCAAAGTTGCAACTTCTGCCAAAGGGGCCAATGCGTCTTTATCACCTACTTAGCCGCCAATCAATGCAAACAACCCATTCTCAAGGTTATCAGGTTATGCAGGTTCCAGCCCATACATCCAAATACATATATATATATATATCACTTAATCATTCACTGCTTGGTGGTTTCAACCCCCTGAAAATAGATGAAACAGCAGACATTTGAGGGATCATCATGCAAGACATGGTTACCAATGGTTGAACATAAAGAAACATGTTTGAAACCATCAACAAAAACAATTCTCATCATCCCACCATATCCCACCCCTCTGTTTCATGCCCCAAAAATCACGACGAGGCCTCACTTCGCTTCACGCGGTGCACACAACTGGGATGCCATCCACCACTGAGACGCTCCATGGTTTCGCCCACCAGGACCAGAAAGGGCACGTGGGGCGCCTGTCCTGCCGATTTTGATGGCCCCAATGGCTCCCAAAAAAGGATCCCAAAAAGACCATCATCAAATCAAATCAGCAGAATTCATCAGAATTCAGTGAAGTCGGCACTGTTTGAAACAAGTGAATTTGACATAAAACCCATATAAAACCATATAAAACCCAAACATGATCCAATAGGAAAATCATGGAAAGTCATGGAAAATCATCTTCTATACCTCTGCTAGACCTTGTTCTTAGTTCCATGAACATCATGAACCTTCCGAGACGCTGGAGCCGCCCCACCCCCCTTCCCCCCAAAACACATTCAGCAACAGCTCCTCCATTGAACATGGGGATATATGTAGATATTCCATTGCCGTCTTCAAACTCAATGAGTTCAGATCAATCAACTAATTTCATTCACAATTTCACAATCATCAATGTCAAGCCCTGATTTTATTTCACCCCGCTGCCCAGCGGCTGAACCTCGTCCCAGGTCATCCATCAGCAGTTCCAGATCCAGCCACTCCTCCCCGTAGCTGGCAGGCCGTCCCGGCGCCTTCCCAGGCGTCAGCGGCCGCACGGCCTGCAGCCCAGCCTTTGTGGAGCGGCCCAGCACCGTGAGGAGACCCGGATCCGCATGGGAACGGCAGGGCTCCTCGTCACAAGTGGGCGAGTTGAAGTAGTGGTAGAGGTTGAGCACCTCACCAAGCGAGCTGCGACGGGCTGCGCAGAGCGGGAAAATGAAGACCTGATGCCAATAAAGGTGTTCAGCGGTGTTCATGTTTGGCTGACAATCTTGGGTGCGTAACATTAATCAAACATCTTAATTATTTACATGTGTGTGTATGTGTGATTGTGTGTCTGTAATTGCTTCAGCTCCCTCATTAATAAAGAAAACAACCATCTGCGGCACCAAGCCACAGATTTGCCTTTGCCAAGCTCCTGGTGCGTTGCCTCGCTGGTTGCGCTCGTAATGGTAAGCCAAAAAAATGATACAGTAGACATCAGTAGACATGTATTTCTGGGAGGATATAGATGATGTTGTCCTCATAGTTTCCCAGTTGCTTTTAAACTTCTCTATCTTCTTTTGGTGTGCTAAAATCGAATTTGATGAATGAGCCAAGGTTTCCAAATCCGAAGTTGATTGAATTGAGATCACCTTCCAAGTCTTTTCCCAGCAGCCGGGGTGAACAGTTTCAAACATGCCCTTGTTTTAACACCCAGTAGGATTGGCCACACATTACACGTGTTAAAAGCAACTCATAAAGATATTCCTTTGATCATAGTGAAGGTACCCCAATTACAAACTAAAACAACTCATAAGTGTCGTAAACCCATAGTCACTTAGCGCAGTCATAAATATTTACAACTTTCACTTCCAACTTTGGAGCGCAGTTCCATTTGTAAATGGATATATAACATTATAATAAATACCCCAGCGGGAGATCCCCAGTTCGATAAAGGGCTTTCTATAAGTGGGCTATCCTATCTATCCAGTATGTATCACTTAGTTAATACTTCATCTAAGTGGAAGATCCCCAGTGTATAATCATATTATACCTCAGTTATAAACCACCATTTGGATACCCTCAACTACAAGCTAGGGACCTCAAGGATAGTACTCTAGAACCCCAGTGTGGTATCTAAAATCCTATCCTCTGTGCGTTTCCCTGAAAATAGAAATACCCATTCTAGACCAAAAATTCAGGTATGGGGAAGGGGTCTGGAATCATATCCACTTTTGGTACCTTAAATCAGAGAGGAACGGAGGACATGATTCTAGAACCTGGTGGCCTAGTATGGTAATGCATTCTAGAACCTCTGCTTGGAAACCATGCTGTTGGATGTGTTGGATCATTGATTTCAATGAAACTATTTGCTTCAACCCAATGGCAATGTTAGATGACACCGATCATTACATCACAAAGCAAAAATATATAGACACGATGTCTATTCCAGCATTCGACACAGATTGGGCTTCCCTGAATCCACACTCCAGGTTCTAAAATCATATCCGCCATCCTCTGATGTTGGTGATCACCCCAAGACATTGAGTGACATGATTTTAGACCCCAGGAAAATCATAAGGCAAAGTTATTTGGATCATACAGGATGTAGAATTGTTCATAACTGTGATAAACTAAGGCAAACCAGGTTGGGCTTCCCTGAATCCACACCCCAGGTTCTAAAATCATATCCACCATCCTCTGATGTTGGCGACCACCCCAAGACATTGAGTGACATGATTTTAGACCCCAGGAAAATCATAAGGCAAAACTATTGGCATCATACAGGATGTAGAATTGTTCATAACTGTGATAAACTAAGGCAAACCAGGTTGGGCTTCCCTGAATCCACACTCCAGGTTCTAAAATCATATCCACCATCCTCTGATGTTGGTGATCACCCCAAGACATTGAGTGACATGATTTTAGACCCCGGGAAAATCATAAGGCAAAATTATTTGGATCATACAGGATGTAGAATTGTTCATAACTGTGATAAACTAAGGCAAACCAGGTTGGGCTTCCCTGAATCCACACCCCAGGTTCTAAAATCATATCCACCATCCTCTGATGTTGGTGATCACCCCAAGACATTGAGTGACATTATTTTAGACCCCAGGAAAATCATAAGGCAAAATTATTTGGATCATACAGGATGTAGAATTGTTCATAACTGTGATAAACTAAGGCAAACCAGGTTGGGCTTCCCTGAATCCACACTCCAGGTTCTAAAATCATATCCACCATCCTCTGATGTTGGTGATCACCCCAAGACATTGAGTGACATGATTTTAGACCCCAGGAAAATCATAAGGCAAAATTATTTGGATCATACAGGATGTAGAATTGTTCATAACTGTGATAAACTAAGGCAAACCAGGTTGGGCTTCCCTGAATCCACACCCCAGGTTCTAAAATCATATCCACCATCCTCTGATGTTGGTGATCACCCCAAGACATTGAGTGACATTATTTTAGACCCCAGGAAAATCATAAGGCAAAATTATTTGGATCATACAGGATGTAGAATTGTTCATAACTGTGATAAACTAAGGCAAACCAGGTTGGGCTTCCCTGAATCCACACTCCAGGTTCTAAAATCATATCCACCATCTTCTGATGTTGGTGATCACCCCAAGACATTGAGTGACATGATTTTAGACCCCAGGAAAATCATAAGGCAAAATTATTTGGATCATACAGGATGTAGAATTGTTCATAACTGTGATAAACTAAGGCAAACCAGGTTGGGCTTCCCTGAATCCACACCCCAGGTTCTAAAATCATATCCACCATCCTCTGATGTTGGTGATCACCCCAAGACGTTGAGTGACATTATTTTAGACCCCAGGAAAATCATAAGGCAAAATTATTTGGATCATACAGGATGTAGAATTGTTCATAACTGTGATAAACTAAGGCAAACCAGGTTGGGCTTCCCTGAATCCACACTCCAGAACTAGCCCACATGTATTTCAACAATTGAAGGACCCCTTCACAAGATATGATTTTAGACCTCAGTCATCTAGCAGGCTAGCATCATTATAGAACCCTTACGTCAAGGGATTTTCTAAACAAGTTGAAAGTTCTATAATGGGAGGTCAGAAGGTTCTATAGTACTGGGATCAACCCATTCTAGACCCTGGGTGCCCAGACCCCTGGGGGTCACTCATTCTAGAACCCTTGTACTTGAGGGTATCCATTTGGAGGATCATTCCACTACACTAAGTGGCGTTACTTCAGCCACTTCAGCCACTTCAGCACCTTCTGCATGGAACAGCCCTAGTTAGGCGGGGCTTAATCACTTAATCACCAGGTTTCTTAACCACTAAGTGCCAATTGTGGATACTAAGTGCCCTTATTTGGCAGTCAAAACCTTGTACCCCTGGTGAACATCAAAATAGCTGGTAAATGGATGTTCATCCCACTAAAAATGGTATTAATAGGTATTGATCCATACCCATTTCACCTGTGGCCAAAATGTACAGGTCCACTGCCTCTTCCGCAGCGAAGGAGAGATCTCCAAAGCTCCGCCGCGCCGCTTCAGAGGGCACCTCTAAGCGAGCGCACCAGGCGTCCATGGCTTCGGCCGCCAGCTGCTCCTGCCATCCGCGACCGGAGCACCGGGGGGGGTCCAGGGATGTCCTGGAATAAATGGAATAAATGGACTTGGAGTGCCATGTGGTTTAACTTTTTTCTGTTTTTTTTTCCGGAAACCGAAGACCAATATTGGGAACGGCGGGAGCATTCCTTGATAGAAAAACAAGATGAAGGGTGGAAAAGCAAGACAACTAGACATTTCGAAGTTGGTAAAATAAAGATAGCATAACGGGATTTCAACCCCCAGAATTATAGGTATAGGCCTCTCGAACTGACATTGACCCACATCTTAGAGTGTTGAATCTATATTCAAAGAGACAAGCAAGAGGGATTAACCTTGACCAGCATCAAGTGGTCAACCTTTCGATGATAACATAGAACTGAGGGATGCTGGGGTGATACCAGGTGGCTCACCCGAACAGGTGATCCTGTTGCATTTCCATTATTTTCTATTGTTTTATGTCGATCTTCTATTGTCTTGTGGGGTGGATGTCTTGCACACCGGCAGGAAAAAGATGCAAGCTGAAGTTCAGCCTCGGCACCATGACTTCGAAGGAGGCCCACAACAAATCCTCGGGATCTCCTGCTTCACAGCTCACTCTCCGGACCTGACTCCGCTCCTGAGGTGTGTCACACTCCCGGCCCTCTGCCCTCACCCAGAAATCTTGCAGATCCAATGTGGCAAAGCGGCAAAGCCAAGAAGAAATGCACATTGTCCATTGATAATCACCCCAAATGGTCATTCGGTGTGGTTTTCTACGGCTCAATTGGTGTACCCCATGGTTTACTCCATCGTTTACCACATTGCCGCTGGATGACCGCTGGGGAAGTCCCTCACAGTCACATCATTCATAGATCGCATAGGTGATGGGAGGGCCTCCCATCCAAAATTGTGGAATCTTGGTATTTCCAACTCAAACATGGATCTCCCATCAAAACTTCTGCATGCCCGACTAAAACCTCGGATGTCTTATGTCACATCCAAAACGCAAAAAGAAAATGATGTCTCAAGATCTCTATCAAATAGATTTAAATAGGTGGATGTTTCGAGTAAGTATCCCACATCAAAACTAGAAAAACATGTTAACAATGGGATTTCCCATCATGATCATCATAAGATTGGATAGGATTTTCATGGATTTTCCCATATCATCATCAACCAACAAAGGTTGCAGCCCAGGACTCCTTCAACTCCCCTTGCCTTTTAAAGCTCCACACCAAGGGCCCATTGGCACCGCTGTGCCCCAGCAACCCCTGAGGCGCTGCAAAGACGGCGGCCACGGGGGACGCCAAACGCGCTGGGGCAGCGACCACGGCGAAGCTCTGCTGGGTCAACTCATCGATGAAGGCCTGGAGATCTGGATCCAACTGGCTGGTGAGATTTCCGGTTGACACTTCGCCAACGTGTTGATCATTAATCATTGATATGATATGATAAAATGTGATTGATTAGACTGATAAAATGTGATTGATTAGACTGGATTTCCTGCTGACTGGAGAGTGATGGGTTTGATGATTTTTGGTTTAAGTCACTTAGCCCATGGATGGCAATCATCCCTAACATATTGGATAGTATGACCCCACATCAACAAAGGTTTTGAACAGTGCTCAAACGTATCTGAAATGGACAGGTGATGAATAAGCACTGGAGAAAGAAGGGTATCCATGGGTACCCATGGGTACCCAACAAGCGGGGGTTGCCGATAAATCCGATTGTCTATCATTTTATGCATCATTCTCCATTACCTAGTAGATTTCATGGGGGTTTAAGCAATCAAAAATGGAAGGAATATGTACGGCTGTTTTGTGTGTGCCTGATGACACAGAACAATCAATTTTTCACATCCCTCCGACTCACCAGATCCTGATTCCTCTGAACACCCCAACTTACATAAACCTGGAACATTCATATTTATGTACCATCAAACTGTGATTTTGCATGGCTTTGTCCAAAAATGAGCCACCCCAAAACTCCAATAAGTTTGTGGTGAACAAAAGCAAGTTCCCCCGGAAAATGAACATATGTTGGGGATAAATGCGCCCACCTTCTGGTAATTTAGATGATCTGCCCACTAAACATGGCCATCTTCCATAGCTTTGTTGAATTACCAAAGGGCAATTCAGCTATCCAGTTGCAGCCTCGGGTTCCAGGAACTTTCCAAGGTCATCCAGCCAATGCAAACGTGCCATAGCTGACTAAGTGTTGCAAAAAGGCATTGATTTTTATGGGTTTGTCTGAAGAATCTGAAAATAGTGCACCCCTAAACCCAATGGTTAGTGATCATGATCCCCTTTAAATGGCTATAATTGGGGGTCTACCATTTTCAGAGCTGTGGAAAAATTGCCCATTGATATGATTTACAATGATCCACCGGTAGCAGGGCATCTGTACTGATGACTTTCCATAGCTATGCTATGTTGACTTGCCAGGGGGCCATGGGTGATATATGATGATTATAATTTGGATTGTTATTATAGCTATATATAGGCTATATTATTATATAATTATATAATGATTATAGAATGTGATAGATTATTATTGTCATTCTTACCATGTTTCCGATTCTTATTTGACTTGGTCAGTTGCTGTGACAAACCCGTGCCCCATAAAACATCCAAGAAGTTCTTGATGGATCCTAGCAGCCTGGTTTGAGCAGAGGTGGTAGTGGCCACGCCCCAGAGCTGACCAGAAACCGCGAGGATGTGGCTTGGACACTGTGAATCCCCACGCCGCTGGTTGTTGCATGTAAATGTGCACCAATAGACCAATGCTAAATACACCTAGATCTGCCTAGATTACTACATTGATTCTGGCTGAATTGCAATAATTCACCAACGTGAAAGTATTTAGTTTATTCGATTTTTGGTCATCATTCCAATGACGTCACAATGAGGTCAGGACAATTCATCCAGAATTTCTATGGAGGTTTCAGTTTCCAGCAAGCCATGTTTGATTGCCAAAGGGTATATATACATTGATTGAATGCTGTGGTGATTGACCATGGCTACAGTACTCATGAAAATCATCCTTAATCACCATTAATCACCATTATTAATCATTATATAATCACCACTATGAACCATCTGTCATCAATATTGATCATCGTGAATCACCATTTACCCTCTGGTAAACTAACATAACTATGGGAAATCACCATTTTTAATGGGAAAACTCACTATAAATGGCCATTTTCAATAGCTATGTTAGTTTACCAGAGGGTAACACCATTATGAATCATCACTAATCACCACTAATCATTGGCACTACGGTCGTGGTTGATCCAGCTGCCAGCTGCCATCCCCCTGCGACCTGATCGTCGTCCCCGTACCAGCTGCTGATCTGGCAGAAAAAAATTAGTGGTCACCAGTCCCATTCAGAATGGCCAAATGATGGGCTGTTTGGATCATGAACTTTAACATCATTATATGGTGATGATTCATGGTGATGATTCATGGTGATGATTCATGGTGATGATTCATGGTGATGATTCATGGTGATTATTCATGGTGATCACCCATCAACATCATCGAAGGTCTCATCTTGTCCATTCGTTCAAGTCAGGTATTCGACATTGCCGAAGCTCAGGACTGGCACCAACATCCCATTCTCCGGGCGCAGGCCCAGGGCCAACGGTGAGTTGTCCACCAGAACCACATCCTGGCATCGCCGAAGGAAAGCCATATCACCATCGTTTGTGGGTAACCATCCCAAATATGTGGTTCTCCATTATTGGGTCTACCATGGTTTACCACATTATTATGATATAACTGTAGGTCTCTAGGTTGCCTATCCTTCTACTACATCAGCATGCATGTCAACTCATGTCAACTGTATGAACTACATATGAACTACATCAACAATATCCAATTGACTTACCTATACTTACCTACATGGCAAAAAAATGACATCATAAAATTAATTGTACAACTGATTAGTGACATTCACATATATTAACCACTATCAACCTATATATGTATACATATTATGTATTTGCCCACTCTTGTTTGGTCGACACACGACACCACTCAACGGGCATCCACACGTCCAACGATCGTCCAAGACGTCGTAGGTCCTGGATTCAGAAATGTTGGCTGCTTGACTGATTGATTGAAAATTGGTGAAAACGTGTGACAAATATGTGACAAACATGTGACAAATATGTGAATGTGAAGCGTGAAGATACGTCCAATTCTGCAGCGTCCATCATTGACATTCATCGGCGCTGCAATGATCGTCAACCGTTGTCAGCAAATTTGGTGGCTACAATGGACTTACCTTAGCCTTTTGATATTTTGCCATAAATTAGTGACTTCGGCTAACTCCTGAACCTTTAGTATGGTTGGCGTTTCCTCTGGAAAAATCGTCAGTTGAGTTGGGATCATCTGTGGGAAAATTAATCGCCCCTCGCCTTGAAGTGGCCACCTGCAAGCTCTGTGCATGCCTCACAGCGATCCGCGGCACACGGTTTTGCCCAAGGAAGATGAAAGGTTCATAAAGGTTCCAACAGCATCCAACGTCCATGTCAGTTCGGACACCAGGTGAAGATTGCTGAAGTGCCTAAGGATCTGATCCTACTGACATGCCGTGCGATGCCCCAAGACGTGGACTGCTCTAGAATCCCATCCGCATGCCTCACGATAAAGACGGTAGGAGATGAGTCTCCGTCCTGGAAACTAATGGAAACTAATGGAAACTAATGGAAACTAATGGAAACTAATGGAAACTAATGGAAACTAATGGAAACTAATGGAAACTAATGGAAACTAATGGAAACTAATGGAAACTAATGGAAACTAATGGAAACTAATGGAAACTAATGGAAATTAAAGACCTTGAAAGTAGCACTAGCTGACTAGCGAGAGAATCCGACAGATCACGGGGATGCTCCTGGGTCCAGCCAATCCAGCACCTTGTCAGCGTAGATGGCCGCGGAGGCCGTGAAAACCACGACCTGAAACCGCCCTTCTCTCAAATCCTCTCCCAGGCGGATGGATGGGGATGGAAAGTGCAGGCAGAAGCTTTCAGGAATGTCGGTCCCGAAACACATGTTGAAAATCCATGTTTATGTGGATCTTATGTGGATCTTTCATCATCTTTCATCATCCAATTAGAATCATGTCATTTAATGTCATGATTCATGATTTTACATGAATGTCAAGCCTGGATTAATGAACCCCTAGGCTGTTTAATTGGGGGGATACCATTTAAGTATCATATTATGACTATTGGAGGAGTTGACATCACATGAAATCCCCCTCAAATTCTCTTGGAAGTCCGTCGACCTGAACAAATTGCAGAAGCGAAGGCTCAGCCTGAAAAATATCAGGCACCCTACACTTTACGGTGCTTGCAAGGTCTGTGGGCTGTATGATGTGACTTAATCATACTTAATCTACCTTTATTTATAGGACATCATAGAACATCATAGGACATCCGGCCTACTTATTCCATTTGATTCCCAGTGATGCTTCCCCTTTCCATTCAGCGCAAGCGGGAGATGGTGAACCGCTAGACCCAACATGGGCTTCCTATGAAGCCTCAGGCAGTGACCTCTTCTCAAACCATCGTTTGCGTCGGCCCGGTGGCCGATCAATGGCGATCTGCGCACTTAAAAAGTTGCGAAAGTTGCTACGTCGACTTTGTGCCATTGGTGCTTCGTTCGAAGCAATAAATCCTTCGGCAGTGCTAGTGTAGCAACTACAACTTCTCAAATGATCCAAAGATGGGTCTTCAGTCTCCAAGATTCTCCAGGTGCACCAACTAAGCACCTGTCATGTGGCACATCATTTCTTCATGCTGGCTTCTTGGAAATACAAAGCTTCACAAAATTGGCTCACCACCTCAGTGACTCCCGGACAGCGTGGCACAATGAGTGGCAGGCTTGGGCAAAAAAAATCGATTTCGCCGATTTGGAGACTGGATGCGGCCCTTGATGCAATGAGAAACCTCAAAATGGGATGTAACATATTTTAAATTGCTACATAGTCTGCATATCCTGAATAGAAGGTAGATGGTGAAGGAATGATAAGGAATGTACTTTTTATTTATGCCCTAGAGGTCGGACAGAAGTTGGCAGAGTGCTCCAAGAGAAATGGACAGGAGACTGTTTCATAAGAGATATGTTTCATCATTTTCATCCCCCAAAAACCATATAAAAACGCATCCAATGACTAGATCCAATACTAACCCAGCATTCAAGGAGGTATTTACTTCAGTAGGAGAACGGACTTCCTTTCAGCTACACTAAGAAAGTA
Source organism: Cladocopium goreaui (assembly GCA_947184155.2). NCBI lineage: Eukaryota > Dinophyceae > Suessiales > Symbiodiniaceae > Cladocopium > Cladocopium goreaui. The sequence continues at coordinate 206,313 of CAMXCT020001602.1, read as the reverse complement.
CCAACAAATCACCCAACTGAGTTCACCTGGAATGCCTTGGCATCCCAGCAGTCTGATCAGCGAAGGACCGGATAGACGCCTGGGCGTGACGGTTGACCCAGCTGCCCAGGTGATGTGTAACCCCCGGTTTGGGATACTGATTGGGTTCACCACAAAAGAAACCCAACAACAACTCCTAGAATTTCCTCAGTTCAAGAAGTGCCAACCTTGGTTACCTTGCATGACCTGAACGGTTCCAAGGGCTGAGACCCTGCCCGAACAAGTTCCTGTCTCGACCCACTGCCTCTGCAGATTCTGTCCCATCTGGGTCTGCCTGGGGACTCGGACTCGCAAGGTTTCCCTTCTGAGTCCAAGCGGCTCATGGCTCAACAAGTCAAAAAAAAATCATGGATGGATATGAGATGGATTACTGGATTACAGTATCATAGATGAAGACATATGAAAGCGATGTTGCATGAAGTGCCTGATGCATCCTGTGTTCGGATAAATTTGGCACTTCTACTGACCTGAAGAAACAGCGGTCGTCAGCTCCCCGCGGTCGTCAGCGCTGATCCTCTCCTGCCTGAAACAAGTTCTTCCCTAGGGTGATGCACCCCCCGAAGAGCGTTGCCAAGGGCACAGTACCCTCCTACGGTGAGACATCGGCAGATAGCGTGGCATGTGCATCAAGGATCAACCAGTGGCGATCCCAAGTTCAGAAGCGGTTATCAGATTCTTCCTTGATAACATAATAATACATAATATAGTAAGATATAACAGCATATAATAAAGACATACAAACATATCAGAACAATTCAGAACATATAATAGAAAATTAATTTCAATCTATGTTTAATATGCTTTTACTAGTTGCTAACTTCTACACACCGTAACATTGTGGTGGCGCCGCGGATCGCGCTTCCAAGGCGGGCCCGGGAATCCCGGGAGGCTGCGCAGTCCTTCAGGGCAGAAGCCTGCAAGGTCTCCAATGGTCATCCATGGTCTAATCCATTCTCACCTATCATTGGATTGGTTTAAGGGAAAATCTACAGGAAACCATGGTTTTTACCATCAAATATAGGGTTTTCCTGTAATTTTTCCCATCATCCAATTCTATGAACCTATCATTGAAATCATTGATTAATATTGATTAATATACACACACACATATATATATATATACATACAATCAATATGTACATTAATCATTGTAATCATTGATCACATATACAATCATATACACACACCTGAGAAGGGCGGGGACGAAAGCCAGCCCCCAAAGCAATGCTCATCGTTTTTTTGGTCTCTGCGCTGAAGTATCTCGAAGTAAAGGCGGTTGCTAGTTGTTAGCATTCCACGATACTTTCGTCCAGATCAGCTCCAGCTCGGCCGTTTTAGGCCAAATCCTGGCCAGGAGCCTTTTGGAGCCAGATCCAGAGCAGAAACCTGTTGGAAGCAATTTTCTGCCATTTGGCGGCCATTCGGCCGGCTATTGCATTTCGCTTTTGGGAAGAACGGGAAACGGCTACATATACAATTTTAGAACGAACAGCAAGCAAACAGAAGCTATGAACCAGCATTGTGAAGCTAAAAACACATAGACCCTTTTACACACAGACCCTTGCAGACTACACACAAACGTTTTTACACACAAACGCTTTTACACACAGACACTTTTTTTACTTCGACACACAGATGCTTTTACACACAGACCCCTTTACAATAGCTTTACACAGAAACACGTTGACACAGAGACGCTTTTACAGACAAACAGCTTCACACAGACACGCTTGTACACACAGACGCTTTTACACACAGACCCGTGTACGCAGGGACAGCTTTACACACAGACACTTTTACACATAGACCCTTTGACACACAGACCCTTGCACACACAGACGCCGTGAGACATAGACGCTTTTTTCGCACAGACACTTTTTGACACATAAACATCTTGACACAGAAATGCTTTTACACAGAGACCTTTTTACACACAGACACTTTTACACAGAAACCTTTTTACACACCGACCCTTTTACGCATACACAAAATGTTGCACACAGACCCTTTTACACACAGGCGCTTTTACACACAAACACTTTTACACACATACGCTTTTACACACAAAGGCTTTTACATACAGACCTTTTTACACACAAACATCCTTACACCGAAAGGCTTTTACACAGAGTCGTAGTAGCACACAGACTGTTGGACACACAAACATCTTGACACAGAAATGCTTTTACACGCAGACCTTTTTACACACAGACACTTTTAAACACGAACCTTTTTACACACCGACCCTTTTACGCATACACAGAATGTTGCAAACAGACCCTTTTACACACAGACGCTTTTACACACAAACACTTTTACATACATACGCTTTGACACACAGAGGCTTTTACACACAGAAGCTTTTACACAGAGACCCTTTTACACACAGAAGCTTGTACACACAGACCCTTGTACACACAGATATATCTACAGAGAAACGCTTTTACACAGAGACGCTTTTACATAGAAACATCTTCACACAGAGACGTTGCGGCATGTTTTTTTTACCTTCATTTGGAAAGCCGAAAAATGGTCAAATAGTTGGTGTTTTCGTGTTTTTTGAGCAGTCTCGGAGCAAAAAACTCCGAAAAAAAAAAACGTGTTTTCTGACGCCTCGCAAGCCCGGAGCCTTTTGGAGCCAGCTTGTGGGACTTTCGCGGCTTGCGGGCCGGCAACTAAAAGGGCCTTCTGGGATCAAGGGGAAACGGCCGTTTTAGGCCAAATCCTGGCCAGGAGCCTTTTGGAGCCAGATCCAGAGCAGAAACCTGTTGGAAGCAATTTTCTGCCATTTGGCGGCCATTCGGCCGGCTATTGCATTTCGCTTTTGGGAAGAACGGGAAACGGCTACATATACAATTTTAGAACGAACAGCAAGCAAACAGAAGCTATGAACCAGCATTGTGAAGCTAAAAACACATAGACCCTTTTACACACAGACCCTTGCAGACTACACACAAACGTTTTTACTTTTACACACAGACACTTTTTTACTTCGACACACAGATGCTTTTACACACAGACCCTTTTACAATAGCTTTACACAGAAACACGTTGACACAGAGACGCTTTTACAGACAAACAGCTTCACACAGACACGCTTGTACACACAGACGCTTTTACACACAGACCCGTGTACGCAGGGACAGCTTTACACACAGACGCTTTTGACACACAAACATCTTGACACAGAAATGCTTTTACACAGAGACCTTTTTACACACAGACACGTTTAAACAGAAACCTTTCTACACACCGACCCTTTTACGCATACACAGAATGTTGCACACAGACCCTTTTACACACAGACGCTTTTACACACAAACACTTTTACACACATACGCTTTCACACACAGAGGCTTTTACATACAGACCTTTTTACACACAAACATCTTTACACGGAAAGGCTTTTACACAGAGTCGTAGTAGCACACAGACTGTTGGACACACAAACATCTTGACACAGAAATGCTTTTACACGCAGACCTTTTTACACACAGACACTTTTAAACACGAACCTTTTTACACACGGACCCTTTTACGCATACACAGAATGTTGCAAACAGACCCTTTTACACACAGACGCTTTTACACACAAACACTTTTACATACATACGCTTTGACACACAGAGGCTTTTACACACAGAAGCTTTTACACAGAGACCCTTTTACACACAGAAGCTTGTACACACAGACCCTTGTACACACAGATATATCTACAGAGAAACGCTTTTACACAGAGACGCTTTTACATAGAAACATCTTCACACAGAGACGTTGCGGCATGTTTTTTTTTACCTTCATTTGTAAAGCCGAAAAATGGTCAAATAGTTGGTGTTTTCGTGTTTTTTGAACAGTCTCGGAGCAAAAAACTCCGTAAAAAAAAAAAACGTGTTTTTTGACGCCTCGCAAGCCCAAAACCACGGTAGTTGCGGTGTTTTTTTGCTCCTGGAACCAGGTGTTTACAGTGTTTTATGGCCAGCACCTAGCAAAAACAGTGGTATTTACGCAGTTTTCAGCATGTTGCAAGACGTACTTTTGCCAGGCCAAACGCACAAAAACACCGTAAATTACAGTGTTTCGGCATTTGAAACCCGATGAAAACCGTCAAGAACCACCAACAAGGTAAAGCCGAAAAATGGTCAAATAGGTGGTGTTTTCGTGTTTTTTGAACATTCTCGGAGCAAAAAACTCCGTAAAAACCGTGTTTTTTTGACGCCTCGCAAGCCCAAAACCACGGTATTTGCGGTGTTTTTTGCTCCTGGAACCAAAAACCACGGTATTTACAGTGTTTTATGGCCAGAACCTAGCAAAAACAGTGGTATTTACGCAGTTTTCAGCATGTTGCAAGACGTACTTTTGCCAGGCCAAACGCACAAAAACACCGTAAATTACAGTGTTTTGGCGTTTGAAACCCGATGAAAACCGTCGAAAACCACCAACAAGTGTCCAAAATGGAGCATCTCGTTCGGGCCCAAAAAACCAGGCAAACGGCAGGTCGGTTTTTGAGCTCTCCCCCCCCAGGCTCCGGCCTCACCTTTCAAAAACGGACCGATTTCGGGCCTCCCCCCCCCCACACCCCCTAGATTAGCTTCGCTTCGCTTCGCTTATACCTATACTCAAGCCCAGGCCTTCGGCTGGCTTTCGTGATATTATATATATATACATATAATTACATTGAAATTTGCTCTCTCTTATGCATTTTCCTAGCATCAAAAATGCAGTCTATTACAGTACCGTCATTCATGTCATGGCCGTTTGTCGTTCTCACCATTCTCAGCCAGTAAGACACCCACCTTCCCTCCAGTCTTTGCCAGTTCCTGCGGCAGTCTCTCAGCCGTCACATTCGAGACTGACCTGCATCAAGCAGGAGTCGCAATAAGAAAATGGCCATCGATGGTGGATTTATCCATGAAACGTTGTGATTTTCTATAGCAAACTGTTGGTTTACCAGAGTCTGGGAAGGGAAATCCCGGCTTGAGATCTCAGTTGTATCGCGTCATTAACCCCATAACTATCACCTTGTGCACATACTCCTTCGACTCAAAACGAATCGGCTCTGGGAACCGCCTGAAGACATGGAGAAGGTGAGGGCTTTCCAAATAATCCCTGGCTTCATCCAGGAAAGGCTTGGCCTGGCTGATGGCACACTGGAACCATGGCCACGAACTGAATTTCGGACATCATTATATAATATTATATATATATAATTATATATATATATATATGTAGACAACATAAACACTGACTTTGAGAATACCAATCGTGAACCACCTAATTCCAATAATAACAGTTTATCTGAATGTCTGGAGGCTCCGCTCCTAGATTTCTCCCAAACATCCAACGATTCCTTCTTTCGGTCGAGGGCTCGCCCTGCCCTGTGCCTATGCAAACGGCGGCCGAGTCACTGGGACACAAATTGGCCCAGCACAAATCAGTCTCTATGTACAGATGGGCTTGACTGAAAATGGGGAAACAATTCCAGTGTCTCAGAGTGATCATCATCTTTCGGAATAGGAATACATCTGCTGAAGGGAAAATGCTCCTAGTCTGAATCAGTAAAATGGTGAAACGACAAAAATCAACAAAATTGGAGCCCCTACCATCCCTACTCCGTTTTCGGACAAACCCAGCTGGTGCTGCGAGTGGCATTTGGAAGGTGGGTTCCACACGCAAGACGCGCGCAAACGGGCCAGCTCTCTTGAAACCATCTGGCTTCATTTCGGCCACTGCAGACAGATATATATATATATACACACACACGACATGACATGACATGACATGACATGACATGGCATGGCATGGCATGCCATGACATGACATGACATGGCATGCCATGACATGACATGACATGACATGGCATGCCATGACATGACATGACATGACATGGCATGGCATGCCATGACATGACATGACATGACATGCCATGACATGACATGACATGGCATGGCATGCCATGACATGACATGACATGGCATGACATGACATGACATGGCATGGCATGGCATAAGATGCGATAACATGACATGACGTAACATTAACAGTAACATTAACATTAACATCAACATACGATAACACACACAGACATATATAGAGAGGCTTGAGGTTCCACGGAGCATGGAGGAACCTTGAGTCTCTCTCTGATAGACATAAGCATACAAAAGGGGTGGGGGGATGTTAACGTTCATGGCATTGCGTCACCAGAAGATGTTGTTACGTTGAAAATGTTGTTACGTTGATGGTTTTGATGTGCTGAAGATGTTGTTACGCTGAACATGTTGTTACGTTCAAGATGTTGTTAACTAATCGGAGTCAGATGAAACACACAAAGTGCAATGGCAAATGCACGGACTCAATGCTGCAATGTTTCACCCATCCATCGGTCACAATGCGAAAAGGTAACAACGCTCTCAGGGCCCCTTAAGCCAAGCCACAAGGTGCAAACGGTATCAGCTGGTTGACATGGATTGCATGACATTTTCACTGGTGTTTTTCTTTTTTGCACCTTGGGGAAAAAGGTATTCCTCATATGGCTGGTTTTCTGGTGACTCGGTCAAAACGGCAAGTGGCATATTGAGCCATCGCCTGAAAGCTTCCAGAAGCTTGTCATCTGTCTTCGTCAAGCCGTCACCAAATTGAAAACGTGTTGGGACCCATCGAATTTCTTTACTCGAAATTGTTTCCTGAATTGCCCTGATGCTCACCAGGGTTCGCTTATCATTGAGTGATGGGTTCTCGCTCATGATTGCATCAAACAACGACTTGGCATCTACAGCTTGGAGGGTGGCTAACCTACTACCTACTCGGTGAGCTGCTTGGTTATACATCAGTTCACTTATGAACAAATTCACATAGGCTAAGCGGTCAGCGCACTCATCAGCAGCGGTCGCCTCAGCAGCCAAAGTTGATCGGCAGACTCGCGGTGAACGAGCTGAGCGCCAATCCAGCAAAGTAAATGGTGCCATTGTGGTCTTGACGGATGGAGTCGTCAGGCCCACCAAAACTCCGATCTGGCTGCCAGACTTTCGCGCATTCGCCCAGCTGCTGTCACTATATCCCAGCACTACAGAATCACGGGTGAATGGTACATCCATGATGTTGATTCCATACTGCGGGGTCTCTTTGACATACTTGAGAGTGGCATGCAGCTGTTTCAAGTCTGTGATCTTTGCCTCTTCGCCATGGCCAGACAGGCTGACCGTCGCAGCAATCTCAGGTCGGGCCTGGGATGCGGCCCATTGCAAACATCCGCAAATGCTTCTCAGTTCCTTGCGCTCGTCCAATGAAAGCTCAGGCGAACCTTGCAATCGACCTTTGGCAATGGCGCCAAACTCGATGCCTTCCAGAAACTTCTTCAATGTGATGTGCAGATAGAAGCGCTGGTGCTCATTGCGCTTCAGGGTCAGTTCCTTTCCCTTGAAGGTTATTGGCTTATTTTCTTGGAAGTAATTCAGAGCTCCCCATTTGAACAAACCATGAACTGAACTAAGGTCATGGTCAGACCTACTTATGCCAAGGAAATCATCAACATAAACAATGATGGCAGCTATGATTTGGCCGTCCTTTCGCAGAAGGTACAGCTGCCTGTCGAAGTCATGTTGTGTGAAGCCCAGGCTCTGCAGTCGGCGGCAAACTTCTTTGCTCCAAGTGACTGGTGCATCTGCTAAGCCATACACGTTGCCACGAACTCGATAGAGTGGAGCTGACCAGTGCTGCGTCATAGAGATCAGTCCATCTTGAGGAGGTCGTAGAAAAAGTGGCATAGTGCGATCAGCATTTTGTCCTTGCAGAAAAGCCGTAGAGGCATCTCCAGTCCAAGCTATTCATGAAAGAGTGGTATCAAAGAGTTCGCAGTTCAAACCTGCGACAAGCATGGCATACATGATCTGCTCAGTGCAACGGCTTGGAGTTCCAGCATTGCGGTTCAAAGTTGCTAGGTCTGGATCAAGGTGTCCAAGCGCCACTATGCGACACTTCGGCTGAACTTCTCCAATGCCGCAGGCTTTGTCACGATAGCACGCTCGTGACGGCAGAATTCTTTTGGAAAGCAAGGGGTCCTTCAGAACCTTCTGAGCTTCTTCTGGTGAAAGAGGTTCTACTGAGTTCCATTCAAGCCATGAGTTGGCCTCTTTGGAGATCGCGGCCAAGAACTTGTCAACGTAGGCTGGAGGCATTGCTAAGATTGTCCTCCATGGAATCTCACGATCCAGTGCCTTCTGTTCTTGCCGAGAGAGGCCTTGCTTGTGAATTGCCATGTCTTGTGCTCTCTGTGTTTGTCTTTGATGCTTCATGCTTTGTATCTTGCTGTGTAGCTTCTGCTGCAGTGCCTGTTTGTTCTTGGCATCTTGTCTGTCAAGCTGCTTGTTGTATGTCTGCTTGCCGAATGCTTGTTGGTGAAGGGCTGGTTGTTCGTCGGGCTCTTGTTGCTGGCCCTCATGTGCTGTATTGTTGTCGTCTGATTCATCTGCCGTGGTGTCTGATTCATCAGGTGATTTACCAGGGGCGTTGCGCAGGTCTTCACGGCGTTGGCTTGTGGCCCAATAGGCCTGTTGAAAGACCCTTGAGGCTGGTCCATAGCACGGCTGTGCGTGGACGTGGGTTGGATCACGGTGGATCACGCCTTGCTCATCTTGGACCAATGTTGTCATCATGGACTCAAAGTCCCGTTTTTGAGGTAGTGTTGGCAATGGTCCATCTCGCATTGGTTGTGGTGTTTCTGTTCTTAGTGGGGTGGACGTAGTAGTGATCGTCTGTTGTGGTTCTGGAGAAGGTCTATGTGTAGTTGATGTTGTAGGTGGTGTTACTTGTCGAGATTGTGGTAGTTGTAGTGGAGGTGTTGATCTCCCTGAGGAGACGCTGATGGCTTGATCATCTGCTGTGATCGGTGGTGTTTGTGGTATGAAGCCATCTGGTAGTGCTGAAGTAGGGTGTTCTGTTGCCTGCTGCCGTGTGTTGGATCCTGTTGCATTGGATCCTCTTGCCTGCGATGCCGGTGTGTGCTGATGCTCTGTGCTGCCAGGTTGTGCAGGTAGTTCTTGATATGGGTCTGCTAATGCATGCCGCTGGCTTGGTTGTGCATCAGGTGGGAAGTCCAAAGTGGCTTCCTGTGGTGAAACTGCCGTGGTGGGTGTTTGTTGAGGCGCCTGTGTTAGGCGTCTGCTTGTTGGTGTGCGGGAACGTCTTCGTGAGACTGGTGTTCCTGGCACATGTCCATATCGGTGAAACTGCTGTTGCTGGATGAGCTGGTTGGTGACTCGCTCTGGGCTGGTGTGCAGGTTGATGGTCGTGTTGTGTTGTTGTTGTTGATGGTGTGCTTGTATGCTGGTTTGTTGCATGGTTGTCGGCTGTAGATGTGGTATTTCAAGTTGTGGTTGTGGTGACATAGGTTGAATTGCTTGTGACTGTTGTGGTAGTGATGGCACTGTTAATGCCAAGGGCTCGTTCAGCTCGGCATTGATGTCGAGGTTGGCATTGGTGTCAATGGTGTCGTCATCGACCATCAGGTTGTCTGGTGGTGGTGGACCCTGCTCATCCCTCAAGAGATGGTCGCTGAACTTCTGAGAGGCATCACGAAGTGCTCGGATGTCAGCTTCTTCAGGGGTCCACTGCTCAAAACCAAATGCCGCACGCAGCTGCTCGGCGGTCACCAAAATTGAAGTCGCTCCAGTCTTCACCCAGGCTTGTTTTCCTGGATGACTTGGGTCCCAAGATAGGAACCTTGCAATCACCCAAGTGCCCCGCTTCTTCTGGCCTCTGCGGGCCCAGCGCCAGAAGGCGCAAGGTTGACCTGGCATCAGGTCTGGGATTTTGGTTGCCCTTGTCCTTCTCAGCAAGGCACGTCGAAGGTGTTGAGAAACATCAAGGTCTTGGATGATCTTGGCGGCCTCGGCTCTAACCACCTCAGCTCGAAGTCCAGCATCTGAATCCTGAAGCTGAGCAATCGGTGATGAAGAAGCCAAAACCATAGGATTGCTGAAGTTGCTGTCGATCAACCTTGGCTGCTTCCCAAAAACGGCCTGGTAGGCTGACCGTCCATGGGTGTGGATTCCTGAGTTGATGGCATGGCAGGCTGCCACGAGTGCAGTTGAGCACTGGTCCACCTGGTTGATGCCAAAGGTGTCTATCAGCTTTTCCAAAATGGTTCTCAGCAAACTGTTTCTCCGCTCAATCATGCCAATGACAAAGTGGCTCTCCGCAGGGCAAAACTCCAGTAAACATCCAAGTGCCTGAAGTCGCTCCTGGAAGTGACCACGGAAGGAGGGGTCAGGGTCTGTCATGACCTTCAAAGGGATGCCATAGGGTCGAAGCCAAAGTTGCTCAAAGGCTTCAAACACGGTGTTGGCGTGCCTGTCAGGAAGCACGAGGGCTTGATGAAACCCGGTGGCTTTGTCAGCAAAGCCCACAACCATAAACGTTGTGGCATCCAAGGTTCTGCAGTAGAAGATGTCACCCTGGACCTCATCATTGAACTGGCCGTTCAATAACTTCGGAGTTGTTGATGGTCTTGGTGCTTGAGGAGGTTTCAAACGCTGGCAAGTTGCGCATCTGAGCTTTCTTGCGCATTCATATACTTCATCTGGAACATGACCCTCATAGGCAAGGAGTCTGCAAAGCTCCTCGCGTGATGGATGTCCCATGTTGAGGTGCAAACGCGCCACTGAGGCCTTGATCTCCTGTCTGATCCCAGAAGTAAGGCCTGGGAAGTCAATGTCCGTGGGCAAGTTGGGAACCACGGTTGGTGTTGAAGTAGATGGTTGGCTGGATGGATCTACTCTTTCAAGGTCCAGCGGTCTTCGGTGTCCATAGGCAAACACCGCAAGTCTCACAGGTTTGTCAAAACGTTGCCGTGGAAAGCGGACTTGATCAAGATCCTCCACTTCCACCGCTCTGGTGTCGTCGTTGAAGCACAAGAATGAGGCTCTGGTGAAGTACTCATCCACATTGTTAGGGATTCTTCTGGTAGTTGGTGATGACACAACTTGGATGCGTATGGCATCGATGCGAAACAGACCTTGGATGGTCTGTCCCATGTCGCTCTTGGGGTCGATGTTGTAAGGTCTTTTCGCAGTTCTCTCGAAGCTCTTCTCCACATAGTCAACAACAGGGTCCCATTGAGAGAGATCCTCAGTTGGTTGTTGCACTGGTAGAGCTTCAAAAGGAGAACTGAGGCATACACAAAAGCGATGTGGTTGTCGCCGATGTAGTTCCTCATAGAGCGCTGCTAGAATGGTTCTGCAAAGCTCTTCTGGATATGCCTGAGAAGGTTTGGTCATAGATCCTTGAATGGGGACGCACATGTCCAGCTCTTCCTTGGTCATCGTGCGCTGGAGGGCCTGCTCAAGGCCAGGAAGGTTGCCCAGGAAGGTGAATGGTTTTCGTATTGGTTTGCCTTGGACCTGTGCATGAAAAGCTCCGGCTAGGCAAGTGACTTTCCAAACACCTGGAAGGCGTCCAAGGTCTTTGATCTCAGGCTGTTCCCAAAGTTCACTGTTTTGAGAGTTCTGAATCAAAAAGAAACGGTGTCCAGCATGCTGTTGTTTTGCAAGTGAGGCTGCCAACTTCAAAAGAGGATGTTGAAGTGATTGGGGCCACTCCCAGTCCTCCAGACGATGGCTGCAGTCCAGGCCCATCAAGATCAAAGCTGGTCTGAACTTGTGAAGGACTGCATGGGCTTCGGTCTGCAAAGAACGCTTCATCAAGTCTTGGCCATAGATTAAGTCCCATGGTTGAAGAGCATTCATGTAGTACTCATTGGCCAAGTAAGAACATTGTGCTTCACCTGCAAACAGCTCCCACAAATCTGCTTTGCGGATTCGATTCAGCCTGTCATGGGCCGCATGGTATACATCATGTTCTTTCTGCAACAGCTTTGAAGATCTTAGCCATTGACCTCGAAGCTGCTTCATAGTTCCTGTCTTCATGACCACACCTCCGGCTCCACGCTGTCCCAGTCGTAGATTGGGTCGTCCGGATTGGTCAACACGCCCAGCTCCATCAGGCGGGTCCAACGAGCTTCGTCGGCTGTCCTTTCCAAGGCCTCTCTGGCCTCTCTGAAGGTCTCCTCGTTGTGGAAGATGTGCTCCGCCATGGTGTTGTGAGGGCCATCCAAGGGACTGTCCTGATGGACAATCTGCCACACCTCGTAGCGCTGGTCCTCCGTCAAATGGTCCAAAGCCATCACCGTAGGGTCGAAGGTTGTCCAGCTCTCTGACTGCCTTGGCCTTATAGTTGGTGGAGAACGCCGCTCTGGTTGGGGACGAATCTTGGCCGTGGCTCGGGACTTGGACTTGGGTGCTCCCAACGAAGTGGCTATGGTTGCCGAACATGGTGGAGGCAATGGTTGCGAGCGCGAGGAAGACGCGCGCTGGCCATGTTGAACCCACAGTTCCTCTGTTGGATTCCACTTCCACTTGGTCTCGCAGGTCAGGCATTGTGCATACCGACCGTGTGGGTTGCCGTACCTTCGGCACTGAAGATGCTCGCATGTTGTTGTCGATGGTCGCACATGGATTTCCGGAGGAAACACCTGGAGTGCTGAGCGAGGCATGATGCCGAGGTTGACCAACTGCAAGATGGTGCGAAGCGCCATCATCATGAGGTTCTTGAGGCGGCTCACCACACGCTGCCATGAGACCAACCATGGAGGAGGTGCCTGGTGCATGTCGATCAAGTTGATCCGCAAAAGTCGCTTGAGAAGTCGCGGGCTCCATGCAAGACATAAACTCAGGATTTGGGTCGTGCCACATGGACTCATCTGCCAATGATTGCCAAACAGGATCATGTGCAGGTTGTTCATGAATGAAATCAAGGATGTTAATGACCATGTGACCGGCAAAACGCTGAACTTCAACTGAAACTCCTAAAACGTCAAACTCCATGCGATCATTCTTGAAGTGCAGATGGGCCCCCAAACTTGTAAATAATGAATTGGATCCAAGGAAAGGAATGTCTTCTTCCAACAAAGCTGCTCCTAACAAAAACGATGTTCCAGAAATAGCTGATGGAAGATACACTCTTGTGGTTGAAGTTGATGGTGCACCCTTTCCAAACTTGAAACTTTCACTGATGGGGATCCGAACTGCCTGAAGACCACGTTCGTGGAGTAGTTGCTCGTGGGCTGCAAACCAAGCCTTGCCACAGCAAGTTCTTTGACATCCAGAGTCCAAAACAATGAGGCCGGCAAAGGTCTCTGATCCAACAAACTTGACTTCATTGACCACATATGGGATACCAGGGGATGGAACCAAAACCATGTTGACGTCAAATGACTGGCCGTAGGAAGGGTTGTCATACACATCGACAACGCCATGCTCATGGTGGATGAAGTTGACACTGTGGGGCTTCTTGAAGGCTGGCTGCGGACCCTTTTTCTCGATCGGCTTTGGCGACGAAGAGGATCCTTTGCCCTTGTTCATCGGACATTCTTGGTCTTTGTACCAATGTCCACGAGCTCCACAAGCAGTGCAGTGAGTGACCTTCTTGGACTCCTCAGGAGTCAGTCTGGTCGAGCCACCTTTGCCCTTGAAGTTGCCCTTCTGCTTTGCAGTAAAGAACTTTCGACCAAGGGTCAAGTTGTTCAACTTCTTTGCCGTCACAGTCAAGACGGATGCCAGCTCTTGAAGGTCATTCGCGCCTTCACCGTCATCTTCAAATCCATCATCTTCTTCACAATCATCTTGATCGTCATTGGGCTCATTCTGATCATCTTCGAATTCTTCCTCAATGGTGTCGAGGAACTCATCATCTTCTTGTTGATCATCTCCAGCATCGTGAGCTGCAACGAAGGCTCTACGTGTTGGAGCTCCACGCACGCTCGAAACAGAGCTCTGCCGAGAGGAGGCAGTAGAGGAGGTCGATGAGGATGGCATACTGGATGATGAAGTGCTACCCATAGACTTGTTCTTGCCTTTTCCCTGACCATCTTTTCCACCAGAAATTGGAGGAGCGCCACGAAACTCTGGAAACTGCAATGTCAGTGCTTCAGCCACAGATTCAAACAGCAAAGACTGTGATGTTGCAACCAAAATCATACGCTGCTGCTCATGTGTCAAGCCACTGCGATCCAAGAGTCGTGAACCCATGCTCTCATTGTCATAGGCTGCCTCAATGTTGATGCCGACTGAACGCAAACTGCGCTGCACTCGGCGAAACCGATTCACAAAGGAGCGCATAGTCTCTCCTTGGTATCGTCGGATGTGCTCAAAGTCATTGAGGTAGCGACGTTTCTGATAGATGGCCTTCTGCTCCATTGGTGCCTTCAAGGCTTGCAGAATCACCTGAACACCATCGTCAGTGTAAATCTTACTGACAGGGGTGTGCTCAAGCTCTTGCTCAGCCTCGCCCTGCAACGCATTGTACAAGCTGAGTGCTGCTTCACGCTTGCTCAGGTAAGGTGCAACCTGTAGCATCCAGATTTCAACCTTCTTGCAGAACTTATTGTATGCACGCAAGTCTGTAGCATCATATTTCCACTGAGGCGGGGACGGTGCAGTGCCGCCGCGCCAACGGATGCCCTTAGAGGGACCTTTTCTGTCATCCCAAGGCTCATCATTGTCATCCTTGTTCAAGACTTCCTTCAACTTCTTGATGGTGGAGTCGTCATCAGCAGATGATGAGATCTTGCGGGCATGCCGTTGATTGGTCACAGTCGTTGGTGATGTCCTTGCAACTCGGTCAACTGATCCATGGTGGTCAGAATGCCATGATGGGATCACAGACGGATCTTCCGTTGGAGTCTCTTCCTCGCCGCGCTCACTCCAAGCATCACCGCCCGGTCCAGGTCCAGAGTCTCCATGCTTTCGTCGTCGTCGTCGACGGTTGGCAGAGGTGGACGCTTGATGACCGTCAGGTGGAGGAGGAACATGGGAACCATATGGCATGTATGTCCAAACACCATCAGCTGTTTCACGTGTTGCAGGATTATTCGTCTGATAAAACTTGTTTGACCCACATTGATTGCAAACCCAACTGTTGCTCAACCAAGCATAAGCCGCTGAATCACAAACCAAGCAACGCCACTGAACAGAATTCGTTGGTGAATCTGACAAGGTATCGTCCTGGATCGAGTCATGTTCAACGTCGAAATGCCAAGGAGCATGATCTGACTGATCAACGACCAGGTCGCCGTTGTCGTCGAAGAACATGACAACGCAAGCTCCGGTGCCAGCTAATCGGAGTCAGATGAAACACACAAAGTGCAATGGCAAATGCACGGACTCAATGCTGCAATGTTTCACCCATCCATCGGTCACAATGCGAAAAGGTAACAACGCTCTCAGGGCCCCTTAAGCCAAGCCACAAGGTGCAAACGGTATCAGCTGGTTGACATGGATTGCATGACATTTTCAGTTATCTTGAAAATGTTGAAAATACTTTCAAAACAGCATTGTGGATGTGAAGAGTAAAAAGCCTCATGCATTTCGCCCATGGTTCTCTGATGGATAATGACATGTTTATGTTACTCCAAAAAACTAAAAAATTAATCAACCCGCAATTCCACTGGTTTCTACGAAGGCAACTTTAAAATGAAGAACTTGAAAAACATGTTTTAAAAAAATCGAACGGCGGACAACATATCCCAGGTATGTTGTCCGCATGTTGAACTGATTCCATATTTTATCAAGTGATGGAAAGAACACAAAACACCGTAAAACACAGTGAACATGACATTGTTCAAAATTGCAAACAATGAACAGGAATCGCGTTCCAGGGAACCTCAAGCCTCTTCCCTGTATATATATATATGTGCAGCTTAAGATTGCAACATGCAACCCGAATGACTCTGGGATATGGCCCGTCAGGTCATCTGTTTTGTTTTTTTTAATAGTAGTGGAGAATCTTCCTGCCATGAGGTTTGCCAACTGGCCGTTGGGATAAGTCGCCATGCAACTTCTGTGCATGGGGATTGGCATCTGCGCAGGAAAAATCCCGCCACTGCGCATGCACCAGTCTTGAGTTTCCACAAAATGGAGACAGCAAGAAGTATGGACAGGTATGGAATGGTATGGACAGTGGCTGCCCGGAACTGACAAATCATCCTCTCAGCCACACCACCGCCACACACGCGGCTTGTCTTGGATGTCCTTGAAAAACAACATCAGAATTCCTCGAAGGTACGTCTTCTTGCTTTGTATGGGATGAGCCGGGATAAGTGTTAAAATTACTCGCCCGAAGTTTCATTTCCCTTTTTGTGGTGTCAACATGTGTCAACCCATTCCGCCCCCCCAAAAAAAAACAGATTGGTCACTCGGAGATCATGACCCCAAAAAACCGGGTGAATCATGATGAATCCACCCCCTCTGTGGTCCCAAATATATGCTTTCATCCCCTACATCCATCATCATCATCATCATCATCATCATCCACCATGGTTTCTGCAGGATGTTTACGGACTAAACGGGGGATGGGATTAATATGTCATACACCCATTAAAAAAAAAAAAACATCATCAGTGTATTAGCATATTATATTACTTATCCCCATCATATCCCCATGAGTATTACATTATATAATATTACCTATCATATCCCCATTAATATTGGTTTCAATGGATTGGTTTAGGGGAAAATTTACAGGAAAACCCCATATTTAATGGTAAAAACCATGGTTTCCTGTAAATTTTCCTTTAAACCAATCCATTGATGGTTATGTCGTTGTATTGAACATGATTGAACCATCTTTTTCGATGGGATGAGGTCCAGCGATTCACCCCTCGATACCAGGTCACAGCTGGGATCCATCGAAGCTCTCCCGTCTCTCTCGCCTTGCCGACAGCCCTGGGCAGAGCGATTGGCTCCAAATTGGGGTTCCCATTTTGAAGACCCAGAAGGACCTAGAAATCATGGAGAAATGGGAATATCATGGGGGTATCTGGGTATGTTTTTTTTTGGGGGGTGCACAATTTCCCGGAAAAAAAATGGTTGGTTCTTCTTATTAAAGGTCCCAAAAAAATAGTAAAACACGTCCAAGTTATGGGGCAGCCATTGCTAGAGTCATGGCCATCACCGTCAAAGGTCTTCGCCCCTTAGCTCCGCACGGCATGTCCAGATACCATGTATTTTGCAGCCAAACCTTGGCTGTACCGGTGTGACCCTCCATCCTGTCCGAGCAGGGAGCCTCAAGCTAAGCTGAAGGTTTGGTGAATATGGTATCCATTGGTATCCCATGAGAATGAGACTTCCCTCACGGGTAGCCACTTGCATCATCCAGCTATTGGGATATCCCCATTAAACCCGCTTGAGACGCAGGCCGAGTCTTTGTAGGCCCCGTCCTGGCAAACTGCGGCTTGAAGCATGATGTACATGTCCAAATGCATTATATATTGTAACATAGTGTAATACATTTCTAATATATATATATATATATTATATTATGCATATAATATATATATATATATATGTGTGCATGTATTATATATATATATTTGTATATATTTGTATGTATATGTAAATAATGTATATATATGGTTTTGTATATATATATAATGCATATATATATAATGCATATATATATATATAATGTGTATATAATGTATATATATAATGTATGTATATATATATTGTATATATATATATGTGTGTGTGTGCGTGCATTATATTTGTATACTACATATTTGTACGATACATTAAATCATATAGATATAGGATATACATACATATATATACATGCTTTTGGCTACAGCTGCAGATAGATCATTGGGTTCGTTTGCAGGAACAAATACTGGAAACCTTTCTTTCTCAGCACAAAATACGGAGGTCTCCTGGACAATATCCCTTCGGCCAATAAAAGGAACATAGGCAAGTAAATATGTATATATAAATCACTAAATATAGATATATGAGCTCATATGCGCGACATAGATATATATATATATAGATATAGATATATACATATGGATAGGGATATATACATATGGATAGGGATATGGATAGGGATATGGATACTATAGATGTACATATATGAGCTTATATGTGCGACGGAAGTTATTCTGAAAGTCGCTGGACCCATGTGACATGTCCGTGGTACCTAGTGTTCCATTCCCTGCCCTCGGTTTGATCACTGACCTCGTTTTCCAACCCAGCGCGTGGTCTTTATCTTTTCTAAGTCTTCAATTTTACCTCGTTTTGAACCATTTCCACCCGAAGGCTGCGTTACATGTTCGCAAAAAAAAGCTGTTGTTGATATACGTGCGTGGGTATTGACCCAAATTCGTTCATCCGCAAACGGCCATTGTTCGCGACATATACTATTACGTTCGCCGACTTTCGCGAATTTGGGAGAAAAAAAAACGTTGGCAAGTTGGCAAGGATTCTAAATATGACATGAACGGTCATCACAATCATAATTCCTTACAAGGTCCTCTAGAGACTCTAGATCAATCCTATGTGTGTGTGTGATCATGTGTGTGTGCTTGCGATATAAATAGCAGGCTTGCTGCGGCATGCTTGTTGTGGAAGACTGCAGGAATCCAAATTGTGGATGCTTGGTGTGGGCTGGTCATTGTCAAATGAAGCATCATGAAGCATCATTAAGCTTTGTGATTACTTGACAAGGCTTTGAGCTTCGACCATCCCCCACCAAATGTGTACATCTGTGACACAATTCTAAGTATGCTTGGATGCGTGAAACTTCAAGCAAAACGTGCTGCCCGCACCCACACATATTCAAATAGATTGTCTGATTCAGTTTGAGAAAGCCTCACTGGCGGCAGGAGCACCTGCTGTCTCTGCTCCGTGAGGACAATGGATGCTGCTCGACCATCGCACTGCTGTGTGATGTGCACGTCTGTGCCATCCACAACGTAAAGACTGGGCACCGGCAGAGAGGAAAATGATACGACAAGTGACAGGGCCTTTCTCCCCTTCCACCCTCAAAAATATGGGACTTCACTCCATACATTCGGGTGAGAAGCCTCTCTTTGAGTCGACCCTTCAAATGATCAAACATCCCCTGACTGTCTGCGGTTGAGCAACAAATCTTCCACGGCATCTTGCCATTGGCCCTGAATGCCTGAAATTGCATCGCCGCGATCAAGAGATGTGCAAGTGCTGGTACTTGCAAAAAGCGGTGTGATACTAATGAACACACACACAGATATAATATATATATATAGATATATATATATATAGATATATATATATGTACACAATATAATTTATATATATATATATAATTTATATATATAATGTATATATCCAATGGGAATCTCATGGGAATAGTAGGTTAAACATGGTTAAACCTAGAAGGACCTAGCAACTTGCCATGGCTCTGAAGAATCCCCACCTTTCCAGTGCGTTCGACCCTGCCTGCAACAATGGAAGACCTTGGTGCTGACCATCTTTCCCACTGGGGATTGATTCAACAAAGCAAACACGGATCCACCATCCCCAAATTTCTATGGCTGGGGAAACCATCAAGTTATCATAAGTTATATATAGCTGCTTTATGTCATTGCTCTGCTAACATCTTTCCGTTGCTTGCGGTGACATCTTTCCTGAAACTTGGTGCCCTGGCCACAGCACAGGGAGGGACCATGACTCAGTCGCTCCATCTGTGCCTTCAAATGGGAACCAGAAAAAAAAAACTCATGTCTGGAATGGGGAATCATTACTTAGCCGATTGTAGATAACGTTGACCAAGAATCCTAAGAGTACTTAAGATATTCTTCGATATTCTTCTACCATTAAGCCACAATCTATCTTTTTATTAGCTTAGGCTTAGCTCATGGGGACCATCCATCAGTGCATGATTTTTGGACATCAACTTGGAGCCTTTGGAATCGGCTCCTTCCCTCCAAAGATGCTGCTCGCACCTCCAGCGAATAGAAAACTGCTCGCGTCCAAGTAGTTCCTCACTCCCGGGAAAGCGTCGGCCAAAAGTGCTGGCATGTCATAGCCTCAGGGCCCCGGGGTGCAGCTTCTTCGCATCGAGATATTAGCCTCTGGTATCGTAACAGAACTGTGAAACATCAATGAACATCACCATGGTTCTAAATCATGGTTAATCATTAGTTAATCATCTATATATATAAATGTGCCATCGTCCATAGCAAACTTAGCAAACTGTTCAATTACCAGAGGGTCCGCGTCAAGGCAAGACTGGCAGCAGCCACGACTTGAACTTGGCATTTTTTTCTGGCCAATGAGTTCATCTCCTAAACAGCTAATGGGAAATGGCGGGATTGAAATTTCTCTCGCTTTTAGATTGAAACTTGGAATGTCCACGAGATCGCAAAAGGCCGCATTTCATCAACATCAACGGCATCAACGCTCCTTGAGATTGGCATGCTTCAAGGTATCAGCGAACTGCACACACAGCATCCTGGCCAAATATCCTTTCAAGCCGTCAGGCATCTGCTTCCAACCGGGGATCTCCTGCCAACCATCATATCTCAGAATCCATATCTCCGCCGGAGGCCCCAGCAATGATGACACAATCCTGATGCTTGAAAAACATGTTTCAACCTTCAATCCTGAAAAATACTACCCCCAATATCCCCCTTGTAAGGTTGAAAATGCTTGAAAAAAAGAGACATATCAAGATATTGGTTGATTGTGTGTGATGGGGATATAATTAAATACAGTATACATTTATATATATATATTATGATCATTATTAGTAGTAGTAGCAGTGGTGGCACTGTTATTATTATGATTATATATATACATCATATATATATTTATATTATACATAAATGCATGTATGAATATATATATATATTATGCGATTTTTATTGGTTTGTGAAAAGAAACAAACAAAACATATGGATACATATGGCCAGAATCAATTTGGGTTGAAGATCTTCATCTATGCGCTGCTTGTGAAATTTGAAGAACATCTCGATGCCCGCCACATGACCTGGAGGATACCTCGACAAGAGCCGCTTTCCACGTCTGAAGCTGAACGCGTGCGTATCGAGCTTGTCGGGCTTTTCGACCATTGGAACCTGCTTCAAAACTGAAACACAAACAGAAAAACGATGAAATTCTGAAAATCTCAAAGAAATTTACGGGTGCATGGTCCAAACACGTTGATGAGTTGAAAATCATAAATCAAAAGATATCAAAAGCACTGTCCGGCAACAATCTTCACCAAGGAAAGGGCACCTTTGAAAATGAAACACATCGCTCTGGACATATTGGGCAGTTCGTCCGAGAGGTTCCTGCCCGGAGGCTCATCGAGTCGCACCTCGCAGAACTGCCGAAGTTGCTTCAGGACCCCTGCGGGTAAGTCATTCATCCTCTCAAAGGCATTCTCCGACAAGCGAGGCATCTCGTTGCGGATCACTGCCCGATATTCACGCATGTATGGTTCAAGAGGTAGGGTAGGAACAGCGACATCGTAGCTGAAGTTCTGGACCACATACTCATTGCAATAGTCCAAGCAATCCGTCTCATGAAAAAATGCATCTGGGTGTTCAACCTGGGTACTTGGAAGTCCAGCAGGTTTTACTCCTTGAACCCTCCATCCCAAGGTTTCAATCCTCTTCAACAGGTCCTCTGAGGGTCGTCGGACCGCACCAGCTGCAGTCAAGGTCCCAAAGACCTGCTCATTCATTCCTGGGCCAAAAAAAAACAGCTCCGTGAAATCAGCAGATCGTGGGGAGACTACGTCAATCGTGGGGCAAAACATAATTCACCAACACACACACGCACATATATATATATATAAACATTATATTATAATATATATATATATATACATATAATTATATATATATGTGTGTGTGTGCGTGTGTTGGAATGGAGGTATGTGTAAATAAATATGTGTATATAATTATATATATATAGTCATAGTATTACTGATTACTGTTTTCCAAACAAAACCAAACAATATCAAACTGATTATAATCTAGTCATACTTCTACACGAATGTTGGATCCTTCAAGATTTTATAAGCACCTGATAAGCACCACCGAGGTTCTGCAGTGAATCACGTGGCACCCGAATTTAGTCATTTTATCTTGTGCCAGCTTGATGTTCTCCGCCGCTGAGGGGTCTATGAAAGGCACCCGGCCATAGCTTAAAATCACAAACTCGATCCTGGAATCTGCAGCTGCAGCTTCCAAGTTGGCGGTCAACTGCAACATGGATCCGAAGAAAAGCTGGCCCTGCAAGTAGAGAAGTCGTATCCGATCTCCCTCTGCAGCGAGCACATTCATCTCCCACCAGGGCCGCTTGGTCCGGCTCACCACATGCTGTCCGTCCACCACGCTGCTGAGGGGGGAGGTAGTCATCCCGTCGAGGACAAACAACAAGATGCTCAAGCAAAGCCCCGCCATGATGGAAGTCGTGGGACTGAAGTATAGGGCCATCACCACGCAACAGGTTGAAATACCATATTGGGGTGACACTAAATGCAAGCCTCTCCAGTTGAAAGTGGTCAAGGTCTGATAGGACAAGAGTGTCTTCCTCAGGAAGGACCATCCGGTGTTCATGAACAAACCGCCCAGGAACCACTTGGGAACGTAGGCACCAATGGGACACCCGAAGACAAACAAGTTCCCGGCCACCAGGGCGATGGTCAGCACAGCCACCCGGTGAGTACCACCATCCTCCCTCAGCTGGATCACAGAGAATTTGTGAAAGACCAAATTCCCACCAGTGCAGCCCAAGAAAAGGGAGGCAGCACCCACCGTAATCAGTTCCGCATTGAAATCCAAAGGATCATCGGGCTGTGGATCACCACTGGGTCCCGTCGGATACCTCCCAGTGATCGCCAGTGCGCCCAGCATGGTGCAGAGGATTGCCATGGCCACTAATGCCACGATATCCATGGAAAACAGCACCTTGCGTACCACTTCAAAATCCACTTCAGCAAAACTGTAGGAGGTCCAGATGGTCAGGGGTCCACTGCTTCCTTTCTTGGGATAAGTCCATCCATGAGCTGCAAGATCCTCCATCTGCAGGCCCGCACCAAAGACCACACTGTAAAAGATGAACAACGGAGCCAGCTGGCACACCAAGCCAGCATACTTCTTCACCGCATCTTTGCGATTGGGATACTTGCCAGTGCGCAGTAGCACGTGGCAAAGGTCAGGGCCTTTTTGGATGCAAATGAAGTGTAGCAACATGCAACCCACCTGCAGCAAGCGGTCCTGGGACTCACAAAATGCACTCAAGCCAATGTCTGGCCAGAAATGGTGAAAGGGCACCCCTGAAGATGTCTTGAGAGCTGCCTGCAAAACAACTACTCCAATGGCACCCAAAAAACCACTGACCACCGGCTTGGGGATCATCAACATCGAGGTGGCCCAGGCCAATTTCCCGACTACAATGCTCACCAGGCCAGTCAGCATGGAACTGAAGCAGATGATGGCGAAGACGGTGGCGGGGATCTTCTCAACGTCTTTCCGCAAAAGCATTGCCGCCTTGGAAGCCAACTGCGCTTGCAAGATACAGATGAGGTCCTGCTGTGTGCCATATCCATATTGCAGTCGCCCAAAAACGGCATACCAAATGACCCCAACGCTCATGGTGTACAGCGTCATGCTGATGCCAAACTGCAACATGGAGGAGATCTCCACGTTGGTCGAGGAGGAGAAGAGCAACGAGGCCGAAACGATGCCACCCAGCGACTCTCGGACCCCCATGATGAGCCCCGCAGCGACATTCACACCCAAGGCGCCCCAGTCGATCCCCTTATCACGACCAGAGGTCAGGGGAACACATTCCTGAGAAAAGCTTGAGGGAGGGCCAAGAGTTAACCAAATGTTAGACCAGTAGAGATTAGAATACAACTGAATATAAATGAAATATGTATATGTGACAGTATAAGATTGTATAAGCTAACAGTTGCAAGATAAATGCCAGATCCTCGAAGAGAATTCCAGGGCACGAAGATGAGGATGGCAACGAGGTTCAGCATAAAATGAAGATGACAATGAAACGATTATGAGGAAGATGATGAATAAGGAACCGATGATGACGATGCTGATGATAATGACGAGGAGGAAAAAGATGTGGATGATGCGGAGCACACCGACCAACGCTGGCAAGGATGGCAAGGATGGCAACGATGGCAAGGAGGATGAGGATGACATGGTTGATAATAGACTGCAAGGATGATACGGACACTGGCAAAGAAGGTGAAAAGAAGTTTAGTTGCTGGCATAGATGCCGGTGACAGGGAAGCTCATTCACGACTGACGGCTCCACTGTTGATATTGCGGAGCCGTGCTCGGAGCATGGTGCAGGCGGGGATGGTGCAGTGATGCAAAGGTCTTCCAGATGTTAACGGTGATGATAAAGATGATGGTGAACAGGAAAATGAGCAAGATGATGAAGATAGAGATTATAAGTATAGTGATGATCACTGTCAAAAGCAACATGTTGCGCATGTGGCAGTGGGTCATGCAAATGCGACGATACTGACGGCGACAATGACAATGACGACGGTGCCCTACTGACGACGACCAATGACACTAGTACATGATCATATACTGTATAGATCTATACTGTATATTGTGTGTGTCTATATTATGTACAATAATATACAATATATATGTATATATGTGCGTGTGATCATGTATCGCTATGGCATGCTATGGGCATATTGGTTATGGAGACAATGATGATGACACGATGATGAGGGTGAGGGTGGAGCATGGACCTGGCTCTGGCTGAGCCGACTAAAACCAACCCTTCTTCCGTTCAGCAAATGTAATGATACCAGGTATCTAATAGCACTTCCAAAATGATACGGCCTTAAAACTATGACAGACTGACAAACAACTTGTTGAAAAACACCAAAAATAGGGAAAAAAAAAGTATCACAAAAAATAACAGAATACATCTTCAACATCCCCAGTTTCAGACCACAAAGGCCAGAAACATCCCAGTGGATCCAAGCGTGGCTTCTTCCGTGCAGCGGCGCTGCTGCTCCGGGCCGTGGGACTCGTAGGCATCAGCGGCTGCCGCCCCAAGTCATAGGATGCGCCACGGGTCACCTCGAGGTCAAGGTCAAGGTCCAACGTCGGAGGCTTCGCCATGGCCGCAACGGGAGGGAAAAATCCAATTTTGGAGCTGAAAATCATGGGATGATGACTAATTATTGGATGGTTTTTTTGTTCGGCTGAAATGATGGGATTTTTGGATCTACATTTGCTATTTCTGGAAGTTGGGACGAATAGTCACTATATGTCACTATTCACGATCATATTTAGATTGAGATCTGTGAATGGGAAAGCGTTTTTAAATGCGTGAAAGCACTTCGGCTTTCAGGTGACATTTTGTAGGAATCCCAGACTGCTTTCATGGATCCAACGGTTTTTTCATGATGCTGCGGCCTGGTGGCTTGCACATTGGCAATCTGGCAATGGAACGTCGTCTATTCACATCTATTGACAGTTCTATTAGTTGAAGGACAAAGTTTTAGTATAGTTCTCCAAATGTTCCCATCAAAATGCTGGTTTCCTGCCATCTTTGATCATCTTTGATTACCTGAGGCTCTCCAAAAGCGTTCAACCTCGGCTTTCGACGGTCAGGTTCGCGCGAAGAAACCAGATAGATCTGGCTCACCTGGGCTGCGAGCATTCGGATCCGTCCAAAAAATGGAGGTGTCAAAATTCATTCTTTTGCCCAAAGTTGTGGCAGTTGTCATAGGCAAAATATATGTATATTATTTATATCAAATATGGATAAATATGGCAAAAATGAAGAACCACGGATCATACACCATAGAATTTTGAGGTTCAAACTCTGAGACAACCCCAGTTGCTGTGTGGCAAATGGCCATCTGGTCACCATCGACCTGCCATCCACATCCTAAGGGACCCCCACTCCATGCTGTACCAGCTCATCCCGAATGTTCTTCAGGGTCACTGCCTTCGCAGGTGATCTTGGGCCAAACTGGGATCCCCACAGCAACAGAATAGTGTGGGATGTTGATATTTACCATCTGGTTATTTAACATAGCCATGGAAAATGGCCCATTTATAGATGGTTTACCTATTAAAAATTGTGATTTTCCATGGCTATGTTAAATAACCAGATGGTAAAGGAACTGTAAGGGGGATGTGCCTGCACCATTCAGAAAACATGGGAAAGCCGGTAAAAAAAACCCTGGGAAAATCAGGAAATCCGGTTCCAACATGTTCCAAGCCCCGCCTCCTCGAGCTTGTTGTCCTCCTTGTTGTTCCAAATGTCAAGGTCAATCTTCGTTCTGACCTCAGCTGTGCCCCACCGGATCATCGGATCATCCGATCCAGCTCTGAAGTGCTGGGGTCCCATAGGTCCCATAGGTCCCATAGGTCCCATAGGTCCCATAGGTCCCATACCATGAAGTACGGCACTGTGTACCTCTCAAGTTCCTGGGCAAAGTCCATTGGATGTCATTGGATCATGAAATTTATCAAGCCCTCTGGCCCTCTGAATTGGTCAGGTCACCCGTGTAGATCTGTGTAGTATCAACATTCCATGAATTATCATCTATATGAAATCATTAATCGATCGATATCTATAATTATATATATATATACCCTTCTTGGTAAATTCACGGTACCCTGAAAATCACTAATTTCTAGTGGAATCTCATCTTCCAGACCCCTGGCGGGGTCTATAGGTTGCCCCAGCACAGCAGCTCCTCTCGCAACATCACCTCTGTCGAGGTGAAGCGGTTTGCAGTCACAATCCTCGCTGTGTCCATGAAGAAATGGCTCTTTAAGTGGAACCTATGGTCTGTTTATCAACTATTATAGTTTAATCAACAATAAATCAACATGTTTAGTATATAGTTGATAATAGTTATGAATAGATTTCATCCATTCATTGCTATTTTAATATTGATCGGGTAGCTATAAAATATTGATATTAGTAGATGATGATAGCTATTCAGCTATTCATACATCAATCTTTTGGATTCATAGCATTTCAGTCGCTGGGAAACATCGATGCGCGCTCAATAGATAAACATCGATAAAAACATCGATGAAAACTTTGCATTTATTTAACGATGCATGTATGGATACATGCACATGTATACTGTACACATATAATATATATATATACATATTATGTATTCATATTCGCAACGATGCATATATGTATGTGTTAAGTGCATAAATCATCATAAATCATGATATCATATCATATCGCCAGCCGCTGGCAGATCTCTAGTCCCGCACTGCACATTCTGCCGAGGATCAGCACAGAATCAAAGTGCCGCAAGCCCATGTCGCGCAAATAGTTCTCCTGTCAGGTGGCGATGGTTTCCAGCAGCATGTTCCAACCCCAAAAAAGACCAAAATGTCTCTGGTTTTCGTAAAAAACATTAAAAAACAAAAAGGTCCTTTGGGAAGCCGGGGGTTCCAGCTCCGGGAAGGTCCCACCTTGGGCACCGGTTTCAGGGCTGGTTGCTGCCCCCTAGGCATGGGCCTGCCATGGAAGGGGAACCAAAGGACCCAAGCACAGCATAGGCCCCGACAGTCTCACTTTGTCGATGCCAGGGAAGGTGTACATCATGGGTCCTGAGATGATTCCCCTTCAATTTGGTGGGTCAAGACCCATGGCATGTTGCTGATGAACTCTTTATTTTTTCTGGGATTTATGGATGTTCATCCCATTTCATCCCATTTCATCCCCAAATTTCTGGAAACATGTGGAAAAACATTAGTTTTGATCATCCAACCAAAGCCTTGACCCCAAGTGACAGCTTCCAGGGCCCCCGGACGCAGCGTGGTTTCTTTGACCCCTGTGGGCGCCCACTCAGCAGCGCCGGGCTTCAAGCGCCGCATCTTGTTGATGAGAAGAGACTTTCCCACCTGAAGCGCCAATACTTGAATTTTCCTTTTATATATATATACATAATTATTTATATATAATTTATATTTAATTATATGTATGTATGTATGTATGTATGTATATATGTATGTATGTATGTATGTATTTATTTATGTATTTATTTATGTATTTATTTATGTATCTTATATGTATGTGTAATGTATAAATATATATATACATACTGACACACATACATATTATGCATATATATATAATTATATATATATACGGTTACGGTATATACGGTATTCTACATAGAGATAGAGATACATAGGATAGCCTACAACCAAAAAGAAAAAAGGATACTGGATGAGGAACCGAGGATGACCAGGGCTCAGGCGCCCGAATTGCCCACCACCGCCACATTCCTCAGGGGCATCCGACCATCTCTGAAAACGGTCCAAATGTCGCCCACATGTCTCCAAGATTCCAAGATTCATCAAAATTCAAGCCATGAATGGTCATGAATGTAACTTTGATGAGCTTTGATGTTACTATCCATATAATTTTGCCAAAATGGCTAGCTTCCAGTGCTAAACATTAGCAATTGTGTGGTTCCAATTGGTGCATGAGATGTCTTGTGTTTAAACCAAGCGTCATCGTTCCTTCAGAGTTCGTGAGCCACGATGGAACCGGATAGTCCCTGGCACACGAGTGTTGGCACGTCACTAGGGAGTTCAAATAGATCGGACTTCAGCAATCGTCATCAATCTTCAACAAAAAATCTGGCCAATGCGGTACAATCATGTGGCAAACTCAATCATAAACCATCCCCAAGTCACCATAAATGTGGCAAACTCAATCATAAACCATCCCCAAGACACCATAAATGTGGCAAACTCAATCATAAACCATCCCCAAGTCACCATAAATGGGGTGATATGAAGTTTAAACCATCCCATTTCTGATATGTCATTGGGTTACCCATATTAATAATCATCTTATGATAAGATCAATCAGCTCCTGGTGTGGAGACTCTCACCCATGGCATCCCATGGCTGGAAGAGTTCGCCGGGGATCAATGCTCAATCTGTTTCAAATCTGGAAAATGAAACCCACTAAT
Source organism: Cladocopium goreaui (assembly GCA_947184155.2). Classification (NCBI taxonomy): domain Eukaryota; class Dinophyceae; order Suessiales; family Symbiodiniaceae; genus Cladocopium; species Cladocopium goreaui. The sequence continues at coordinate 177,438 of CAMXCT020001602.1, read as the reverse complement.
GGTATCTACACATAGTCACCAGTTGACTCCAGTTGACCATATCATATCATATCCATCATTAATATTCATTAATATCATCCATGCTCTAAGATTAGGTTTCACTAAGCATTTCTTCACCAAATCATCCATGGTTTAACCAGCCATAAGGCAACTGGCCCCATCCTATCCATGGGCTTCTCGGGCTTCACTTCCAAGGCTTCGAGTTGCGCCTGGCAAGGGAGAGATTAGTGTCACCGTGACCTCGATGCTGCACATATTTTTAAATGTAATATACATATATATATATATTATATGTACTGTGTATGTATATATATATATACAGTATATATATATATACAGTATATATATATACAGTATGTGTGTGTGTGTAATGTGTGTGTAATGTGTGTGTAATGTGTGTGTGTGTAATGTGTGTGTGTGTAATGTGTGTGATGTGTGTGTAAACCAATACATATGTACATGATATTGTATTTTTATCTGTCTATTTATCTGTCTGTTGATCTATTATGTGTGTGTGTGTTTGTGTGAAATGATGTGTATATCTATACGTAATCATGTATGTATGCATGCGCGCATGTAATTGTATATTATATATATATATATAACATCCATCTATGCATACATGATCATACACGTATGTGACCGTATGTGGGTTGGTAATGCAACGACAGAACAGCATTCACACCTGAATTCTCAAGACATCTCAACTCAACTGCCGCATTTTTGGCTAAGCATCGCATCACAGGTTTGATGAGGTGCGTTGGTTCACGCCCCTCTTCATTATAAAGGGGAAAAAGGCCGACTCAACCGCAGAGGGAGTCAGCATACCAACAGGGGTACTGTTTGTGGATGGCAACTTTGCCAACCAAGTGACGTCACTTTTTTTGAATATCGGCCCACGCAGCTACAAAGCTGGCCTTTTTGGGATCCTTTGGTGGGTCGGCTTCCCCAGTGGGGGCCCCCGTTGGCCTATGCCAAAGTTCGCATGGGATCGGGGGTCTTCTGATTGTTGAACTTGTACAGGGAGCTCAAGGTTTTCCATCCCAGCTTCAGATCACCCATGGGGTCATTGCCTTGCACGGTCTTGTAGAGGTAGGAGTCCTTAGAATCGAAGCAGATGCACTGAGATGCGTTGAGGCTTGGGGTTTGGGAGGACAACCTAACCCAAATGATATCTCCAAATGCTGTCTGTCATAAATGGTACAAGCTGAAATATCTGAAACCCATCTCTTTTGCAGGGATCGTCTGATTGACACTAAACCCCGCAGCCTGATCAATACTGGCACCCCTCATTTTCTCCCCAAGTGCGACAGTCTATGCAGTGTCCCCTTGGCTGACGCTTCAAGCATGCAACTTCGGAGTCAGCACCCGGTCCATGAGATTCAAAAATCTACGCAGAGTACGAAGACGGCGAAGGGCCGAGAAAGGATCACAAAGGAAGTCAGCCTGTTTCTGCACGCCAAATGCAAAGACAGCAGCATGACTTGCCACCACGGGGCCGCGGTGCTCTTCCTGCCGGACACCACAGAGGTTCACATCAGCCAAGTTTTCTGAGGCAGCCTGCACCAGGGTCCCTAGAGGTGTTTTGGACAGATCCCCCGCAGCAAAGATGCCAGTCTCCTTCTGCAACTGGCCACAGTGAACGAAGAGCTTCTCCACTTTCTTGGTCTCTTCTAGCAAGACCTCCATACCCTCCTTCCTTTCTAAGTCTGTGTACTCCAACACCTCTTGCATCAGAGGTGCTCGTATGCCATGATCATCTGGCATCTTCACCCTATCAATGATGCGAAGCATGCTAACGCCTCGCAGAGTGGCATGCACCAAATCCTCCTCAAATGACAGTTGGACCACTTCAGCTCCAACACATCCCCGCGGAAGATAGGTGGCTTGTGGGATGTCCACCGCAATGCCCAGGAAGCCCCCATGTTCTTCCAAAGCAAACTTCAGGGCCAAGTGCTGCGTTGAGCCTTGACGAAAGACTTGTCGCCGAAGCTGTCCAACTTGAGGTACCCATTGGATTGGAAGACGGATCACTGCTAGGGTGCGAAATGGGCTCAAGTCTAGGTCGTCCAGCTCTTCTAAGACCACATCATTGTAGCGATTTCGCAAAATCACATCCATGTTTTTGGGAATTTCCCCTGGCAAGCTGCGCCAAACATCTACTCCTCTCTGTGCTTGTGCCCTTCTTTGGGCCCTTTTACCCCTTCCAGCGGCCCTAGCGGCCACCAAGCACAGCACAGGAGTGCACAGCTGCCCATGGTAGGGCCTGGGCGACACCACCTTGGGTGTTGCGGCCGTGGCCGTGCTGGCCGTGCTAGCCGGGCGGGCCGTGCCAGGACCCGGTGGGAACAGCTCAGCGAGCATGGCAACTTGAGCACTCGGCCACTGGCGAATGGACCACTGAAAAGGAGTTGGAAATTCTGTTTAAAGGTGTTAAGACCTCATAGGCCTGGTGGAGAATGAAACTTAAGCTGATTCTCCAAATGCTACTTACCAACGTGATACCAACGTGCATTGGATCTTCCTATCAAGATCATTCAAGATCAGGTTGTTTTCTTGAACACGTCACGGTGACGTCACGGCCAAGTTTCGAAGGTGACCTTCTGCACGTACTCCTCCTCGCACAATTCCACGAAGCTCTCCCTGGCCGCATCGGAGGTGTAGAAGACCTTCTGCAACAAATCCAACACCAGGTAGGTAGGGCCGTACTTGCCGTCCCACTCCCTGGCGACAAGAGAAGCTTCATCATGAACAGATCCTCAAATGAGCTTTTCCGAACATGTGAACCCCAAAAATCCGCCGACCCCGGCCTTCGCCAAGGCCGGGGCGGCGCCTGGGACCACCGCAGGTGTGGAACTTGTCCTGTCGGACCACCCTCCAAAACCCTCCAAAGCAGGCACCCCAGGGCCAAGGCCACTTCCCCAACAGGCACCCCAGGGCCAAGGCCACAGCAATGGCTTTCTATGGTGCCGTTTGCCCGCCTGCAAACGCTCCAAACTGCCAAAACCTTCCAAACCCTCCAAAACCTTCCAAACCCTCCAAACACCGTCCCCAGCAGGCACCCCAGGGCCAAGGCCACTTCCCGAACAGGCACCCCAGGGCCAAGGCCACAGCAGCTTTCTATGGGCTTTCAAAGCTGCCGTTTGCCAGCCCGCAAGCACTCCAAACCCTCCAAAACCATCCAAACGCTCCAAAATCCTCCAAACCCTCCAAACACCCTCCAAAACCCTCCAAAACCTTCCAAACCCTCAACCCCCTTCAAAACCCTCCAAACCCTCCAAAACCCTCCAAACCCTCCAAACACCTTCCCCAACAGGCACCCCAGGGCCAAGGCCACTTCTCAATCAGGCACCCCAGGGCCAAGGCCACAGCAATGGCTTTCTATTGGCTTTCAAAGCTGCCGTTTGCCAGCCCGCAAACACTCCAAACGCTCCAAAACCCTCCAAACGCTCCAAAACCTTCCAAACACTCCAAACACCCTCCAAAACCCTCCAAACCCTCCAAACCCTCCAAAACCCTCCAAACCCTCCGGGCGCTCTCCAAAACCGTCCAAACGCTCCAAACACCTTGTCCAGCAGGTACCCCAGGGCCAAGGCCACTTCCCCAACAGGCACCCCAGGGCCAAGGCCACAGCAATGGCTTTCTATGGGCTTTCAAAGCTGCCGTTTGCCCGCCTGCAAACGCTCCAAACTGCCAAAACCTTCCAAACCCTCCAAACCCTCCAAAACCTTCCAAACCTTCCAAACACCGTCCCCAGCAGGCACCCCAGGGCCAAGGCCACTTCCCGAACAGGCACCCCAGGGCCAAGGCCACAGCAATGGCTTTCTATGGGCTTTCAAAGCTGCCGTTTGCCAGCCCGCAAACACTTTTTAAAATTGCTAGATGCCCTGCTAGTTAAATTAATAGAGGAAGCCCAAAACCTCCAAAACCCTCCAAACGCTCCAAAAGGGCATCAAACCCTACAAAACACCCTCCAAAACCCTCCAAAACCCTCTAAACCCCCCTCCAAAACCTTCAAACCTCAACCCCGTCAAAACCCTCCAACACACCCCCAAAACCCTCCAAACCCTCCAAAACACCTTCCCCCAACAGGCCACCCAAGGGCCAAGGCCCTTTTCAATCAGGCACCCAGGGCCAAGGCCACAGCACACTGGCGTTCTATTGGCTTTCAAAAGCTGCCGTTTGCCAGCCCGCAAACACTCCAAACGCTCCAAAAATTTCTCCAAACGCCTCAAAAACCCTTCCAAACACCATCCAAAACTCTCCAAACCCTCCTCCAAAAAAACTCTCCAAAACCTTCCAACCCTCAAACACCCTCCAAAAACACCTCCAAACCTTCCAAACCTCCACAAATCTTCCACAACAAAACCCGCAACCCTCCAAAACCCTCAAAACCCTCAAAACACCTTTCCCCCAACAGGCACCCAGGGCCAAAGCACTTCTAAAACCAGCACCCCAGGGCCAAGGCCACAGCAATGGGCTTTTCTGATTGGCTCAAAGCTGCCGTTGCCAGCCCACAAACACTCAAAAACCCTCAAAAACCCTCCAAAAAAGATCCAATCCTCCAATACCTACAAACACCCTCCAAAAACCCTCCCCAAAACCTCCAAAACCTTGTCCCCCTCCCTCCCCCCCTCAACCCCTTCACAAAACACTCCAACCCTCCAAAAACCCTCCAAACCTCCACACACCTTCCCCAACAGGGCCACCAGGGCCCAAAGCAACTTCTCAATTCAGGCCACCCCAGGGCAAGGCCACAGCAATGGCTTTCTATGGCTTAAAAGCTGTCCGGTTGCCAGCCCGCAAAACACTCCAAACGCTCCAAAAATTCTCCAAACGCTTCCAAAACCCTCCAAACACTCCAACACCCTCACAAAAACCTTCCAAAACCCCCACACCCTCCAAACCCTCCGGCGCTCCAAAACAGTCGAACCTCTCCAAACACCTGGTCCCAGCAGGCACCCCAGGGCCAAGGCCACTCTTCCCCAACCGGCACCACAGGGCCCAAGGCCCAGCAATGGCTTTCTAGGGCTTTCAAGCTGCCGTTTGCCCGCCTGCAAAACGCTCCAAAACTGCCAAAACCCTTCTTAAACCCTCCAAAACCCTCCAAAACCTTCCAAACCCTCCAAAACACCGTCCCCGCAGGAACCCAGGGCCAAGGCCACTTCCCGAAAACAGGCACCCCAGGGCCCAAGGCCACAGCCAGCAATGGCTTTTCTAGGGCTTTCAAAGCTGCCGTTTGCCAGGCCCGCAAACACTCCAAACGCCTCCAAAAAAAACCTTTTTCCAAACGCTCCAAAAATCTCCAAACCTCCAAAAACCCTCCAAAACCTCTCCAAACCCTTCAAAAACCTTGAAAACCTCAACCCCCTTCAAAACCTACAAAAACCCTCCAAACCATCCAAAAACCACAAAAACCTTCCCCAACAGGCCACCCCAGGGGCCAAGGGCCACATTCTCAATCAGGCACCCCAGGGCCAAGGGCCACAGCAATGCCTGCTATTTGGCTTTCAAAGCTTCCGTTTGACCAGCCCGCAAAAAACAGCTCCAAACCCTCCAAAACCCTCAAAAACACTCCAAAACCCGCAAAAACGTTCCAAAATCTACAAAAACCTCCAAAAACCCTAAAAAACAACTCCAAACTATCCAAAAACCTTCCAAACCCTACAAAACACCCTTCCAAAACAGCCAAAACTTTTGTCCAAAAACAGCCTCAAAACCATTCCAAACCAAAAAACCCTCCTCCAAAACCCTCCAAACCTCCAACACACCTTCCCCAACAGGACACCCAGGGCCAAGGCCCACTTCTCAACCAGGCCACCCCAGGGGCCAAGGCCACAGCAAAGGCTTTCTATTGGCTTTTCCAAAGCTGCCGTTTGCCAGCCCGCAAACACTCCAAACCCTCCAAAACCCTCCAAACGCTCCAAAATCCTCCAAACCCTCCAAACACCCTCCAAAACCCTCCAAACCCTCCAAATCTCCAAAACCTTCCAATCCCTCAACCCCCTTCAAAACCCTCCAAACCCTCCAAAACCCTCTAAACCCTCGAAACACCTTCCCCAACAGGCACCCCAGGGCCAAGGCCACTTCTCAATCAGGCACCCCAGGGCCAAGGCCACAGCAATGGCTTTCTATTGGCTTTCAAAGCTGCCGTTTCCAACCCCGCAAACACTCCAAACGCTCCAAAACCCTCCAAACGCTCCAAAACCCTCCAAACACTCTAAACACCCTCCAAAACCCTCCAAACCCTCCGGGCGCTCTCCAAAACCGTCCAAACCCTCCAAACACCTTGTCCAGCAGGCACCCCAGGGCCAAGGCCACTTCCCCAACAGGCACCCCAGGGCCAAGGCCACAGCAATGGCTTTCTATGGGCTTTCAAAGCTGCCGTTTGCCCGCCTGCAAACGCTCCAAACTGCCAAAACCTTCCAAACCCTCCAAACCCTCCAAAACCTTCCAAACCCTCCAAACACCGTCCCCAGCAGGCACCCCAGGGCCAAGGCCACTTCCCGAACAGGCACCCCAGGGCCAAGGCCACAGCAATGGCTTTCTATTGGCTTTCAAAGCTGCCGTTTGCCAGCCCGCAAACACTCCAAACCCTCCAAAACCCTCCAAAACCCTCCAAACGCTCCAAAATCCTCAAACCCTCCAAAACCCTCCAAACCCTCCAAACACCTTCCCCAACAGGCACCCCAGGGCCAAGGCCACTTCTCAATCAGGCACCCCAGGGCCAAGGCCACAGCAATGGCTTTCTATTGGTTTTCAAAGCTGCCGTTTGCCAGCCCGCAAACACTCCAAACGCTCCAAAACCCTCCAAACGCTCCAAAACCCTCCAAACACTCCAAACACCCTCCAAAACCCTCCAAACCCTCCAAACCCTCCAAACCCTCCAAAACCCTCCAAAACCCTCCGAACCCTCCGGGCGCTCTCCAAAACCGTCCAAACCCTCCAAACACCTTGTCCAGCAGGCACCCCAGGGCCAAGGCCACTTCCCCAACAGGCACCCCAGGGCCAAGGCCACAGCAATGGCTTGCTATGGGCTTTCAAAGCTGCCGTTTGCCCGCCTGCAAACGCTCCAAACTGCCAAAACCTTCCAAACCCTCCAAACCCTTCCAAACCCTCCAAACACCTTCCCCAACAGGCACCCCAGGGCCAAGGCCACTTCTCAACCAGGCACCCCAGGGCCAAGGCCACAGCAATGGCTTTCTATTGGCTTTCAAAGCTGCCGTTTGCCAGCCCACAAACACTCCAAACCCTCGAAAACGCTCCAAACGCTCCAAAACCCTCCAAACCCTCCAAACACCCTCCAAAACCCTGCAAACCCTCCAAACCCTCCAAAACCTTCCAAACCCTCAACCCCCTTCAAAACCCTCCAAACCCTCCAAAACCTTCCAAACCCTCCAAACACCTTCCCCAACAGGCACCCCAGGGCCAAGGCCACTTCTCAATCAGGCACCCCAGGGCGAAGGCCACGCTCCAAAACTTCCAAACCCTCCAAAACCCTCCAAACCCTCCAAACACCCTCCAAACACCATCCAAAACCCTCCAAACCCTCCAAACCCTCCAAAACCTTCCAAACCCTCAACCACCTTCAAAACCCTCCAAACCCTCCAAAACCCTCCAAACCCTCCAAACACCTTCCCCAACAGGCACCCCAGGGCCAAGGCCACTTCTGAATCAGGCACCCCAGGGCCAAGGCCACAGCAATGGCTTTCTATTGGCTTTCAAAGCTGCCGTTTGCCAGCCCGCAAACACTCCAAACGCTCCAAAACCCTCCAAAACCCTCCAAACGCTCCAAAATCCTCCAAACCCTCCAAACACCCTCCAAAACCCTCCAAACTCTCCAAAACCTTCCAAACCCTCCTCCAAAACCCTCCTCCAAAACCCTCCAAACCCTCCAAACCCTCCAAAACCTTCCAAACCCTCAAGCCCCTTCAAAACCCTCCAAACACCTTCCCCAACAGGCACCCCAGGGCCACGGCCACTTCTCAATCATGCACCCCAGGGCCAAGGCCACAGCAATGGCTTTCTATTGGCTTTCAAAGCTGCCGTTTGCCCGCCCGCAAACGCTCCAAACGCTCCAAAACCCTCCAAACCCTCCAAACCCTCACATATGTGTTACAATGTCGATAGTATACTATTTTGCGATGTTAAAAGAACCAAATGGCAACTCTACCCAACTTTCCACGACGTCTTTCACCCACGGCATATGGGAACATATGTGCGGTGTATCTACGATTATGTATCGCCTAAGTGCAAAACCTTTTTTTCATTACGTTACCCGACAAACTCACAGAAGGACTAAAAACATGGGGTTACAATGACAGTCCTAAAAACGGAGGGTCCTTGACACTCAAGGTATATATCAATCCATCCGTCTTTCTTCCTATGCCACTATCTATCTATCCAACAATCGATCTATCCATCTGTTTATCCAACTGTCTATCTACCTATCTGTCATCTATCTCTCTCTCTCTCTCTCTCCCTCTCTCTCTCTCTGTCCCTCTATCTATCCATCTGTCCAACAATCGATCTATCCACCTGTTTATCTAACTGTCTATCTACCTATCTATCAATCTATCTCTCTCTCTCTCTATCCCTCTATCTATCCATCGATCTATCTCTCTCTCCCTCTATCTATATATCTATCTATCTATCCATCCATCCATCCATCCATGCATCTCTCCCTCTCCCTCTCCCTCTCTGTCTCTCTCTCTCTCTCTCTCCCCCCACAGTGCCCCCCAAATAGAGGGGGGTCGGCGGCACCTGGGCGCTAGCCCATTCTATTATATGTGTTCGTACTGCATATTGACAGCCACCCAGCCACCCGTAGCTGCACCTGAGGTGTTCCATAAGATCAGCCTCATCGATCATGCGGACGCCCTGCTTGGAGTTCTTCACAATGGTCTCCGCACACATTCCTTGCTGCCGCTGAAACACAGCGGATGGACCAAGTTGGTCCACTGCTGCGGTTGTTTTGAAATGTGTGAAAATGCTGAGATGTTGCGATGAGTTGGTGCATATCAAAGAGTACTAACGCGTACGAATTACGAATGCCTTGGGCTTGGATTTTTTTTTTGCGGCCTCGCGTGGTTTCACCACATTTTCTTGTGGTTTAATGCGGAATTTTATGATCTGGCGCTGAGCGTCGACCGCTCTTGGCAGCAAAGTAGATGCCCTCGCCACTGCACTTGGTGACCTTTGTGTTCAAGAGTAAAAGAATGAAGAGATGCTGTGTTCGCCTTGAGATGCTATTGGGCCAATATACACAATATTGCATCAAAATCTGCAGCGGGTATGCTTGTAAGTATGAAGAGCAAACATTGCATGACAGAATGCAAAAAAACGAGAGAATACTGCAACTTGGTGACGTAGCCTGCGGCGTCGCCAACCAGGATGGCGCGGTCCTGCGATGAGCAAGATACAGGACGCAGCCCAATGGTGATTTACTGGTCGATTTGATGGGATTTAATGGTGATTTACAGGATCTACCCTCCAAATCTACCTATGATCCTAGAAATTGCGATTTTCCGTTGCTATGTTAATTTGCCACAAGGGCAGAAGGTCCTCCAATATATATATACAATGTATCTATTTGTGCATTTATTCATTTATGCATTTATTTATTTATGGGTGCATATTTTTTGGTGGAATTGTTTTTGTTTTTGTTTATGTTTTTTCCCCGGCCGGGGCACTTTTCCTTGCTATTTTGCTAGTCCACCTTCAGGGGCCCTGGACCGCACACAACGCATGTTTGACACCCAAGCGGCCAGAAAAATGCACTGTGCATCGGTTTTTCCATGGTGTTCATTGATTTACCCAAAGTGTTCATCGATTGTTCCATAGTTTTCATTGAGTTTGCCATGGGTTCAATTGGTGTTTCCATGGTTTCAATCGATTTTTAGATGCATAACATCCACCTGGTGAACATGTAGAATATAGGTTGAAGCACAACCGTGTTGGGTTTAAATAGTCGCATTGGATGCTATCATAGTGTTGGTTGGTTTAGGGTTGGTTTAGGGTCATCTAGGGTTGGTTTAGGGTTGGTTCTGGGTTTATTTAGGGCTTATTTAAAGTTGGTTTAGGGTTTATTTAGGGTTATTTAGAGTTGGTTTAGGGTTTATTGAGGGCTATTTAGAGTTGGTTTAGGGTTTATTGGGGGTTATTTAGAGTTGGTTTAGGGTTTATTCAGTCTAGGGTTGGTTTAGGGTTTAGGGTTGGTTCAAGGTTTATTTAAGGTTTATTTAGGGTTGGTTTAGGGTTTATTTGAGGTTATTTAGGGCCATTTAGTGTTATTTAGGGTTGGTTTAGGGTCTATTTTAAGGTACATGTAGGGACACAAGGTGTGTATAGATAGAATAGAATAGAATAGAATTGAATTGAATTAGAATAGAATAGAATTGAATAGAAAATAGGATATAACAGAATAGAATAGAATAGGAATAGGAATAGGAATGGGAATGGAATAGAATAAGAATAGAATAGACTAGAATAGAATAGATTAGATTAGATTGGATTGGATTGGATTATATAGATTAGATTAAATTTGATAGATTAGATAGATTAGATAGGTTAGATAGATAAGATAGAGTAGATAGATTAGATAGATAGGTAGATAGATTAGATTAGATCAAGTTAAGTTGGGATCGAGATTAAGATCAAAATTAAGATTAAGATTCGATTAGATTAGAAAGATAGATAGATAGATTAGATAGATACATTAGATAGATTAGATAGATAAAATGAGATTAGATAAGATTAGAAAAGATTAGATAAGATTAGATTTAGGTTAGATTAGATTTAGGTTAGATTTAGGTTAGATTAGATTTAGGTAAGGTTAGATTAGATAGATAGGTAAAGCATGGTAAAGCCACAAAAGCCATACACCCACAAAAGCCACAGAAGCCACAAAGCCAGGCTGGAAAACAAAAAAAAACATCACCAAAAAAACCTTCATTTATTTATATTTATTTATATTTGTTATATTTATTTTTATGTTCATATTTTTATGTTTACATTCATAAACATATATTATCATATCTTTATATTGTTTCATTTTTATGTATATATGATATGTATATTTATGTGTATATATGATACGCATATGTTTATTTATATATTTTTTATAATTGTATATATATATATAGTCATCCTGGAGAAGATAGAATATGAATATGGGATTTTGAAAATAGTCCCATTTCAGCATTTTTTCGAACATTCCACATTCGATCTAGTATATTATATGTACTCTGATATAGTATATGTATGAATATGTGTTTTAATAGCGGTCATCCAAATTCAATGGGAATCCTTCGCCAGAAAACACTGAAAAACACACGCCACCAGCCCCAGGTGGCTGGAACTCATCTGTGGAAATGGCTGTGTCCATCTCCAGTCCTTTACGCGCCAAGGGCGGGAATGCTCTGGGATGGGGTGCGCCTCAACCCGAATGATCTCGCCACCATCAATGCGGGTGGCTGCCCTGTCACGGATGCCCTGCTGGTACCTGCAAACGTACCAAGGGGATTGGATGGGGGCTGGGGAGTTATGGTCCAAGGGCTGGGATTGGAGCGGATTCATATATCTTATTGCTCCAGTTTGCTAGAGAAAGCCTTAAGTGTGCCAAGTCATTGCTTGCCTCGGCAGCTTCCATTTCCACCACCCGATGGTCCCATGGTCCCATGGCCTTTGAATGCCCTTCTTGTCCACCACTGTGCCAGTGCCCACGGCCACATGATCGCACTTGGGGAAAACCCAGGCATAAAGTCCGGAGACACGTCTTCACCCACATACATCTCCGCACGGTCCTTGGACCAAGGTCAGGATTTGGGGCCAAACTGGATTGACACTGACACCAATCAAACCTACGCATGGTCGTCTGTCCTTGTAGTAGTCCATCTTCTGCTCAGGGATCTTCATGCGCTCCTGACAGCTCTGACGGAAAGGGCCGGGACTGAATCGGAAAGACATCCAAAGCCCCTTCAAAAGTGTCGTCAATTCAGGTTGATCGATGTCAGACACCAGTTCACCATTCCCGCCTATTCCCCCCTATATCAACAACCCAAAAAACATAATGCGAATCCTTTCAACTCGTTGGGGCGCCATAGGATGGCCCTCCATGGCCTGGAAGGCGATGGCGTACTCGTAGTCTCCGGCCTCGATGTCCTTGGCCACGCGGCTGTTCGCCCCATCCGCACCGATGACCACGTCCACCTCCAGGCTCTTCTTCACGCCTTTCCGGGCATTGCCTTGGACCCAGAGGGCGGTGGCAATCAACCCAAATATCTGAGAGAAGGAGACCGGTAAATTATATATATTATATATATATATGGATACATATATATATATATATATATGGATACATACTGTGTATGGATGTATATGTTTGTATGCAACGTGTGTGTGTGTGTGTGTCTCTCTCTCTCTCTGTCTCTCTCTCTCTCTCTCCATCGCCTTCAGACCAAGTCTGGCCCAGCCAGTATATGTATATAGAGATAAATCCAAATATTATACAATATATTTGCTCTTATTGTAGCAACATGAATATATCAATATAGATATAGATATACTGTAGATATAGATATAGATATCATACACGTCGCAAATATATTCACACCTTGCTGGCAGGTGTCCCTGCTCATCCTCGTAATCATTGTAGGTCAGAACATAGGAATCACCTTTCTTCTCTGGCAAGGTCATACCTGGGCGTGAGAGCCATCCAACATCCACGAAGTATCACGAAGTCATGATGAACACAAATGAAAATGTGGGTTAGCATGATCTAACCATTATACAAATATATGATGGCACCATCAAACAATAAATTGATATAAATTGTGCAATATGAAAAACATTGAAAACCTGTATAGCAGTAAACCCAATCATCAACCTCCAGCTTGGGAGGTTCCAAAACCACCCATTTCTGGCGAAATTGGGCATTGTCTACATATTATCGGGCTTACCACAGCCGAGGCGCCCAAGAACAGCCCGTTGATCAAGGTGGCTCCGTTTTTCTTGGCCCTCTGCCGAAGGAAATCGTCCAAGACCTCTCGGCGGACCATGCCAATGTACTCATCATCCTGGGGAACGAGCAAAATGAACGTGAGCTATTTTTAGCCCAAAAGATGCAAAGGATGATGAAGGGGGACCGTTTGAGAATCAACAGTGGGTCCCAGCAAACAATGATAAACAACGTCGGCGAAGAAAGTGTCTCCATCTTAGATGTCTTTCATTGTCTTTACCCACCATGTCTATTGAGGTATATAATTGAGATGAAGATTGCGTTGACCCTCGTGTCCTTCAAGGTCTGACCAATTTGAACCTCCTTGTTGGTGGGTGAGATCATGGTCATCTTGCGCACCTGCCGATCCACAATGTTCTTTGGCAGGTCGAATTCATCAATCATACACAGTGGGATGGCTCCACCGCATGGCTTGCAGTTGTCCATCTTTCTCTCGATCAAATATGTCTCGACTCCATCCTTTGCCAGCTGATCTGCAGCACTGGCACCTGCGGGTCCACCACCCACCACTGCCACTCGCAGCTTGCGGCCCTCAGGGAAGTTGACACCTGCGCACACCACCACCTTGGCATCCCTCAGGCTGCGGTGGTTCTTCACTGCGCTGACCTTCACCCCCTTGGCCAAGGTACTGCACTTGGAGCGTCGCACTGCCCCAGCCACCCCAGCTGCCGCAGCCGCGGTGGCGGCCACAGCGATGCCAGAGAAGCTGGAGAGGCCCGAAGCAGGTGCTGGAGCGCTGGGGGCCAGGGCGGCTGGAGCAGCAACGCGGGACTGAAGGGGAGTGGCGGACTGGACGACCAAAGATGGCATGGCCATGACGCCTGACATCGTTAAAAACCAAAACAAAACTAGTTGCGGTGCAATGCTTTCTGCTTAGCCTTGGGCCGAGACGTCAAGAAGGCAGGAGGTTGCTGAAAAGTTGGACATGCTGTCAAAGAAATGCTTTGAATGAACCTCACCCGTCTAGTCGCTAGAGCTTCCGACCAAGAGACAGAGAAACAAAGGGAAAGCACGCACAGTGTCAGACAATCAAATTACATATATATATATATATATGTGTGTGTGTGTGTTTGAGTATGTATATATATATATAATTATATATATTTATTTATTTATTTATTTATGTATTTATTTATTTATCTATTTATTTAAACATGTGTGTTATTCTAGCCCTTGAAGCCCTGGTTTTTGAGCGTAGAACATCGAACGAAGCGCCTTGAGCTCCGCCTCTCGACGAGCCAGCTCCTCTTGGACCATGAGGCATCAGCGGGTGATGTCAGGTGATTGAAGATTTTTAGATGCATTTAGGGTGGTTTATCCTTGTTTATGGAATTTTATGGTTGATCTTTCTGAAGCATCAGCCATTTCTGTGGACCGATAGGAACCTCCCGGTCATCCAGTTGCTCCTCCTTCTGCACTCCTAGGCTGTCTCTTTGCTCCACCAGCCTGGGGCTCGGGAAGACAGCTGGAATCTGAGAAGAAAATATACAAAAATGCAATCCAGACCTCCCATGACTTCGCCATTTGTAGATTGCGTTCTTGTTCTAATTCTAGGGCCTAGATTCTAGGGGTTGTGCAATTCCCATCTTGAATTTGCTCACGGGAGCCCGCGGATTCTGGTCAGATTCGAGTATCAGACCATCTGGGATATCCAATGTTGACATATGTTGACCCCGACCCATACCGGGCCCATACCCATATTGCCAACAACCCACGTTTTGGGTCGGGTCCATGGATGTCGCTAAAGCTCTGCCCAGCTGCTCCTTTTGAAGGTCAGCCAAACCTCTGTGGCCGGTGCTGCTTGAAGGAATACAGTTTCATCGAATATCTTGATATATCTTGATACTCTCGTCTCTCATCTCACCTCTCTATACCTCTCTTCTCTCACCTCATCTCATCTCTCACCTCACCTCATGTCTATCTCTCTCTCTCCCCTTCGTTTTCTCGCCAAATGTGCTATCTTTTATGCACAACTACCCGCGTATATTTTATGTGCATACTGGTATACACTGGTAACAACAAGCTCGGCTCTTGGAATCTGGGACTCCGATGTCACCACTGTTCTCCCGTAAGGTATTTTTGCGGCGCATTGCAGCATTACGCATTGCGCAATGATGATAAATCGAAAACAGAATCCATGATTTGTCCTCTAAATGGTGGTGAATATATGTGAATATATGTGAATATCACATCATACGAGTATCACGTCCCAGATCTTAGCAGCGACTTTGATTGCGAAAAACCGGGGCGCCAGAGTTTCGATCCGTAGCATCCATGTATAAAGCCATCTCTGATGTTTCAAGCAGAAGTTCTCCCCTCCAGTGCCCTCACACTATCACCGACCATAGCCGACATCCTCAACCCGATGGCCAGGAGGCAGCCCGAGATCTCTTCCAGCTTTTGCATCGAACCTCACCCAAGTTCTTGAATCTTGAGATTTTCTGAGATCTCTGAAAACCTTCCCAGGTTTTCAATCATTGAATCATCCCTTCTCCGAGAAAAAATGTATCTAACAACCCCTAAAAAAATAGAAAACCATGTTGGTTTGATCTTGTTGGGGGTTGCTATACTGTAAAACACACACACCTTGGCAATGGATGCCACGGGATCATGGAAAATCTGAGCGGCCCCACTCGGCGCACCATTGGCCGCCAGGACTTTGAGCAGGGCCTCGGTCAGCCTCGGCCCAACAATAAACCGACCATTCGGGGATGGTTCATACCATACACATGGTGATTTTGGGGATGGTTTAGGGT
Organism: Cladocopium goreaui; assembly: GCA_947184155.2. Taxonomy (NCBI): domain Eukaryota; class Dinophyceae; order Suessiales; family Symbiodiniaceae; genus Cladocopium; species Cladocopium goreaui. Next base: position 161,664 of record CAMXCT020001602.1, on the reverse strand, counting down.
TTTGGATTTACCACATTCTGGGGTATACGGTATGGGTGAAAAATTGGGCACTAACCCACCAAACTGTTTTTTCAATGATTGTCTGAATGAGTTGATCATTCTCGTCCATACGCGTATTCTCTTTGCCCATTTCTACCACCAGGTGACCAGGTGGAACTGTGGTGGATACATACTAAAATGGTAACCAAAAGGGGTGGTTCTACTTGGCTCTATCATATGAGGCTAAGTACAGGAGCTTCAGTCTCCATCTGGTGGTGAAATGATCAAATTCCCTCTGGTTGGTATAGGCCATGACTATGTTCTGAACCTTAAGAGGTGCTGGAAAAAGCACCTGTAACACTTGGTGTTGGCAAACAGTGAAGTACTCCGTTGTCGAAAGACCATTAAGACTTACTGAGCTAAGGATTGATTACACTCTGGTAATTCAACATAGTTGTTGAAAATGGCCCATAGAAATAGTTGATTTAGCTATAAAAAAATGGTGATTTTCCAGCTCGCAAGCTGTGAGTTTACCAGGTATCCAGGATCGCCGGGTTTCCAAACTCATCTCGGGTAATGTCCTCCTCAGGCATCTGAAGGGTCTTTTGCCTGAAGTTGTTTGGGATCACCGGATGACAAATCATGATTTGTATTACGTTTTTCGATCTTTTGGGACTACTCTATTTCTATATATATATATATATACATATACATATGTATATACATATGTGTGTACAGTATATTGATTATATTATACTCTTGAAATCTTTCAGAAAGCATTATATATCCAGCCCCCGCCTCAACCAGTCTGCTACATGTGGTGCGCTCCCAAACTTCACCCCCGGGATGCTCTTTGCCTTGGATGTTGGAGCAATCCCTGTGTCACCACCAAGTTTGTGCGAAAGCGTGAGTTCAAATAATAGATTGATGACGATTTTTATTATATATTATTATTATCATTAATAATGAGAATGATAGTTATATTAGTTATAATGCGAATGATGATAACAATAATTAATAGTAATGATGATGAGATATTTTTTACAATTTCCTTTCACACCAATCTCCGATCTCATTTCGAAGTATCCAGGATTCACCTCCGGTTGATGCCTGTGACAGTTGAAAATATGGCTGTGGGGATCCGTGGGTGGTGGGTCAAAAGCCATGGAACCCCATGGAACCCCACTGGTACATGGATGTTCAGTACCTCCAAGAATGTGCCATTGGCCCAGACTGCCACAACATGCCATAACATCATCCAGGCCCAGAACCAAAATCTGGATAAGTTGAATCACCAAACTGAGAAGTTGGGCCATTTAATCGTAGTTAATCTCGATGATCAATGATGTTCAAAATCATACCCCCGCAGGTGATTCATATAGAGTAAAATAGATATATGTTTCATGCTGCTAATGCTGCCCTTCTGACTGCAGCAAGTGATTATTCGAAGGAAGTTTAGAAGTCAAACTTCCGACAATATGGACAGATGAAAAGCAGAGCTGGGAAGAGGCAGAGAGAAGAGAAAGATTAGAAGAAAGAAGAGTAGAAGAGAAAGAGTAAGAAGAAAGAAGATGGAGATGTGCGAAAAGGTAGGAAAGTCGCGAAACACTGTGTTTTTCCAATGATTTGGGGCTCCGGAGGGTCGAAAAATAGGCTCGCTAAAGCGGCGGGTGCGGAGCCAGCTGGCCAGATGAGAGATGAAAAGTTGCACGCCGTTGTGGCGCGAAGCAGATTTCCAAGTCAAAATGTACAAAACACACCAGCTCCGGACCACTTTTGGAAGTTGAGATGTCAAAAAAGTGCACGCCGTTGTGGCGCGAAGCACATTTCCAAGTCAAAATGTACAAAACACACCAGTGTCGGACCACTTTTGGAAGTTGCGGATGTCAAAAAAGTGCACGCCGTTGTGGCGCGAAGCACATTTCCAAGTCAAACAAAATGTACAAAACACGCCATTCTCGGACCACTTTTGGAAGTTCAGATGTCGAAAAAGTGCACGCCGTTGTGGCGTGAAGCACATTTCCAAGTCAAAATGTACAAAACACCACATGTTCGCGCCACTTTTGGAGGTTCGGATGTTGAAAAAGTGCACACCGTTGTGACGCGAAGCACATTGCGAAGTCAAAATGTACAAAACACCACATGTTCGCACCACTTTTGGAGGTTCGGATGTCGAAAAAGTGCACGCCGTTGTCGCGCGAAGCACATTTCCAAGTCAAAATGTACAAAACACCACATGTTCGCGCCACTTTTGGAGGTTCGGATGTCGAAAAAGTATACGCCGTTGTGGCGCGAAGCACATTTGGAAGTCAAAATGTTAAAAACACCAGGGCTTCGGACCACTTTTGGAGGTTCGGATGTCGCTTCGCTTCAATACACTACACTACAGGACATTACACTACACTACATTACACTCCAGTACACTCCACTACATTAAATTACACTACACCACACTACATTACATTGAATGACACTGCAACACAGATAGACAGGTAGACAGCTAGACAGATAGACAGATGAAAGGGAGAGATAGATAGACAGGTAGGTAGATAGATAGATAGGTAATTAGATGAAAGAGAGAGAGAGAGAGGCTAGCTGGGTAGATGAGATAGATAGATAGATGGCTAGACAGATAGACAGACAGAAAGACAGACAGATCGATAGACAGACAGACAGACAGACAGACAGATAGATAGATAGATACATCGATAGATACATAGATCGATACATGGAGAGATAGATAGATAGATAGATAGACAGACAGACAGATAGATAGATAGATAGATCGATCGATCGATAGATAGGCAGAAACACTCAATCACCTTTCGATCCATGAGTGGCTTCGCTCTGCCATCCCTGATTCACAACAACCAACCTATAGGTTTCCTATTTTTGAAACTTCCGACACCGCCTTGCGCGGTACTACTGGTATTATACCTTTGTCTGCCAATATCCTCTGGTAATTTAACATAGCTATTGAAAATTGCCATTTATAGTGGATTTTCCCATGAAAAATTATGATTTTCCATAGCTATGTTAGTTTACCAGAGGGTAATCCCATGTGTTTTCCCATGTTTTTCCACTTTCCTGAAAGCCTAATATGGCTATGGCATGCCATGAAGGGCACCTGGGAGGGACCCCTGGGATCCCCTCAGGTCCTGGCATCAGCTGCCGACTCTTGTGGCTGGGACTCCCAAGTCTCACCGCACCTATTATCCACACAACGGGCACATCCATTGGATGGGGGGAAAAAATGTGGAAAAACATACTGGAAAATGATGCAAAATGAGGCTCATGTTTTCTCATGTTGTGAAAATATTAGTTCATGATCTTCTTGGCGATTCTCAGATCTTAGATGAACGGTTCATGAACGTCAATTTTCTTCCCAAGATCTTAGTTCGCAAAGGTTCACCAAATGATATCGATGGCCATATCATGGTCATATCTGACCCACCAGCACCAGGCAGTCGCAAATGCGGCGACCCATGGGCCGCGCCTCTCAACCTGCGAGCGCCTGACGCCCAGGGTGCTTTGCAATTCGCTCATCTCATCGGCGGTGATTCTGAGGGTTGTGTTTGTCTTGTGCTCTGCATGGGTGTATGATGTATGTGTCTATGCATGCGTATCTCTATATGTGTTTGTATACGTATGTATGTGTATGTATATATATATATATATATCTGTGTGTGTGTGTATGTGTGTGTGTGTTATTGTATAATCATTCTGTATAACATAATGAATGTTGGTCGTGTCTCAGCGGAGATCCTCCCAGTGTTGCCAGAGTTGCTATTCCTCGTTCCTACTTGCAAGATCCTGCAATCATGCTCCCGCACTTGCCACGAGTGCAGCAAGGTGCTGACCATGATTTGAGCCAGTGCAGCCCTGAAGCACACCCTGGAGATGTTTCCAAGATCACTCTTCAGACTCTTCAGCTCAAGGTGGTAAACCATGGTAAACCTAGAGGCCAAGGTAATGCCTGGCTTGGCCCCAAAATCTCCGGAAAATGTGATCGCATGCTTACGAGTACCTATGAGTACCTGTTTGCAAACGCAAGAGTAAATTTCCAGCTGAGATGGCTTAATTACACTATCTACTATCTACAGATATCTACAGTGTTCCTGGCAAAGTTTGAGATGACTTGGACCTACCGGACCTACCGGTTCAATTCCTACGATGTTGTCCAATGTTTGAAAGGGATCCACATTTGAGACCTCCTCCGAAAGCGCTTCCGAACCGGTCGTTTGACAGCGTTCAGCCCACCCTGGCCAACCCATCTGACCTTTGCCAACCCCGCAGCGTCGGGCGGTAGCAAGGCTGACCCCTGATCATTGGAGTGGCTCATCTGGGCAGGGTTCCCAGAACTCTTCGGAATTCAGATCCATCAAGTGGAAAATTATGATGAAAACATGTTTGAAGCCTTAGCTTTGCCGAAATGCTCATGTTGACAATGAGTGGAATATGTTAATGTTAGAAAGTCAACTTCATTTGGAGAGATTGGGCATCCCCATTTTCAAATGCAGGATGCTCCAACCATAGCCTTGCCTTGCTATCTGCCCAAATGTCCTGCCCGGGGAGCAGAATGCCAGTGGGCTGGGCTCGATGAACTGAGAGAGTCTGAGAGACCCCGCCTTGTCCACTTTTTGGAAAACTTCTTTGAAGAAGGAGCTCAAGCTGCTGGTTGACACCTCAAGGCCGGCATGATATCAGGATTCCAACACTCAATTCCTGATTGAAGATACCTTGGACCACTTTGGGCCAACACTGACCCTTGCAATATCCCTCAATGAATTCGTCTCATTGTACCTGGATTGTACCCATTGAAGCTCTGAGTGCTTCGAATTTCCCTTTTTTCTCCGCCATGGACGGGAGAGATACGCCAGTTCAAGGCAAATACTAGGCAAATCTGCAACAACTCGCATGAAAAGATCGAGCTTTGGTGCAGAAGGACACTACAACACAGGCATCAAGTAACAGCTGTCACTCAAGTTCCCTGGGTTGTTTTAGGGTCGTATTATGTCGTATTCACCGGACAAACTCGAGGTAGGAATGCCTCCACAAAGGACTCAAGCAGTGGCTAGATCGGATAGGTGTTTTTCAGCTATCCAACCCATGAATTCCGTCAAGGATCCTTGACTCCAATGCCATTGGCTGACAGCTGAGTAGTCACTAGTCCATAGGCAAGTGCTTCTCCTCCTCAAGCGGGTCGGGCAAATCTGCACAGTCAGAGGTGGTTGCAATGCCAGCAGCGGGACCATTCGTCACAGCCGCCACCATGTCAGAGATGTCAGCGGCGCACAGGGCCTTCTGGCTTCCCTTGTCCCAACAGTCAGAAACTGCCAGCGACGTGAATTGTGAGATCCATGCGAACGAGGAAATGATGTTCCTAGGCGCAATAGCAAAACAAATGCTTCAGTCCAAGGTGACAATTTTTGCCGACATCATGCCACCTTGTGTAATGATATGTTTTTTCTGGTCGAATGACCCAATTGATTTTGCCCGTAATCACTGGAAAACAAACAAACAAACAAACAAACAAACCAGCAAACCAGCGAAAATCCGTATCTACCTACTTTGTTTTGACGTGAGGAATCTATGACAAGCTAGCATCTGCTGGAGAAAAAAAAGTGTTGTGGTTTTTGGACTTGGGAAAGATCTGGAAATGGGGGTTGTTCAAAAATTTGGTAATTCTATGTAACTCTGTAACTTAACATTGGTTAACCCAAAAATCCAGCCGTTTCTCATCATTTTCCCATATTTTCCCCATCCACTTGCATACTTGCATATACTTGCCATCACTTGCCATGCTAAGGGTTTTAGGGGTTTGTCCCATGTCCATTGATGATCCAAATTACAGTTCCAAACCTTCACCCCAGCTTCATGATATTGATAGCACAGGCCTTTGGCTCCGGGCATGCCGATGCCGCGGATCGGATTTGGAGTATGGCGCGTACGATGTAGGCTGCGGCGTTGGTCACGTCAGCCACCACGCACTGCGTCAGGTCAAAGGCTCGGTTGCGGTCGGCAGTTCGAAGCGCATCCACCTTTTGAACCGTCTCCACGGTGGGCAACGCACCAGCAGGGACGAAAGTCTTCCATCCGGGGCCTACGAAACATGCTTTCACCAAAATATACCACAATGGGCAAAAGTTGACAGAGAAAGTGACCCTTTAAACTTTAAACCGCTTTGAAAAAGGACTTCTTCTGATTTGTACTGTCTTTCTGAGAGCATCGGTTTCAATGCGCAATTCATGACAGCTAGGTCAAGCCTGGGTTTTCCGGAAAGATTGAAAAAGAAGAGGTATATACTAATTACATGTGCCTATGTATAATATAAGTGTATAATCGTATGTAACTATAAAAATGTGAGTGTGTGAGTCTGTGAGTGCACGGGTTTAACTGAGCGCTTGAGCAGTCCTGCATCACCAGTGCCAGTGATCTTGAGGATAGCAAGCCAGTCCTTGCCGAAGTCGCAATCCTCCTTCACAGCCGCACCCACCGTGGCCATTTCACCGAAGTTGGCCATCAAAGCAGTCCAGTCGCCAGCGCAAAGGGCACCGGAGTTCACGGCTGCACCGCAGGCGTTTGCTGCAAAGGACAGGTAGGAGGCGATCCACGTAACCTTACTCAGTTTGTTTCCTTGTACCCCTCCAACCCCCCAAAAAAAAAGAGAGAAAAGTTGGTTCGGGCGCCATTGTTGGGTATAGAATGGAGGCCCCCCCTGGGCGCGCAAACCAAAAACAAAAAAGGTTTGAAGTATAGACGCTTGCTGAGTTAGTAGCTGATGTAATGAAACCTGCAATACTCGCAGCACAACCGGCTTCGGAGTTGTTTGGGCATCGGATTCCGTCATATTTGATGGCCTTGTAGAGGAAGACCACCGCCTGGCCAAGGTAAGCAGCTCCCTGAATCACATCGATGACACACTCGGTGCGGATCCAAGGAAGCTCTTCCGGCTGAGACTCGTAGAAGAGGTCGTTGAGATTGCGCAAGGGCTGATTCAATTCCAAGGTCTTGGCATGCTCCACCACCGTGTCGATTCCAGGGATCTGCTCCCATTCCTGGATTGTGTTGATGTCGAAGTCCCTTCGTCTTCAGCGAGGTCTCAGGTGACCGGTACAGCACCTTGGCAGCCACTCCAAGCACCACAAGCAGGGCAAGGCCGGCACCAGCAAAGTACCAATGCCTCGGCTTCACGGTGTTCAACGTCTCAACCTCTAAGAGCATCTCCTCTCCTTCATCACTTGGGACCTGCACATGCGCGACACGCGGCATGGCCATTGTTGCACTGGTGCTCGTTCAAACAGAAGCAGAAATGTCCCTGACCCACTTGGCCACTTGAGCCACAAATGCTGCGCTTTGATGCGCTTTGCCTAAGTGTGTGGGCAGTGCTGGGTGAAGAAGTTCTAGTCAAGTCCTCAACTTGTCAACTAGTCCCATCATGCCTCATATGCTCAGTCGAGCCAAATACTTCTGGGAGTCCAGCTGCAGTCTCAGGTTGCAGGGATGTTGTCTCCTGACAGGGTCATCGACTCAAGCTGGACCCGATGCCGAGGAAGCCTCGGACCCCCCAAGTGGGTCAGCCAGTCAGCCTGCACCGCTTTTCGCGTGGCATTGACCACCATAGCAGGGCCCTCCAGGAAAAAGTCCGTGGAGCTAATGAGCCTGATGGGTCTGGCGGCTTGATCACTGCAAAGGCCACCTTGGGTGTAATACAACCATAGTGGATTTAGCGCGGGGTTCGCCAAGGGTGCCACCCTTGGGTTTTGTATTGACCGAGTTCATCCAAGCTCCTGACTCTTGCATGGCAGCTGATGGTTCACCATTGGCCTGTCGCTGGTGAGTCATAAGCATCACGCCCGAAAGGGCAACGCCACAAACCCCGCCTCTGAGGAGTCACCAGATTGACCTCACAGCCGTTTTCGGGTGTAAAGCCATAGGGGACGACCGGCCATGGAAACCAAAACTCACCGCCCACTCCTGTCCACTTCACCAAATGGATACCAAATGACTTTGGATTATGGGTCAAACTGGGTCTATCTGGTCTATCTGAGTCTATCTCCATCGCTATCTCAGAGCCCATTCCTGTGGGCAGAAGTGAGGAGGGGGTTCCAAATATTAAACCTCTCTTTCCATCCTGGGGGTTCAGCGAAGGCTGAAGAAGACAATAATTGAACCTATAATTTTCTTTTGATTCCCCCTACACTATCATAGACTCTGAAAAGCAGTCATGCTTGGAGGAAAGTAGTCTTCCACCGCCGCGTTTGGTAGGGGTCTGTGTTGGTTGAGGGGCAATTTGTTATTCAAATGTGTGTTTCTGTGTGTGTGTGCTTCTTTCAGGGTGCCCACACCGGCAGCAGCTTCCCGGCCAGCAATGTTGAACTGCACTCTGTGCAGCATCAGAATAACCTGGACGGCGGGCTGCTGAGATGATGCCGCTGCTGTTGCGACAAACAATGGCTTGGGATCAGGGAAAATATTGAAATCATTAGAAACCTTAGTTTGCAACCCTAAAAAAACATGAGGGATTCCTACTAATTGTCCCTTCAAAAGTGCAAACCTTGTATATATAGATATATCATGGAAACCTTTGGGAGTCCCTGCGTTCAAGGAATAGGCTGCGGATGCCAACAGCGCAAGGCATTCGACCTTGAAACGGCTGGACCCTGATCAGATCACTGGGGAGATATGGGGAAATGATATGATATGATATGACATGATAAAGCATGATCATATGTGATCAAATATCAAATGGTATGATATGATGTGATGCGTGGTAGTGAAAGATTGCTTTTTATTTCACACTGCTTCTTCTCAAACTCGCCCTATCGCCTGGCCAACAGTAGTGGATCTATCTGTTCATTTTGGCGGGTCAGTGCCAGATAACGGAATAATTTGGTAGGCGTGCCTTTTCATGCCATATGTGCCGTGAATCCCATCGTTCAACCGTACAACTAAACCATACTCGAAGCCTTGCGAGTTCGAAATGAAGCACCACAGGGACCCTCGGACCCTCGGCCTGCAGTTCTTTGAAGGCCGCCACTTTCATCTCGCTGTTGCTTGCTGCCTTCACCTGACTTTCAAAGATTTCAAAGCTGGATGTATCTGGATGTGCTGCTTCCACTGATTTCCACTGAAAGATCGTCCAAAAGTTGGGAACCCCTATGGCATCCTATGGCCCACAGGAAATGAGTCGATAAAAACTCTAAGTCGATACCGCTGCATCTCGATGCTCGTCCAGCGCCTTTGCGTGGCACTGGTCAATCTTGAAGCAGCCTCAGTTGTGGATCGCTTCGCCCTGGCTCCATGGAGAACATCCCAAAATTCAGCAGTTCGGGCTATCATGGGCTATCCATATACACCCCAGGAGGTAAATTGGCAAAATACTCAGCCAAAACCACTTGTCATTGACCTATAATGGGTTGAAGCATTCTATCTCATTCTAGCGACTATCGACACGGTGATGCTATTTGCCATCCTTTTATTGGTTGTCCAATGGGGAAACCCATCTGTTTTCATCAACCAGTGCGAATTTGTGGCATCTATGGGTTGATCTTCCTAGGTTGGTCATCCCTTCATATCTCATCCATTTTCTGGTAAAATCCACATATGTTCGTTGCTTAAGGCAGCCCATCTCTGGTACCATTTATTTGTCGCCAAGAGACCCTGGTGTCTAGCAAGGAAGCTTCTCAGGCCTTTCCGCCTCACGTGGCTCTCGGCGCACCAAACCACAAAACCGCTTGAGGTGAGAAGAAACGTGCCGCCAAGGCACGCATAGCTATCTGAAACCTCCTGGTGCTTCTGAAAGCTGGCTCTTCTCTGCTGTTCTTCGGCCTGTGACATATCCAAGGCCAGCTCATCCAAAGGCTGACTTTTTCACCCCAGCCTGGCCATTGGAAGACGCAGCGCCTCGCAGAACTCCAAGTGCCAAAAGGTGCAACTCTGATACCCTCCAACAAACTCAGTAAACTAACATAGCAATGGAAAATTGCCTATTTATAGATGACTACAGCTGACTACCTATTTAAAAAAATTAAAACGGTGATTTTCCATAGCTGTGTTAGTTTACCAGAGTGTATTTCAAGGCCTTCCCTGGTGCAGAAGTGCTTTGTATTTGTTTTTATTTTTGGAGTATTTGGAGTTTGCCCAAGAATCGGGTACGACATTGCCATCAAATGCGGATCATGAATCATGCATGATAAATATGATAATGATACTGATGACCTTTTTTTGAATGGGTTCTCCCCTCATTTTTGGACAACCCCATGTGCCACAATCCCAACACCTGCAGCCAGCTCTTTCATCAAGGAATCAAAGAAATCCTCTTGAACTTTGGGCAACTTCACCTGCAAATGGCCAGCTGGTCATTCAAGAATAAAAATTGTTGGTTAAGAATAAAAATTTGTTGCAGATTCCCATGGATGATGATAATCCCCGATTTTTGTTGGTGCGATCCCCGAACTAATCATCAACCAATAGAAGGGTTGAACACTGCTCAAATGATTGTGGCCCTCTGCGAATGTCATGAAAATGTTCACACCATTTCATTTCTCATACTGTAGTTTCTTTGGATTGACATTTTAGCAAGTCGGGCGGGCCTTCAGAAAATAGTAGGCACCACCAGCAAGGATGCCTGTGAAGATGAATTTCTTCCTCCAGGTCAAACCGTTGAACAGTGGAATGTGCCACTACATTCAGACATCCAAGCCAATGTTCATAGCTTGCTATGAATTGCAGCACAACTTGCAACCAGCTAATTAGTGCAAACATGTCGAACAATGACATGACAATTGGCTGAAGACACAACTTGACCGCATATGTTCATCGAATCCAACTATCAGCAGGCCTCGCCTGTGCCGCGAAATAAAATTCCAGATTCGCTGGACTACCTGGCACCCCGCAGAATGCAACAAGAAGGGGACTACTGTATCCATCTTATCATGTTGATCTCCATGCTATAATATTGACATATAGAATGAAATATATTTACAATTTTACAAATATGCATACGTTATAGTATGAATATATATGTGTATATTTAATCATATCTATATGATTCTAAATGTATATGCGTACATGTGTGTGTGTGTCTATAATGATGGGCCCCGAAAGAAAATTGAAAAATAAGTTGGGATCCCCAAACGATCGCCAGCACCACCATCTTGCCCGGCAGCAGATCGGTCACGCAGAATGCGCGTGTCGTGCAGGTCCGATCCCTGCACTGCACGGGATCAATGGGATGATTGAAGGGAAAATCGTCACCCGAAACCATGGGTTAAATATCTGTATGTATGTATGTATGTATGTATGTATGTATGTATGTATGTATGTATGTATGTCTGTATGTATGTATGTATGTCTGTGTGTGTGTCTGTATGTATGTATGTATGTATGTATGTATGTATGTATGTATGTATGTATGTATGTATGTATGTATGTATGTATGTATGTATGTATGTAGTATGTATGTATGTATGTATGTATGTATGTATGTATGTATGTATGTATGTATGTATGTAGTATGTATGTATGTATGTATGTATGTATGTATGTATGTATGTATGTATGTATGTAGTATGTAGTATGTAGTATGTAATGTAGTGTATGTATGTATGTGTATGTATGTATGTATGTATGTAATGTATGTAATGTATGTAATGTATGTAATGTATGTAATGTATGTATGTATGTATGTATGTATGTATGTATGTATGTATGTATGTATGTATGTATGTATGTATGTATGTATGTGATGTAATGTAATGTAATGTAATGTAGTATGTATGTATGTATGTATGTATGTATGTATGTATGTATGTATGTATGTATGTATGTATGTATGTATGTATGTATGTATGTATGTATGTATGTATGTATGTATGTATATGTCTGTCTGTATATGCCTGTATGCCTGTATGCCTGTATGTCTGTATGTCTGTCTGTCTGTCTGTCTTTCTGTCTGTCTGTCTGTATGTATGTATGTATGTCTGTCTGTATATGCCTGTATGCCTGTATGCCTGTATGTCTGTATGTCTGTATGTCTGTCTGTCTGTCTGTCTGTCTTTCTGTCTGTCTGTCTGTATGTATGTATGCATGTATGTATGTATGTCTGTATGTCTGTCTGTCTGTATGTATGTATGTATGTAATGAGGTTCAATTTTAAGAGGTTACAATTACAATTTTCTTACCTAGTTACTACCTAGTACCAAAATAAGTTTTTATGTGTATATATATTTATATTTATTTATTTATTTACAGTAATATAATCAAATGTATGTGGGTTTTCCTGCAGATTTCCCCTCAATCATTTCTGGGAGTTAAGAAGGGGATGATTGCATCACTGGTTATCAATCATCAATTAAGTTAAAACGATGTTACCCAACGCGTACCCTCCAATAAATTGATATAAATTGTGGTAGCCATGATTTCCTTTGCGGAAAATGATCTACGAATGGATATAATTGAGGATACAGGTGTTTAAATATACGGTGTGTTTGATCATGACCATTTAATCCTTTCCTCCTAGTATCGACGTCAATGTGATTAGAGCCTATCAAACCCAGCCCTCGCTTCTCAATGATGACAATATCAAATACCCCTACACGAAGCTCTATGGACGATTGGAGCATTGTATATAGGTTAATATTGCAAAATTAGGGAGATGAGATTGCCATTGGATGCTTATTCTTGTTGTCATTGATGGTAAGTCTATATCGATCATAATGAGTCATATTCAAGGATCATAATCAGTTGTCATGAACTCCCCCGTGTATTGGTGCTATATATCCACGATTGTCCATCGTGGATCATGAATGAAACTACAAACTGGTTGGTGGTTTCAGTTCACCCTCATCACTGTCAGGACTAAGGTGCAAATGAATGGCAACGGAATACATTGCTTCTTATATCATCATTTCATCTGCCACTATCTTTCATAATGTTTTCCCTCATATCCTTCATCAGGGTTTCTCCAACCCATTGTATAGGCATATAGGATCATATAGGCAAATTATAGTCACAAGGGAGGAAAATTGTTAATTTCACGTTTTGATCCAGCCATTTTCTCCCCCGTTGTATCTGGGGTGTTGGGATTTCTCCCCTGTTCATTCTTGGCTCCAACCCCCTGTCCGCCTTGGGCTTCACTCTCGGCGCATCGCCGGAAGGCCCCCAGGGCTAAAAGCAAGCTGCGGGATTTTCCACGTCGCCCGTTTTTAAGATCCAGATAGTGAACACTGTGGCAGATCCAAAGGTTCGTAAACCATAACATAAACCATAAAGAAAACCTGTCATTCAAGGTAAAATTATGCCACCCAGAACAAGAACGCGCGGATTTGGGTACGGCTTATCATTCAGATTCATTCGGTTTGCCAGATGAAGTGGATGATGATCCCTGCAGAACTAGGATGTACTTTGATTTGAGACCCCACGTATCTCCATCGTTCTCTCTGCAGGATTCATCTCAACCCACATGGTTAAAAGCACCATCAATAATCTAACTGGATTTTCCCCTATCCTTTTTGTAGAGGATTCTGTGCTATCAGGAGAGGATTCTGTGCTACAGCATACTTAGTTAGTTGATGTTAGTTGGGTCTAGTGGTCACCAAATTCTGTTTATTCAGGTGGCATCCGGCCGTCAGCTTTTGACCTGTTGTCAGCCTGTCCTGTCAGCTAGGCAGGCATTGCCGCCATCAGCCCTGGTCCAGCCCTGGTCGCAACCACCACCGATACGCGGTAGTCGGTTGGCTCACTATGGACTGAGCGGTGGGATCCGTTTCTGCATCGATCGGCCTGGTTTTTCTTCGCGAGCTCATTGTAGCTGCGACGCCGCGACCGGGAAGTCCATCTGGGAGATGTCTGAGATGCATTGGGATTTTGAAACTTGGGAAAGTTGAACCAAGGCGCTGAAGTGCGCCGGTGCAACACATCCATCCCTTGGCCCAAGGGGGCCCCGCACTTCAAATCGCCCTTCAAATGGCGGCAGGGTCCCACATGGTCCCATTGGCATCGCTTTGGAAAGCTGGAAACTTGGAAGGATTCAATCAATTCAATCTATCATCCCATCAGAGTCCATCAAATTCCATCAGTTGATGACTTTGAATGTGGCTTTCAGCCGTCTTCCTCCTTGGCTCAGTCGCACAGTTCCACTGTCCGGATCAATTTCTTTCGGCAGCACCAGCAGCAGGCCGCGGCAGCGGGGCAGCAGCCCAAAGCCACCAAACCTTGGATTAACCCCGTCCCCCCGTCGCAAAAAAAGAAAACACCTCCTAAATGGTCCCATTAATAAGTGATAATCAGTGTAAATCTCCTACTACACCATGGTTTCTATTTATTTCAGGGGGAGGGGTTAATATGGATTAATCATCAAGAACTGCATCATAAAATATTAAATGTTCACCACTGCGCCAACAGACAAATCACTAGTAGATTCACCGCTTCCCGATATTTCTGGTGGATTCACAACATTCAATGACCATTCAATGACCATTTTGTGAATTTTCGAAAAAAATCATTGACTCAGCAAGTCCGGAACTGGATGGGCAGAGACAGGTCCAACAGCTGGGAACTCACTGCGAGCTCTAAATCTTGGGCGCTCAGGGGTCCCGGAAGCTCCAACTGAACCGTCAGGTCCTGGCGGAAACGCCGCGACAGATCGTGAAATTTGCCGACATTGACGCTACTTTCGTGACATCATATATACATACACAATCACACACATATCACACACACATATCTCACACGTATACCATAATATAATATAATATAATATAATATAATATAATATCATATCATACAATATAATATAATATCATATCATATAATATAATTAAAAGAAATATATAATATAATATATTATAATATATTATAATATATTATAATATAATATATTATAATATATTATAATATATTATAATATAATATAATATAATATAATAATATAATATATGTGTATTTATTTATGAGTGTGCCATTAAAAACCATACATGTATGACTACGGTAACATACGGTAACTTTGCTAAATTGATCATGTTGATCTATGCCAATCTATGCACCAACAATTCGTTGCATATCGTTGCATGGCGTGGCTGCATCCAACTACCCCACCCGCAAACCAAAAAAAA
Source organism: Cladocopium goreaui (assembly GCA_947184155.2). Taxonomy (NCBI): domain Eukaryota; class Dinophyceae; order Suessiales; family Symbiodiniaceae; genus Cladocopium; species Cladocopium goreaui. Next base: position 146,569 of record CAMXCT020001602.1, on the reverse strand, counting down.
CTCCAAAGTATCCATTTCAGAAGATGCCAATCCCAAATCGCAGCTGAGCTTCTTTCCCCACTCTACAGGTGACCTCAACTTCTCCAGGGGGACATGTCCTAGTTGCATCCTCCATGCCTTGGATGGCCTTGGATGCACCCAGGGCCACCTCCAAGGCACCGGGACCACAGTGGCCCTCCAAGACCTTCCGCGCATAGCCAGCATAGCCCTCCAGCGCCACTCCACCGCGGGAGGCGCTGAGTAGAGCTTCAACGGCCCACTTGGCATGGTAGGCATTGTGTGGAGCAAGCTCTTCCATGAACCAGCAGCACCTCAGTGAGCTAATGATGCTAATGGTTCACATCGCACGGGTCTTTTTAAAAGGTATGTTCAAAAGTTCAAAACAAATTGTGACCTGTCTACTATGCAGAAAAGTCGGAAAATGTATGAAAATGTGGTAGTGGTTTTAGCGTGTTCTAATGTGTTCTATGCACCTGCAGTATGCAGCAGCTGCTTCATGATGCCGCTTCAAATCTGACAAAATGGTGGCCACTGCAACTTGCACTGCCAGCACCAAGCCGCCTCAGGTCAGGGCAGGTCACAGTTCCATATGGTTTGCCTCGGGCCTGTGCTGCTGTGTTGCGATTGGTGGTCAGCCCTGCTGACTAAGATATCCCAAAAAGTGATGCCAAGGGTTGGCGGTGATAAGCTTCGATTTTGGCCGAACTTTCAACCCCAAAAATTGCGACCACTTGCACAGGCAGACACATCTGCTCAGTATATACATAGCTCCAGATAGATTTATAATATAGATTTAAAAAAAGTTGGGCCAGCACCTGGAAATGTTATCAAAATAGCAGTGAAAAAGGTCTATATATTCTTTTAACATTGCACCCATAATATCCTGAGTCATCCTCAACCATTGAACTGTCGCGATATAATCTCAACCCTGGATGTTCACAAACTCTGTTGAGGATCGGGGGTTTACCTCATTAGAATGACAAATTATGAAAATCCAAATCATCGACCCCTTTTCCTCGCCAAGGTAGTTGTAAATAGTTGATTTCCAGATTTGAAAAAAAAAGTTGTCCACTCTTCAACTCAGGGTTTTGTTTCACTACACTTGCTCATAACATCCAGTAAATCAACAAAAAGTCAACAAAAAGCCGCCGCCACCACCACCACAAAAAGTCAACAACAACAACGGGGATTTTGCATCTCCAAGGGACCCAGCAGCACACGTTCCACTCCGCAGCCCATCGCTTTGGCCGCCGCGCGAACGGCAACGCTGGCACTGCTGAGGCGACGTAGCTGGGAGGCAACGAGGTCACCCACGTCGTCCAAGATTTGGATGAAGTCCTGGGGCCATCGAAAGTGAGGAGATCACTTAATGGAGGAACTGTGGAAACATATGTGTTTATTGTGTTTATTTCTTAATCTATACCAGATTATGAGAATATCTATACCATAATTAATCATATATAATCTATATCATATAATGCCCATATGGGTATGGATCAATACCTATGAAAATACCATTTTTAGGGGGATGAACATCCATTTTAACCCAGCTATTTTGATGTGAACAGAAGGGGTACTATTGGTTTTGACCCATCCCCATATGTGTTTATTGATGTTTATGGGTTGTTAAACACTGCATGAAAAATAAAGATGTTAATATATGTTAATGATTACTTCCGTTGCTGTGATGAAAATGCATCCGTGTAGAATTGATGTTTATTGATGTTTATTGATGTTTATTGATGTTTATTGATGTGTATTGGTTGTTAAACACTGCATGAAAATAAAGATGTTAATATATTAGTTAATGATTACTTCTGTTGCTGTGATGAAAATGCATCCGTGTAGAATCAACATCACGGATGAATTCATTCGTAAATGATCATGTTTTAATGATCAAGTCCACGGATAGTGCTGTAAACTAACCTCATGCCATGAACCATGTTGTGGCAGGCAACCACCCCAAGTGACTTACCAGAAATGGTAGGTAGAACTTGTCTTCCAAGGATTGGTCGATTGGGTTTGCCACATTAACATCAGGTTCACTGTGAATTAAGCAAACCAAATGGGGGGTTCGATTTCAAGGAATTTTACATTATTTTACCAACAGAAATGGATTGGTTAACTATCGGGGATATATTTTTTCCGAGGCACGGGGAGAAAAACAGATAAATCATATGATCATCCTTTCAAGCTGCTGCAGTCATGTTCCAGTCCCTGTTTTTTTTTGTGGCTAAAGCTGTCAAAGCTTTAGCAAAGGTAGAAGGTGTGACCTCAAAAATGATCCTTGTCCATGATGTGGAATTGTCTTAAATCATGATCAGGTTTTGCTACCGGGAGTTGGAACTTGGATGCACTTGGGACCTGGGAGGTTTTAAAAAACAAACGTGGATTTGAAGATCATGTGTTTGCACGGTTCCGCCCAAAAAAATGTGGCAACTATTGGAGTTGGGGACACCAACTCCACCAAGTTTAGCGAGAACCATCTCCCCAACCAGCGATACTATCCACTGACCCCAGGAGAATTGTGTCAAACTTCAAGGCCGGGTGCTCCATCTACCTATCGTGGCTGGGATCAAAACATATCAAAACCCTCATTTTCACTTCGAAATAGTCATGGAATGTTGTGGATGCTCATCATTTTCCATCACATGTTGGAGGGTCCCACATGCTGCAGCTTGCCATGGCCGACCGAAAACCCTTGCACCTCAACTGCAGCGGAGTCGTCAATCCGATCCAAGATCTGCTGAACCACAGCCTGCCCAGCAGCAACTGAGAAACCCATTGTGACTGCCTTGTAATGAAGCATTTAGTTGAGCACGTGTCAAATGATTATGCAAACATGTCAAGGGGTGATATGCATTGATATGCCACAAATTTATTGTGAGATTCCGCCCAAGGTTGCATTAAGCACTCTAGCAACCTATGAAATCTATGAAGTAGGATGTGACAGGATGTGATGCCTTCTTCAATGTGCCACAGCCCCACCGATTCAATCTCGCAAATAAAAGTCCCAGCCTAAAAATCATGGGGAGTCAACCCCCAAAAGGTGACCCAAACCCAAACATGGAGAGTCTGGTTGAATCATGTTGAATCATGTTGAATCATTTGAATCATGTTGAATCATGTTGAATCATGTTGAATCCGGGGAAAACATGGAAAAACATGTCGCATCCACTATCCCATCCATATCCCAACTATACCCTGGCGTTTCCTCTGAGAACAGCTGCTCTTCCAGCAGGATGCGATCCCCCGTGAGGTCAAAGCCGTAGCGCTCGCGGATCGCTTTGCGTCGCTCCGTAGCCGGCTGCACCACCGAGACGTAGCCATCAGTCACCTGGGACATGACGGATGACGGTTTATGTAAACCATTTGTTTAGGAACATTTTGCATATAGAATGTTGTCCATCTGGTGTTGGCATCTGTGTTGTTATGATCACATTCTGACTATTGGTATATATATATATATATATGTGTGTGTGTGTTGTCATATCATATATATATATTATATATATATATATAACTATCATATCTATCATATACTATCATGATGATCATGGCTGTCATCATCAACATTAATGGACAAGCTCAGGCTCCCAAGCCTCATCTCCTGCCCTCATGTGTCGCGCCGCGCGCACGAACATCATGTCCCCCAAGAAAATGCGGGCTGCGCTGGGCTGGCAGGAGTGGTTCACTAAGGAAGCCAACAAGAAGATGCCCGACACTGTCCTAGACAAGTCATGGCAGTCATGGGCCCTTTTCGAAAGGGCACCCAAAAAAGAGGGCCCATGGGTCAAGCCATTTTGCCTTCATCTTCCATCCTCTCAAATTCAAATACTGACATAACCCAAACATGGAAAACAAAAACAGAAAAAATGACAAGTAGCTCCTCAACCCAAGGCTCTTGCCAGGTTTCTGGCAGCACAAATCCGATGTATCCAACTCATGCGCGTTGGCTGACAGGATTGCTTGTACCTCCTCCCTCCTGGGCAGTGCTTGCAGAGCCGTCAAGTCATATCAAGCCTGGGATAGAAGAAACCCGTGAAATATAACGTGGTAAAGCCAATTAAAAAAATCCATCCCCAATATGACCATAAATGGGTGGTATACCATCCCTAAATTAAATGGTGGTTATATTCTTGGGTTTACCATATAACCATATATAACCGCCTTTCACAGCTCACCTGTGCACCACCTCCTCACCACCTCAACTAAATGTCTCAACTATACCTAGAAGCCTATATTGACTCAAAATCCCGGAAGCTCAAAAGATAGTCAAAACAGCTCCTATCAATGGATGCGTGTCCCCCCATTCCTCACAGAAGAAAGATCAAAAACCGGAGCTTTTCAGCATTTTTCCATCTTTGACATCCCCAGACCTTTCTCCAAGTCTCTTCACCTCTTTCCTCTCCATCCTGGGGATGACTGTCACGCCTCCCCCTTTCCCATGGCGAAGCTGGGGCAAATCATTGGGCGTGGCACGGCGCGTGCATAGCAGGAAGAAAGCGTCGAAGTCCTCTGGGGGCGGCTAAATTGTGCCCCCAAAACCAAACAAAAAAATGCCGTTTCAGCATTTTCCCATCCCAAAATGCTGGTCAAAGTGGTTTTGGATTGCTGGTGCAATCCAACCCATCTGGACTAGTGGATGCAAATGGAATCAAATGGAGAAAAAGCATTAGTCAGGATGACCTTAGGGAGCGCTGTGGAAAATAAAATGATTGAAACAACCAAGCAAATTGTTTTGGGATGATGCTTGTATGACTTGCACTCATCCTCCAATGCTGAAATCTCTTGAGAGAACGGCCAAAAAGTTGAAAATGAACTGGAGGAGGGGGAAAAAAACAGAGCCGTTGGATGTTGATGTTTTTTGCATGCCTTTGATACCTTTTTAGCCCTTGTTTGGCCACTGCCCCCATTCCAATTCACGTCCTCCCGGCCACAGTTGCGAAGCTTTTGACAGGTCACCTTGCCACAGAGTGCCAAAGGCCCCCAAGGTTCTCAGATGTTACCCTCTGGTAATTTAACATAGCTATTGAGAATGGCTATTTATAGTGGATTTTCCCATTAAAAATGGTGATGTTCCATAGTTATGTCAGTTTACCAGAGGGTAGGACCTGATTTCTTTGAAACAAATCGCAAGTGATCCCAACGGGCCAAAAAATTGCCAAAACATCCCCACCTCCACCAGCTTCGGTGTTTCTGCCACTGCCATGGCTTTGCATGCGAACAGCAGCTCGCCTGCCAAGCCGCCAAGCCCAATAAGCCCATTCCCCAAATATTTTGAGATGGGTCGGACTCATCATCATCCTGCAGCTTTGGATATTGCTATGGCAGGCGCACTGCCTATGACCTATGACAAGATGTATGACTAGTGCGGGTGGCCATCATTGTGGCTGCACCTTGCGGGACGTCGCGTTGCACCAAAATCCCGCGACCTTTTCCTGGTACCCACGCCACATCAATGGGACCCACAAAGTCCTCCACCCCAGCAGAATCTCCGGGTCTTAGCGTCAGCAACCTTGATGGGCCATGCGGCTGTCTGGAAGGCGGTGTCACCCGTGTCTTCCCTGAAATCATCGTCTAACCACAGCGGTTGGCGTTCGAAGATCAATAATATTGGAAGCTACCATTTCAAACTTTCAATTGAAGGATCATTTCTCACTCTACTATATATCTGCGTGTGTGTGTGTGACACATATATATACATACATACAATATATATATATATATACATATATAATATAGATACAACAGTGTACACATGGGGTCCCACATGCTTTCGGACGATTCTCTCTCTCTGACCCGCTGACCAAGCAGCTGTTTGAAATCATAGGGCGGAGGTTCCATGGTGTCCATGGGGGCCATGGCTCCACCGTTCCCTGTGAGCCAAACCACCGCATGGCCGCATGGTGCGAACCCTGCCCTAAGGAGCGATGTTAGTTGGATCCTGCGAAACGGGGAGATGTTAATCCCAAGGAAACAGCTGAACTGGCCTGGTGAAACATGCTCGGAATCATCATATTTGAAGTTCGTCGCTGGTTGAAATTCAAACAGATTTGAAACTACCAACCAGTCAAGTGAGATATTCGGATAAAATCTCAAGAATCCTAAGAGGAAACTCTATTTTTAATAGCTAAATCATCAAAAATCACATGTTTTCATGGCTTATTTTCCATAGCTCAAGCCACCACCAAGGAATCTTCGAAACCTCACCGGGTTCCCGGCTTCAAAGCGCTCCGCAGCAAGAAGGAGCAGCTGACGCGCACCGGGCCTCACCTGGGCTGTTGGTTCAGGTTGGCTATGCCAAACCCTGATTAATGGAAGATACGATCAATAATTGGATGATTTTGGGGTGGTTCTTGGATGATTTTCGGATGGTTGATTATTGTGGTTTGTTGAGTCATCCCCTGTTACAAATCATTCGGTGCCTGCTATAGTGGTCATTAATACCATCTTCCTGAAGTGGTCCCCTGGTTCTCTCTGGTCCCTGTTCCTTGGAGTTGGCGGCATCTCAACCAGACCTGTTCCGTTGAAGCCTTGCTGAGTGGCGGGCGAACACCTTCGCCTTC